>CM034703.1:81723789-81735734 GCA_020142125.1 Phrynosoma platyrhinos
TATTATTATTATTATTATTATTATTATTATTATTTATTCAAAACTCTAAAAAAAATCAAATCATTAAAAAAAAACTATGTGGAGAGATTCCATGCATGGAAGGTGCTTCTCTTCAGACTGTTTTGCTCAATGAGACAAAAATCATGACAGAGGGTGGGTGGTACTAGTACCTCCTCTCACTTGTGTGTTTATTGAACAGATTCATTAAAACATCTGAAAAGGGCTTATGTTGATGGGGATTCTGTTATGTAGCCCAAAAAGGGTTAGGACTCTGGCTTTATCCATGTACTAGCCTGACCACAACTGACAACTTGTTGCCCTGCATCTGCTGCTATGGCTACTGATACAATGTTATCTGTAGTCTTGACAAATATCCGTCATAAATATCGTCTTTTTGAAAATCTCTTGGGGCCTAACTGATTTTACACAATTTTCACATGTGCTATGATCACCATTTTTCAAATTGTTTAAATGGGTTTGAAATAATAAATATTTTTTATATATTTTAGTCTTTTAAAACTCTTGTTATGTAGTGTCCTAAAGTGGTATTATTGTACACTGTTCTGAAATCTTTACATGTAGTATAGGATATAAATATTATAATCAATTAAATTGGTTCAGTTTCCACTCATCACTGTTCCCACTCACAGGGAAGAGCTCCTCAGTTTTCTTACATATGCTAGAAAAAAAGAACTGCTGGGACTGTACTCTCTGTAACTCTCAAGGAAGCAGAAACTGTATCCCTGCAATGCCCAGCCCTAGCATCCTCAGACTACAGTTTCCACTACAGTGGATCCTTTTGAAACACAATTCTATACTGTACATGATCTGTCAAAGTATCACTTGGTGTATGCTTAATGGGATTTGCTTATAAGTAAATTTGCCTAAAACTGCAGCTTTAATATCAATGTTCAATATACAGTACTTTAAAATCTGTGGCAAATGGTAAATATTTTGCTTATGACAAATCTCTTTCCTTACACAAGCTCCCAGCTGAGCAGCATAACAAGCCATTATATTAGTCAGATTGAACTTTCTGACACACTTTAACCTATCCAGCTGCTTACAGAGTTCCTAAGTTATTCTGTCAAGAACTGCCTTAGAACCTGACCAGCTTTAGGATAAAAGTTAAAAGGAAGATGCTTTAACATTTACTTGACATCTGAGTTAACAAAATCTTGTAATATATTCTAAAAACACAAGGGGTAGCTTAGCAACCATGCAGTCTCACACTTCCTTTATGAAGAAGGCTTTAGTGAGAAATTCCCTTTTAAAATAATGCAGCCAAATGTCAAGTATAAAAAGTTTATTTATGAACAAGGAGGATTAAAGGGAAGAAAAACAGAAGGGATGAAATCAGTGACATACCTGTAAACATAAGAGTCAACCTAGCTCAGTTACTCATTGCTAACTCAGTGCTGCAAGATGGGGTGAGCTCCCATCACTAGTCCCAGCTTCTGCCAACCTAGCAGTTCGAAAACATGCAAATGCAAGTAGACAAATAGGTACCACTCCAGTGGGAAGGTAACAGTGTTCTGTGCAGTCATGCTGGCCACATGATTACAGAGTAGTCTCTGACAATGCTGGCTCTTTGGCTTAGTAATGGAGATGAGCACCGCCCCCTATGGTCAGACACAACTTGACAACCTTGTCAATGGGAAATACCTTTACCTTTAACTCAAGGGGGAAGCAGACTGGAGGCACGGGGCTGTCCCGGGAAGCTGCGGATCGGGGCCGAGGCATCCGCATTCCTCGGTCCCGCGGCGCAGCATCCCTGCTCCAGGAAGAAGCGCTAAAATAGCGCTCCTTCCACAAGACACCGAAGGTGCACTGCAAGAGGCGTCCGGCGCACCTTTGGCGCCTCTTCCTCTGCAGCGTGTGTGGACGCTGCAGCGGAAGTGCATCGTCAGAGTGCCGGCTGTGCAAAGGGCCGGCTGCTCTAACGACGTTTTGGAGAAGGGGTTGGGGCGCCCAGTGTGAGGCTGCCCCTCCCCTTCCTGGCCTTGAAGATGGCGCAAAGCGCCGTCTGCTTAGGCCCTCAGTTACATGTTACATTCCAAAGCAGAATCTTTGTGTTCAGAACATGTGCAGAGTTCACTGCAGAGAAAACAGTGTGAGGGTATCTTTCAACTCCTCATTTAGATAGTTTCTGGAAGACCAAATACTGAAATCATACTTCAGAGTTAAAGGAAAGTGACAGATTATAACTGTGAAAGGAGCTCCATTTCTGACTAAAGTGGTCCAAGCCAGCACTACTCAAAGTGGTGGTTGCTGGACCAGTGGCGGTTCCTGGTGAGTTTCCAGAAAAGAAAGAAACTACTGTTGCCAATATGCGCAAATATGGTCCCTGGCACATTGTGAGAAAATAATTGCTGGTCTCTCACCTCAGTCAGCATTCTAGATCAGTAATTCTCAGGCTAACAGATCAGAAAATTATTTAGAGATTGCTTCAACCTCCTTTAAACTACTGACTTGTTTTATAAAAAGAACAACCAGATGGGCCATTGTGAGAAAAGAGTGACTGAATGATGTATTTTAAGAAAAAGAGGTAGGGTATGTGTGTGGTATGCTTCCACATAAATGTTTGGATCGTAGATCATTGAGGAAGCTTTTTGTCTGAATATATTATCCTTTGTCACAGAGCATTCATCCTCTTTACTTCATTCATTCTCTAGAAAACTTCATGAAGCAGGTCATTATACATCTTTTTATACAGGAGGAATGGATAATGGACAAAGATATTAAAACAGGGCTGGGCAACTGCATAGGAGCCAGGGGCCTGTTTCCACCCAACCTCCATCACAGGTCACACACCTCCAGCACTCAAAATATATCATCATTTCCCAGAGAGTCCCTCTCTGACTGGCAACTGGAAGTGATATTATGTTACTGCCTTTTGCTATGTTGAGAAGGAATCCAATGAAAATTTGGGATACATGGGGGTGTTCTGTTTGGTTTTGGGACAGGAATTGAATGGTACATAAAATATGACAAAAGTTCTTTCAACAACAAATAATAGTTGAAATTGAATGCTGGAGGAGAATCTGCACATTATCATCCATCACTGATTGGAAACAAAATGAGGGATTCTACCATTTTCCTAATGGAAAGGACAAATAAGCAGGAGAATGAATTTTGGCAGAGGATGGATTTAGGGAGGGAACTGCCTTAACTAATGGGATAAACACAACCCACAATGGCTCCCCATCTACTCCACCAGCTTCTTCCCCAGGCTCAGTTCCATTTCCTTAGATAGAAAAAAGCTATACAGCAATGATCAGAGATAAAGCTCTCTCTAGCTGAATTTCTTATTTATTAGCAAGGAAAATGCTCCTGCTGCTCAGCTGATCTGTGTGGAAGTGTGTGAGAGAAAGGGTGTATTTGAATTGTGAAAGGATGGATTTAAATTCAAACACACTTTGAATTGTGGCTGCACCTACTTGCTCTGGTCCTGGGAGATTTCAAGAAAAGGATCCAGCCTGCAGCAAAAAAACCCCACCAAAACAAACAAACAAAAAGACCCTTGGCCATCCCTGGATTGTGACTAGGGGAGGGGAATTAATAAAATGCATGTAGTGTGATTTAAGTGTTATAGGCACACTAATTAAACCATTTACTTGGGTTTTTTGGAGCATCTATGAATATTCCACTGGCATAATTTAGTTTTTTTTAAAGTGAAGGCACTGACAATATATGAATTCTGATCAGTTGATAATATATCAATTTTAATGTGCCCGAAAAGCTGTGTAGGTGTAGTTGCTAAGAAAAATGACCTGAAAAGTGAAAAAGTGCAGCTCTGTAGATTTTACTGATATCCCACCCATTCCTGCTGAAAAGATTGACTTAAGTTGTATTCATTCATTGTGTTCTTCATTAATTCTATGAAAGAATCCACATCTAAAAACAGAAAACTTTCTACCCAATTCTACAAAGGCAATGATGCCTACTTTATGAAAAAACACTCTGACAAGGTTAGTGAAGGGAGGAGGTATTCCATGTTAGTTTTACATGGCAGGGAGATAGCTTATGATGTCACAAAGTACCAACAGTTGGATTTTTGGTTTTCAGAACATCTACCAACTTTAAGCTTTAAAAAAAAATGGTCTCCCACCACATTTTATCCAATGTGGAAATACAGGTTAACTAACATCATCATCTAACTGAGCTGTGTTTGATATAGTGTACCTGCCTGGTATACATGGCTGTTGAGATGAAAGTCTCTCTCTAAAGGATATGCTGTTTTAGCATTGCATTACCATCACACTTTTATGCCATATTATCTTGACTTTAGGGCCTTTACAGACTGCCAGAAATAATGCAGCTTGAGACCACTTTAAGTGCCCTGGCCCAATGCTAGGGAATCATGGGAATTGTAGTTTTTTCTGAGACATTGAGCCTTCTCTGTCAAGGAGCTCTGGTGTCACAATAAATACAGTTCCCATGATTCCCTTGCACTGAGCCAGGGCACTTATAGTGGTCTCAAGCTGCATTATTTCTTACTTGCTATTTTCTACCAGAATGGGAATATACCAGGTTTTTTATCAATGGTGTGTTGCAGCTGCTCAACAGAAATGATCCACATTTCCTGAAAGGTAGCCAGCTCCTCAGTGACTGTATGTACCATTCTTGCTTCCCTGTTGAACCTCAAGTACCTTACAAACACACAAAATATTTTCAGGCTCATTGTTGCTCTGAAACAGCAGTGTCCTGAGAGGGACAGCTCCTCTAAAGTTTCATGTTGTCCATGAAACGCCCCCGGCAGAAAGAGTATGCTGATAGAAGCCTTCAGCTCTGTGATTTCAAGGGGATTCTACGCTTTGTCTTTGGAAGAGTTCCCCTCATCCCATGCTCTCTATATGCTGTTTCTCCCTATTTATTAATGAATTATATGGCAAATAATACTTTCTGTGTGGAATGATTCAAAGTTTTCTAATACTGTTTGCATCCTTCTTGGGCTCTGGCTATTCCCAAACGAAGTCCCTGCCTGCTCTATATGGCTCAATGCTATGGAATTGTAGTTTGTTGTGGCACGAGAGCTCTCAGACAGAGAAAGCTAAATGTCTCACAAAACTACAATTCCCAGAATTGAGCCATGGCAGTTAAAGTGATGTCAACCTGGATTATTTCTGCAGTGCAGATGCAGCATTAAACAGCACAGCACGAGTGTGGGAATGTGGGAAAGCCCAGGAACATATAGAAGTGGTCTGAAGCATGCGCTCTAGGACCAGTGAGATGCAGTCATTGCTTCCCATATAGTTGTTTTTTTGAGCATATAGGCAAGCAAGTGGCCAGCTGCACCACTGACTCCTTGCACCCTTGAGCTGTCAGAGACCCCATGATGTGAAAGTACATCAAGCATGCAGGATGGATGTACTTAAAACATACACAAAACAGATAGTTCTTTGGGGGGAAAGGGAGCATGTATGGGGGGTTTTCATGACTGTGCTTTGCCAACATGTTCCTGGGTGCACCAAGGCACTGTACAGGTGGTGTATTGCTCATGCAGCTGTATGGCTGGTCACACAGGGCAGCCAATGGGTGGGAAGAGAGAGGTAATTGCCAGTCTCAAGTGGTGTGTTTGTGTGATGGTGCACATACATTATTATTATAATAAAAATTATTTTTATCCCGCCCCTCTGTGTAATGCAACATTCAGAGAGGCACCCCTCCCCCCCCCCAAAAAAAACCAAGAGGCACATCTTGATGTTGTGTGCTCCAAACTGCCCGTAGGTGTTTGGCCCACCTTTGGAGTGGGCCATACAGACATCAAGGCTTTCACTCACCTTCATAAAATCCAACCCAGTTTTCCCTGTCGTCTGTTCAGTCTCCTTATCATGACACGGGAAAACAGGTGAATCAGCTGCATGCTAATTAAAGTTTGCCTAGGCTTGCTTTAATAATGACTGTAGTTTATTGTTTCATCCAAAAACTCATCCCTCCACATTCACTGGGGTTAGAGGCACAAGATCCCTGTGAATGTGGAAAAACCACAGATAACAAAAACACTATGTTTTTACCTGAGAGAACACCTCTCTAGGAATTTCTAGGTCCTCCGGTGCAATTCTGTGGTCAACATTCGCCAGACATTGAGCACAGAATTGTGCTGGAGGAGCTACAAATGTCTACTGGAGTGTTCTCTCTAGGAATTTCTAGGCCCTTCAGTGTGCCTTTTGGTTAAAGTTGACCATAGAGTTGCACTGGAGGACCTAGATTTTCCTAGAGAGTAGATATAAATAAAATCCGTGAGTAATCAAATCCACAAAAATCAAAGCCACAAATGTGGAAGGATGAGTGTACAACACTGTTAGGATGACAGGAAGCAAACAGCATTACCAAAGACTTAAATAATCTATTTTTAAGAATGAGATCACAGGCACTAGTGGAGGTAGGTCATTATACACAATTCAGGTTTAACATCCCCCTTTTTGGAGTAGGTGTCACTAAATAGACCCACAATATATTATACTGTGGGTCTGAAATTTTCCCAGGCATTTAGTTCAAAATAAGCACCCACTTCAAACAGGATCTTACTTCATAAGCCTCTTATTTACCACTCACTGTATTATAATAAACAGAGCTTACAGCCAGAGCTAACAGTCAGCTGAAAGGTGCAGTGCTACAAGTGTTTATTCCACTGAAGTTGAAAATTCCACAAGCACTTACAGTATGAAACAAACCGAAGTAGGACACAAAGAGTTCTAACTCTTGAGTGTTTACTCTGCAAGATAAAATCATACTCTTAAATCTAGATATTGAAACCCAACTATGCAGCTGCAATTCAGACTAAGATAAAACAAAGTGCTATCAATTTCAACTAGACATTTCAATGCCATCAGTGGCACATAAATACCTTAACTTTGCCAGGACTAAAGATAAAATACGTTTTAAAGGTTTTGCTTTAAGCTTCATTTAGATCAATACAGATTGAAGTGACAATATAAACTGTGCAATGAAATATAGCACACTATGATAATGTAATACCTTGATAAATAAATTAAAACCTTGGACTTACTGCTTAAAACTATTTTTAATTTGATTAATTCTAGTAGAGCTACTCTTTTCAGCTTAAGACTGCTATAAATTTGAGGAGAAAGAATATCATCCTCAATGATAGGAAATCAAGGGAATTGTAGTTTTTTCTGAGACACTGAGCCTTCTCTGTCAGAGAGCTATGGTGCCACAATAAACTACAGTTCCCATGATTCCTTAGCACTGAGCCAGGGCAGTTAAAGTGGTCTCAAAATGGATTATTTCTGGCCGTCTGTTCAGACCCTAAGAACTTAAAAGCTTTCTCACTATTCTGCAACATGTTTGTTGGTTATAAGAGGGTTGCCTTCAGCAGCTTATGGATTTTAAAACACTTGTTTTGGAAAAGGAATTGGGAATTTGTGCCTCCCTTGCTATCATTATAACCACTAGCCATATTGGTGGGCTCATGGGAATCTGAGTCCAATATCTGGTGAGCTACAGCTCAACTGGATCTAGATATTAGAAAGAAGGAATGGGCTTGTTTGTGTGGTACCGCATGCATGAGAAAAAGGGAAATCTTTCAGGATTTGGCATATTTCCAACTCTAAAAGAAGTATATTTTTTCTAGAAAATTTTCCCCACACAATTCCATCATTCATATCATGCACATCTTGTGTGACTTGACCTGCTGTTTTCTGGCTTATTTTCTTCAGATACCTGTTTTTCTTATATCTGCTTTTCATGTAAGTTATTTCCTAGATATAGATCAGACTTAAAGGTTCAAAGCCACTTAATATGAGGACTTCTTAAACTTAAGCAAAACTGCCTTTGATGTTTTTGAAAAACTAAGCCACCTTTATGGAGATTAAGTGTTTTGACCAGAAGCAATAAAAGTATCTGAAGAATGCAGCACTGTGGCAACCATCTAACAAAGTCCTTGAAACAACAGAGTATAATAAGGAACTGCAGACTGGTGTATTTAAAATGCACAGTCACATTGCATGTAACCACAAGAGGACAAAAGAGGGGAGAAAGGCTTATGTTTGTTTCTATTTCATAATCATTTCCAGTCCAAATGCAAGTGAAATCTGCTTTGGCCTTATGAAATTGCATGGTGAGCTGACTGTTTATAACATCTGTCTAAGAGATAAGCAAGGGAGTACTAATCTTACTTTAAGTTTGGTATTTTAAAACAGATAATATGCCAAGAAAATATTTTACACTCCAGTCTCAAATAATTTACCAGAAGTCTCAGTGGTATGAATAGAATTTAACTCTCAAGATTGCAATGATAAGGCCTGATTCAATTACTGCTACTAACGTAAGTAGCTACTTAAATCTAAATTATAATGGTATAACTCCACATGATAAGCTTTTTGTACCTAACCTATAGAGACTCACCAGTTTAACCTGGTTTAACCATGCCTGATCTTTGCTCAAATCACCAAGGTTCCTGCCACACTGCAGAATGAATGCAGTTTGATACTGCTTTAGCATCCATCCAATGGAATCCTAAGATCTGTAGTTGTTGTGGGACCATATCTGTCACAGAAAGCTAAATATCTCACAAAATTACAAATCTCAGAATTACATAGCATGGAATAATGGTAGTTAAAGCAATGTCAAACTGCATTAATTCTGCAGTGCAGATGCAAGTCCAAGACATCCTTCTCATCAAAAGAGTACATTTTTTTGTAGCATTGCCATCTTGAATGACTGAAAAAGAGCTGGGTACCAAACCTGAGATCTGTTGCCTGTCAGAGCATACTGTACTGAACTGAAGTAGCATTTGTAAGGCAGCGTTGTGCCTCCATAATTAAGATAATCTTCAGACCATTTTCTAAAATGGCAGATATTATGAACCATACAAATTAATATATACAGATTTCAACAGGATCTCACTAACTTGTTTGCTACATCAATTTTTCCCTTGGATATGATATAAGATTTCTGTTCAATGTTAGTAGCATTTCTGGAGTAAACCACAGAGGAAAAGTCAATAGCAATGTCTTTGAAGTAACAAAAGGCTGAAATTTGCTACAAACATTGAGGGTTGCGCTTTTTTAAAAACAAAGAAAAAAAAGCATCATTTAGGAAACCCTTTCTGTCATGATCTTCAGGGCTCAAATTCCATTTTCAAGATTGTAGCACATTAGAGAGCCAAATGGTACAATGGTTATAGTGTTGCACTAGGTTCTAGTGCACAAAGCCCACTAAAGCTGCATCTGCACTGCACAAATTATCCAGGTCCAGGTTGACATCACTTTAACTTCCATGCCTAAATGCTATAGAATTCTGGGAACTGTAGTTTTGTGAGACATTTAGCCTTCTCTGTCAGAGAGCTTGGTGCCACAATAAACTACAATTCCCAGAATTCCATAGCCCTGAGCTATGACTGATACCAACCTGGATTATTTTTGCAGTGTGGATTTAGCCTAAGTGACCTTCAGCTAGTCATTTTCTCTCAGTATGATCTACATTACAGGGTCACTGCAGGTATAAAACAGGAAAAAGAAGAGCCAGGTATTTTGGCTTGAGTTCATTCAAAAAGAAATAAAAGTAAGCAAAGGCAGCATTCTGGATGTTTCTATTACCCACAAGTATTTTTAAAATTATTTCTGAAACGTATTTAAAAATTAATCAGAGCTAATTCTGATCAGTGTTCTAAATTAATATTTAACTCCTATTTACACTACCATTTACACTCCTAGTCACAACGTTAAACTTTTAACAATCAGCACTGATATAATCTGCAATGTAGAAGCTAAAAGTTCTTTAAAATGACAAATCTACAAATTAAATTGAATTACTGTATATGAACTCTTTTTGTTAGTTTACCATTAGATTATAATATTTCTACTAGAAAGAAATACAAAAGCTGATCAAATGCAAGTCATTATCTGGTTCTGATTTTCTGTTTATTCTCTGTAAATACAGATCCTCCTATAGTTTATATGCTAAACCTCTGCAATAGCATATGCTAACTGAACCATGTCGGCTCACAATAACTGCAGAAAATACATTTCCTCTCCTCCACTAATAATTTGACATCTCTAAAATAAAAGCTGGACTCATATTTTTGTAAAACAATTTTGTATGATATACAGATACCAAAGTAAGTTCAAGAGGAACATCAATGAAATCAGACAGAAACCATAACTACTTTAAATGAATCTGAATCCAGGTTCAAATTCCCATTCATTCACATAACTAATTGGATATACCCTAGTCAAGCCACTAGGAAGACCTTTGTGCTTTCTTTGCATCTTGCAGTCAGTTTCACTGTTGACTTACTATTTTGCCATAATATCCCAATTAGCAAAATACAGGGATGACAAATCTACAAATCTCAATTTATAGAATCACCTGAAATCATGATTTAAACATCAATTTCTATCTGATTTTCCATGTAGAGTTACCATGAAAACAGGCAAATCTGTTAAAATGTTTAGTATACATGAAAGCAATACAGAAACATTTCGCCTAACTCTAAAATTAAAAAAAAACATATTGAAAATTAAAATGGAAGAAACAAGCACACTGCACCACGATGCACACTTCATTTACCAATTCAACAGAGATTTGAAAGCAAAAGCAAACAATAATCACAAGTCAATGGTCTTGATTTTTTCATCCCAAAACTGTGTTACAGACACAGCATTCTGTAGTATCCGACTAACAAGCTTTATGAAGCCTGTGTTAAACCTACACTACTTAATGACTATAAATCTCTTGATCTGACATTTGGCTGGTACAGAATAACTGAACTCTGATACCTTGAAAGAGACTGATCTTTATTAGACCGAAAACACATATTAGAAATTAACTTTATTCGCAGAGATTTACTTTTGGAATTAAGCTGTTAACTGCATAGATTATTAACACCAATTTCCATTCCACCACCTACACCAACAATTTACTACTGCTAGAACTTAGCATGTAAACAAAAACCAACCGCCCATGCAAACCACTCTTATAATCAGTTACTTGCAGCATGAAACAGGCATAAGTGTCAATTATAATGTTCCATGGCAGAGACAATGTTCCACTATCCTTATAGGTATTTACAGCAACAAACTGAATTAGCTTGTAGTCACCCATCCAGGGCAAGTGCATTTTTCAGAAAAAGGGACCTACCTATAAAACACTTGCAATAATAGCAATACTCTGTACCCAACCATAATGGAACACGTTACTTTTGGCCTAGACATCACAGAATATTCCTTGATTTCCTCTTTGGAGAGGGTTAATAATAAAGGCATTCAGTCCAACAGTCTGTTTCCCATGCTTTCTTCACACTCCAAAAGCATCACTGCAACCTCTGCCAACCTGTCTCCATGCTATATGTTGCTGTTTTTTGGGGTGTTTTTTTTTACAGTTTCCCTAAAGGTACTGACATATTATAAAGGTCTGCACACTTTCCTTCCAACAAGTACTATACCTGCCAAGTTCCTCTCCAATCTCATAGTGATCATCCAGGTTCTCTTGCCTGAAGACAGTCATGATAGCTGCCACTCCTCAGGATTAAAATAAATAAATCCAAAACCGAATCCACCGCCCTTGCTTTTCAACTCATCACTGCCTTTCTGGCCGGCTCCTCCAACACCTCAGGCATGGCTGCCAGCCCTAAAGAGAAAAGAGGGAGGAATTGGGAGGGAGGGAAAAAAGAGGAGGGAGCAGGTTAATTTTAAATGCCTGTTTGCAGGAGGGGTGTGGTTATGCCACTATGGGCGCACACACACACCAATAAATGCACACCCTGGCAAATGTCAAAAACACACCGGGAGTGCCCCGTGTCAAAGGATGCCCCTTTGGGGAAGAGGCGCACTTGGAGCTCTGGGTCTGGGGGCTCTGGGGGCCAAGTGGACACGAAATGGGAGCCTCTCCCCTTCCCTCAAAAGCTGCAAAATGGAACCTCCAGCAGCCGGAGGGAGGGAGGAGAACCAGCGCCTTTCTCCGAGGAGGAGGAGGAGGAG
>CM034703.1:81740342-81751734 GCA_020142125.1 Phrynosoma platyrhinos
GCCTTAGGTTGCCTACCCCTGCTCTAGTGTATAGTTAACCTTAGATGTGAATCCTATAGTAGTACTAAATGTTTTTTCATCCAGGGCTAACTTGGCATTCATGTTTGGAACTGTTTTGTAGACTATACACAGCCGCTGGGGAACACATAACCCAGAGCTGACAAGATGCTTTTAACATCTATGTGAACTTTGTTCTCTCATCAAAGAACAGATCATCAAAGGTGAACAGAAGTTTGAAAATGTTTGTGATTCTTTCACCAAAAGAACCTCAGTTGTGCATGTATGTGGATGTTCTATCTATACTATATTCTGGTTAAACTGAGCTGCTAATGTGGGTAGGGATTTATGAATATTGGATACAAAACGGCTCACAGAGGAGTGACATTTGGGAATTTTATCCCTAACTAGCCTTTATCCCATGGCAGGTAATGCAGTATACAGGTCGTGGATATTAAAACATTGTCCCTCAATGCTCTGTCAGAAGAGGAGAGGAATGATTTGGGTTATGGGCTGGGCCACTGGTTGAACAGATGTGGCATCAGTAATCTAATCCCCAGCACTCCTTCCTAGTGGCAAGGGGTACAAGGGGTACTGAGAATGTGTAAGGGGTTATCCCAAAGAACCAGCGTGCTGCAGTAATTTGAGCATTGGACTATGACTCTGGAGATCAGGATTTAAATCCCCTTTCAGCAATGGAAACCTACTGGGTGACCTTCAGTGAGTCACCCACTCTCAGCCCTAGAAAACCCAGTGATAGGTTCACCTTGGGGTCATCATAATTTGCACTATTTCTGGCAGTCTGCAACCCCCCTATGAGAATTAAATGAGGTTCTCCCATTTGAAGGCTTGTTTATGATAGGGAGGTATAAGACGCTGAAACAGAAATCTATTTGTACTGTATTGCTGCTGTGCAATAACAAATAATTAGTGCAAGGGTTGCATGGTGTTAACACCCACACTACATTTCATGAACATTAGTGTTCACATCTCACGGACATCTTTTATGATTTGGATGTAAATGATACAGCTTAATACATTGGCCCAATTCAGACAGTGCTTTTTCACATCCTTAAGTGCCATTTCCACTTGTGTTCACACAAATAAACATTATACATAAGTTATGGGATCTTGTTTACTGCCAGCCTCAACCTCTGTGATCTTGGAGGCTGAGAAATGTGTGGAAAAAATGTTTTAATTAGCCTTAAAGCCAACTGCTATCCTGGAGCAAAGCACAGGTTAGTTTAATATTAACTATGTACTGATGTTCAGTGACATTTAATCTGTGCCACAGTTGCATACAATGCATATCTGATCTACAAAATGCAGAGAGCAGTTGGGTGTGATAATAATTGCTGGTTTTCCTGTGGCAATTGCAGGGCTTTGGGAAACAAAGCAGTACTAGATTGTCTCTTTCCACAGTGTTGCTCTTTTCCTACACACAAAAATAATATGACAATATGGTTAAGTTGATATATTACATTGGAAAATGAATAATAGTTGCACAAAAATGAACACACTACTGAGCTATACCACAATGGTGCATGCAGAGAGGATACAAGGTTTATCATGCTGGATCCTCAAGAAGTTGAATAATATGGATAACTAGGTAGGTAAGATAGTATTCTGTTTCAGAACTGGGTGTAATTCCAGGCCTCACGAAGAATTCTTTTGGTGCTGAACACTGATACACGTTATTGTTGTAGCATAAGTTTTATTGGTAAATGTGTATAGTGAAGAAGCAGTGTATAGTGAAGAAGCAGTCCACCCTTTTCACAGATAGTATCCAGCATCTTCTCACAGCCAATAGTAGAATTGGCCCCTAAACTAATTCTATACAGTGTTACTGGAGAGCAATTCACTTTTCCATTGCTGGCTGTATGGAGTTACTGGACTGGTCTGAATCCCTTCCATGGCAAGGTTGATGGGGGATGGACTTAAGGAATGTATAGTGGAAAGCAAACAAAGGAAAATGCATCTGAGGAAGTAGGCTTAAGTTTACAAAAGCTCATACTATCAACTTTTGTCTTTCAGTTAGTCTCAAAGGTGCTGGAAGATCCCTTTGCATAAAGAAAAAGTATGCAAATGTGACCTGTCTTTCTCCACTCCTATGAGAATTATGCAAGCAGGTTAGTAACAGAAGAAAACGCACACACCCAGTCCATTCCCAGCCTCCATATCTTTTCCCAGCCTGAAAATGGCAAGCTAATGCAAAACATATCAAACAAGGTCATGAATGCAGGCTGACTCCATATGCTGGACAGCCATGATACTAACAAAGACCATGATATTAACAAAGACTTAGGGGCTATGCAGATGGGCAAAAAAGGTGCTTTGAGGGTGACTTGAAGGTGTGGCATTTAGACGATGCATGCCTAAAAGTCACCAGGAAAGTGCCCTCTAGGTGCTGTATGCCGGGAAAAGCCGCTCCAAAAAGGAGCTGCTTTGTCTGCTCCTTCTTCAGAGATGCACACCTTCACATGTCCATCCAAGTCAAACTGAGAGGCTGCCTGTGCCTTTTTCCATCAAGGCAACAGCTGAGGCAAAGGACTTGAACAGAGGACAAGGCTAAAGCTGTGAGGCTTTTTTGCCTCTGCCCTCAACACCATCAGCCAGTTCCAAGCCAAATTGCCTGTGCCTTTCCCCATCAAATCGAGAGGCTGCCTCCAAGCCAAATTGAGAGTGTGCAGATCTGCCCTTCTCTCCATCTGCTTGGCTTCTTGGGGACTACAAGGTATTGGTGAGATGGAGGGCCTTGAGTTATATTAGGACATATGTCCATCAATCGACAGTTCTGGGAAGAGGTTAGATGTTTTCATCGGAGCAGCAATTCAAGTTGTGCAGAGCAATGGAAGATATGGCGTTAGTAGAGCAAAATGTCATTACAGAGGAAAATGTGATAGATGCTTGACATCTATCTCACCTTCCATTCACCCTACTATCCCAAAAGACCAGGTGAGTATGCCCAACCAGCCACTGAACCTTTTTCTGCTCTTATGCAATGCCAGGTCAGTGAAGAATAAGTCCTGCATTATCTATGACTTACTGATAGATCTCAGTGCTGACTTGGCATGTATTATGGAGACCTGGCTGGGAGCAGATAGCACTGTAACTTGGGTTTGGGCCCTTCCAACTGGGTACTCCGTCACTGAGCAGGTAAGGGAAAGTGGGTGGGGGGATGTTGCCATGGTCCATAAAAACAACCTTGCCTTAACCAGGATGCCTATCCGTGCATTAGACCACATTGAATCCATTTACCTTAGCTTGAAGACCAGGGAGAGACTGGGGATTCTGTTAGTTTACTATCTACCCCGAAACTTAACAGTTTCCCTAGCTGAGCTGACACAACTAGTCTTGGAGCTGGTGTTGGAGTCACCTAGGCTATTAGTCCTGGATGACCTCAACATCCCCCTCGAGGCTGGTTTGACTAATCTTACTGGTGCAGCTTGGAAGTTCATGGCTTCCATGACAAACATGGACCAGATAGTCTCTGAGCCTAGACATTGTGCAGGTCATGCCCTCAATGTGGTCTTCTGCATGGATCAGGCATATCCGTGGGTGGAGTTAATTAGCATTTCATTGTCATGGACAGATCATTTCCGGGTTAAGGTTGGACTGAAAGCCACCACCCCTCCCTCCGGGGGTGGAGGACCGATTAGAATGGTCTGACCTCGAAGGCTGATGGAACCCATTAGGTTCCAAGAAGCCCTAGGGGGTTTTATGGTTGGCAATGCCGGCGATTCTGTAGAAGCTCTGGTTAATATGTGGAATAACAATCTTACCAGAGCTGTAGACACAATTCCTCCCAAGCGTCTTTTCCAACCCACAAATAATCGTAATTCACCATGGTACACCGAAGATCTTAAATAAATGAAGCGGGTTGGACAACTACTAGAGCGCCATTGGCTGAAATCTCAACTCATATCCAATAAGATACTTCATTGGACTTTTCCTAGGTCCTATCAAATGGCGATAGATGCAGCGAAGAAATCTTTCTATTCTGCATCTATTGCATCTGTGAAATCCTGTCCAGCTGAGCTATTCAGGGTGGTGAGGAATTTAACTCACTTGCCTCCCACCCAGAACCCTCTCTTAGAACCAACTACAGCTTGCTGTGACGCTTTTAATGATTATTTCACAGACAAACTCTCTTGGATAAGCACCGACCTGGATGCCAACTTTAAGTCAGTAGCAACTAGATAGGCATCCAGTGCCTCCTCCATTACTGTTAGACTGGATCAATTTGAGTCAGTAAGTACTGAGGACATGGACAAGCTCTTTAGTAGTTGGAAAAAGATGACCTGCCCTCTTGACCCTTGCCCAACTTGGCTAGCAGTCTAGGGGGGTGATACTATCAAGTTGATGCTGAAATACGTAATTAATGTATTTCTCAGGGAGGAGACCTTGCCTTCATGTCTTAAGGAGGCAGTGGTTAGACCACTCTTAAAAAAACCCTCTCTTGACCCCCTGGATAGAAATAATTATAGACCTGTTTTTCTGTTGCCATTTTTGAGCAAGGTGATCGAGAGGGCGGTCGCTAATCAACTACAAATTGTCTTGGAGGAAACCGATTTTCTGGATCCATTTCAAACCAGATTCAGGACAGGATACGAAGCTGAGACTGCCATGGTTGCCTTAGTCGATGATCTCCGTCTGGGCATTGACAGGAGAAGTGTGACCCTGTTGGTGTTCTTGGATCTCTCAGCAGCCTTTGATACCATAGACCATGGTATCCTTCTGGAACACCTGAGAGAGTTGGGTATTGGCGGCATTGCGTTGCAGTGGCTCAGGTCCTATCTCTTGGGTACGTTCCAGATGGTGTTGCTTGGGGACAGTTATTCAGCCAAGAGGGAGCTCAAATCGAGTGTCCCTCAAGGTGTGATTCTGTCCCCAATGCTACTGGGTGGGATCATCCGGAGGCATGGGGCAGGGTGTTATCAATATGCTGATGACACCCAAATATATTTTTCTATGTCTCGGACTGATGCAATGACTAAGGATGGCATCTCTCCTCTGAATGCCTGTCTTGGGACAGTAATGGACTGGATGAGGGAAAACTGACTCAAGCTGAATCCAGGTAAGACAGAGGTACTTGTCATAGGAAACCCAAACCCAGGAATAGAGTTATGTCAGCCAGTTCTGGATGGGGTCATACTTCACTTGAAGGACTCTGTCCGCAGCTTGGGGGTCCTCCTTGACTCGTCACTTCATTTGACTGCTCAGGTGGATGCAACAGTCAGGAGCTCCTGTTATCAGCTTCGGCTGATACATCAGCTGCACCCCTTCCTGGAGCCGGAAGACCTTGAAACAGTGGTACATGCACTGGTAACCTTTAGATTGGACTTCTATAATGCGCTCTACATGGGGCTACCCTTGTGCCAAGTTCGGAAACTCTAACTTGTACAAAATATGGCAGCCAGGCTGATTACAGGTACTTCTTGTAATGACCATATAACATCAGTCCTGAAGTCCCTTCACTGGCTGCCAATTAGTTTCTGGGCAAGGTACAAGGTCTTGATTATTACCATGAAAGCCCTACATGGCTTGGGACCAGAATACTTAAGGGATCGCCTCCTTCCGTATTGCCCGTCCCACATACTAAGGTCCTCGGGAAGGAACCTACTACAGCTGAGAAAATCTAGGCTAACTTCAGTTAGCCAGAGGACCTTCTCCACAGCCTTTAAAAAGGCACTTAAGACAGATCTCTTCCAGCAGGCCTTCTCAACTTAACTCCTCTCCCTGAACAAGGTGATTTACCTCCCTTTTCTTTTAAACTTTTTGTATCTTTTGTTCTTAAATTGTGATTGTTTAATTGTAATTTTATTATTGGGATGGAGGGGTGATTGGGAAGGGACTAATTTTGAATTTTATTGTATTTTATGTATTTTTATTGCTGTAACCCACCCGGATTCCTTGTGATTGGGTGGGCTATAAATAAATAAATTATTATTATTATTATTATTATTATTATTATTATTATTATTCGACACTAGTGCGCAAGAAGAAGGGCTAAAATGGCCATACAAATGCACTGCTGCACACTGAGTCAGCGATCCAGAGAGTGCACCCTCTGATGCAGGTGTTAATTTAAAGTGCCCTATGCTTCCAGGTGTGCATGCACCAGCGCAGGTGCGCTTGTATATTAGAACCCTAATCCTAACCCTGTATCCCTATGCATGCACTCTAGCAACTGTCCTCTACTATGACAATAAATGCATTCTGTCACATGTACGCTTGCTGTCAGCATGCACAGTAGTTTGCATGAAAGAGGCTTTTGTGACCTCTTCTGCGCAGGTGTGCAGGTGTGCATAAGACCTGCATACCACTTCCTAGCATGATGGGGGGGGGGCTCCTGGAGTAACGTTTGTCCGTGTGTCCTGTTGACCATATCCCTTGCATGACCACCAGCTACATGTATCCAGTCTGTCCACACAAACCTCCCTTGCATGTACCTCTCCTCTCCACCCTGATCTGTGTGGGACATTTTTTGTGGAGGATGATGGAATAGGTGTCTTTTTAGTTGAAAACTCGTTCCTCCACCCCAAGGATGGGACAATCAGATAGTGGCACCTGTCTATGGCACCCACTCTTTGGGGGAAGCCAAGGCCAGTGAATCCTTGCATGATCTGTGGGTGTATGACAGGTCCTGTGCATGTGCGCAGGCATGCCGAACTTCAGCTACCTTTGTACAGACAAAATGACATTGTATACCACCCTATAACAGGTTGTGCGCACGTGTGCAGGGATGCTGAAATTCAGTCACTGTACACAGTGACAGACTATATATCACCCTATGACAGGTCCTGCGCAGGTGTGCAGGTTTGTCAGGATGTGTTCCTGTACAGGTGTGCATGCACCTGAGGGAATGGAGAAAAAATTAAAGCAGCTGCTGCCAGCCTGTGCGGTTGCTCTGTCTCCCTTTGCAGTGTCCTGGGGGTTGGCAGTGTGGCTGCTGGGGCTTCAATATAGCCTCAGAAAAGCTGCATTGACTCACCCAATGCGGTTGCTCCATCCCCATTTAGGGCATCCTCAGGGCAGGTGGTGCAATTGCTGCAGCTTAGGGAAAAGGCAGGTTCTGGTCACTTTTTCCTACCTGTCTGCATAGCTCCTAAAACCCATCTGCATGGTGGCAAAGGCCCAACTCAATAGAGACAGGAAACAGGTGAGAGGTTCAGCTTAGCAAGGATGGGACAATCTAGGGGGGAAGCAGATGACTGCTTCCCAGTTGCCGCGGGTCGGGGCGCCGGCGGAGTGGAGGCTCTGCACCGCAGCGCCCCTGCGGCGAATCTAAAAGGAGCACCAAATTGGCGCTCCTTTTAGATTTCAGGGAAAGTGCGCCCTAAAAGTGGCGGGCGCACTTTCCCTGACTCAAACGGCGCAGCGCATGTGGGCGCTGCGCCGTGAGGTCATCCCCGGTGCACCGGCCATGCGGCCGGCCGGCGCTTCTGGGGGCGACCTCGGGGAGAGGAAGGGGCGCCGCTCATGCGGCTGCCCCTCCTCTTCCCTGCCCGGAAGACGACTTTTTTAGTCGTCTGCTTAGGTAGTTAGTAAACTATTTTTCACAAACATTGGTTTTGTAGTTATGTTGTTTTCTCTAGTGGCAATTTTCCCCAATACCCAGACTTATTCATGCTAGGATATTGTTTTAAAATCACGTGTAAATTACATTTATTATTCCTTGCATTGGTATGCCACCTGTCTGCTAAGTGGTGCTTAAAACAGCCAATGGCAATAATAATAATAAATGAACAATAAAATACATATTAAAAAACAAATCATAATGTAGGTAATAAAATCCACAATGGCCCCTTGACAAGCATTTTCATTATGACATACACTAGGCTACAAGCAAAAATCTACAAAAAACACTCTCCAGAATTTATCCATTTCTTTATTACTTTTATATCTCATATGCCTTCCTGTGAGTTAAGATGTTGTACATACCTTTTTCATTTGCTTTATCCTTACTAATCCTTATGAGGTGAACCAGGAGGAGAGAAGAGAGTAGCTGGCTCAAGGTCCCACAGTAAATTTCAGCAGTCAGTGGAGACTTGACTGTAGATCTCCCAAATCCTTGTCTAGTACTCTTTCCAGTACAGCAACTGGCTTATTCTGTTCTACTAACAACAATACAGGATGGCAACAGCAAATCCCGTTGGAGAAACTTGCCAAAAAAACCCTCTGTGATAGATTTGCCTTAGGGTCGCCATGTCAAAAATGACTTGAAGGCGCACACTACAAACACCAACCAACCATACAACATTCTAATAAGATTAAGCAACAGACCCTAGGAAGGGATCTGTAGGCACTAACTGGCTCAATTCTCAGAGGCTGCCATAGACTTCAATGAGGCAAAAAAAAAAAAAAAAATTAACGGAAAAAGTTGCTTTTGATTCCATCACCCACTGGGATCCTCAAGACATGGAACGAATTTAGATCTCAAGCTGTACTTGTGTCTGAGTGAACAGCTTTATCTTCTCTCATTCAAATGAATTGCAAGTCTGTGAGGAAAATGTAAGGCCCATACTTTTAGACTGTTCAAACACCAGTTGGGGCTTATCTATTCAGCTCTGAGCAAGCTGTGTTTTCCACAAGAAACTTTACTTGCCACTTTACCAGCAGTAACTGGCAGCAGAAGAGAGGTGTCTGCAGTAATCTTGCATATTTTTTCTTGCTCAATGTATAAGTATCTTACAGCTAGTGAAAGAAAGTGATGAGCAAAACAGACAACTGGAGCTACATACTAGAAAACATATAAATTCTTTTGCTTTCCAATATTATGCAGTGAAAAAAAAATTGGCACCTGACAACTCTATGGAGCATCAAATTCAGGTGCTGTAAAGTCAAAGGGGAAATGATCAGGTGGGGAGGAATCTATGGCATAATATGTTGCAGTAGCCTAATTTGGAAAGTTACCAAGGAATGCATCACTATGGCTGGGCATGTTTATGCAGGCTATGCCTTGAAAATGAATGGGGCTATTTTCCTCCACCAGAGCAGCATCACCCCATGGTATCAGACAAGATATTATTGGGTTGTTCTTGGTAAATACTGAACGGGTCTGAGATGTTGGGGTTAGTGCAAGAACTCTTAAATAACTCAGTATTAGAATACTTTAAATAATGTCTCCCATCCTACACATTCCATTCTCCAGAGTACTGCACTCATCAGGGAAAGTTGTGATGGGCCTGCTCTGCCATGTGGATCTCTCATCTTGATGGCAGCACAGTGATGGGCTTTCCCTATGGTAGAATCCACCTTTTGGAATGTCCTGCCTCTTACTTTTTAATTTTTATTACTGTTTTATACAAAAAGACAGAACGTATACAATGTCGTAGACAAAAATCAAACAAGACAAACCAAAACTCACCAACAAACAATACACAATAATACTACAGCTTCCGCTACACCTTCATTTAACCCACGCTTCCTCTAACTACTACTCCCCCCATAATTTGAATTTACTAACACAATTTACCCTTATATCAATCTTATTTCCACATATCTACCTACATCTAGTTCTTTCTAAATACACATACATACTTTACTAATACATACTCAAGGAAAAACCGACTCAAGCTAAATCCAGACAAAACAGAGGAACTTACAGTAGGGGGGCCTCCAGTCCTGGATGGGATCATGCTCTCCTCTAAGGACTGTGTTCGCAGTCTGGGGGTGCTCCTAGACTCATCACTTCACATGACAGATCAAGTAAATGTGACAGTCAGGAGCGCCTGTTATCAGCTTCGACTGATATGCCCTTTCCTGGAAGTAAGGGACCTAGAAACTGTAGTACACAGACTAGTAACCTCATGACTCAACTTCTACATTCTACATGGGGCTACCCTTATACCTAACTCGGAAACTACAACTAGTATAAAATATGGCAGCCAGGTTGATCACCGGAACATCAAGGAGTGATCATATCACACCCGTTTTGAAATCCCTTCACTGGCTGCCTATTGGTTTCCAAGCACAGTATAAGGTGTTGGTGATGACCTTTAAAGCCTTACGTGGCCTGGGTCCAACCTACCTTGGGGATCGCCTTCTTCCATATAATCCACCCTGCACCCACAGGTCCTCTGGGAGGAAGCTGCTTCAACCGATTAAAACCAGACTGACAGCGACCTCCCAGAGGAGATTTTCTGCCACTGCTCCCAGACTCTGAAATGTCTTGCTGGAAGAGATCCATAAAATAACCAATTTAGATGTCTTTTAAAAAGCCGTCAAGACGGATCTCTTCCGGCAGGCCTACCCAGAATAAAACCATCTTCTAATTTGGTCTCCCCCTATCAGACTTTTTTTTTTATTTTTTCTTTATTTTTGCTCTGCCCCAGAGTGCCTATTGTTTTAATTGTTTTAATTTTATGTATTGTTTTAAATTTTTGCTTATTGTTTTAATGTAGGTTTTAATTGAAACTTGCATTTAATGTATTTTTAAGGGGGGGTTAATATGTTCATTTATATTGTTTAGCTGTTTATTGTCAGAGGGTTGTACTTGATTCTAGATGTAAGCCACCTTGATTGCTATGGCTAAAGGTGGGGTGTAAATAAATAAATACATTTATTATTATTATTATTATTATTTACATACGTTATTTACAAATTTCTCATAGACACGTACAAGTAATCCTTTAAAAACCTATTTCATTTCATTCTTCTTTTTTCTAATTATTTTTTCTTCAAAATTCTTTCTCTTCCATCAATTCTCTCCAACACATAGAAATAATTTCTTCAACCTCTAGGTATATCTTCAACAACAACAACAACAACAACAACAATTTCATGTTCATCATTTTGTCTAGATTTCCTAGATTCCATTTGTCCCACATGCCTACAAAAGTTTTCTTACTTTTGAAGTTTTATTATTGCTGTTTTATATTTTTTATTTATTATTATCTATTACTGTTATCATTATCTTTTAATACCATATTTCCCCATTTTTTAAAACAAATATTTTAGAATGTCCTGCCTCTTATGGTACATGAGACAACTGATGTAATCTGATTTTGGAGTCTAATTAGGGACAGGGCTAGTTAGTAGTTGGATGGAGAACCACCACATTGTACTAGGGATTTCCAGGAACAGCTAGGAAACACTCCTGCCTGAAACCTTGGAGAGCTGCTGCTAGTCAGAACATTGAAAATATTGGACTAGATGGACTAGTGGACAGCTTCTCTAGGCAGTAACTGAAAACATACTGTATCTTTTTACTCGGGTTTCACCCAAGTGGTCAGCTATTTTGAACTTTTCTCATATTGTTTTGCTGTACTGTGTTTTATTGGATTGTTCTGTAGTGCTCTTGTAAACTACTGTGGGATTCGTATAAATGAGAAGCAATGTAGAATAAGGGTAAAAGGAAATATATAAATAAAACCCTACAGAAGAATAATAT
>CM034703.1:81774270-81788257 GCA_020142125.1 Phrynosoma platyrhinos
TCTGGGGCTGAGAGTGTGTGACTCACCCAAAGTGCAAGCAGGTTTCCATGACCAAGAGAGATTTGAACCCTGTCTCTATCTATAGTTTGTCTAACACAAACTACTACATCATGTTGGCTCTCCCACCACCACTCATAGGAACAGAAATTTTGATAGTTCACAGTAATTTCTGGGGCAGATTTAGCATCCCACTGACATGGAAGTCATCTGCTGCCTCTGACTAACATGTCGTCACCATTTTCAATTGTATCTCAAGCATCTAGTACAAAGGATGGAGTTTTTGCAGTTATGATTCTTGTAGTGCCTGCAGGTCAGGACTTTCATCCCCTAGTAAATTCAAATAAATAGTTATTTCATTGCATCCATAGTTGTTACCCATTTGCACAGTTGGCTGTGTCTGCTGTTTACCTGTGGTTGAGAGAACAACAAGGGGGAAGTTAAGTATGAATAATGGAAACTTATATATGAATGAAAGATAGCAGCTACCTTAAGACATTAAGGTATGAATCCTAATGTTAGTTCCAAATAAAGCATACACACTGAATCAATTAAATACATATAAGCCTTGATTCATCATTCAGCAGCTGATTCCATGGGTATAGCAATAGGATTCAGACTCAAATATTTTCCATCTTTACTTCCTCTGTGTGCAAAGACCACATTTTCTCTTTTGTTGCTGTAGACTGGAAGACACCATGCTTGCTTTTTGATTTGGTATAGTATACATTGGTTTCATTTCAGCAGGGGAAGATTTCAGCTGCTGAATAAAATGATTTTCAGAAACAGTGGGAGCCCCCTGATATGTCTGTATATGTCTGTGCACTTGTATACATTTCTGTACACTTTATCTCTGGGAAGTGGATTTCCAACTTTTGGCTTACCAACTTTTGAATATTAGCATCATTTAGAAAATGTTCAACATGCATACAGAGCTTAAGTATTTTTGCTGAGAAATTCCTATATGATCTTGTTTTGCTTATGTATCACATACTTTTCTATTTTTGCATTGTCTGCTGGAAGGAGCATATAAGAGGGAGTAAGTCTATGACAAATATGTGCCTTTGAACACACACACACACACATGCTAATATTAGCATGGCTTACTTGGGATCCTCTCAGGCCCCATTCACACTATGATTTAAACCAATTTGCAAATCTGATTAAACCGGATTATATGTGCCTCGTTCACACTCGAGCCAGTTTCAAATCTGATTCTGTTTGGGCTGAATTGGGGTGAATCGGCACAAGTCCTCCTGAAATGATTCTTTTGATGATGGATCTTTTAGCATTTCTTTTGAAAAGAATTGGTTTGTAACAGTGCTGAACAAATGTGAATCCATTTCCAATAACATTCAGGGCACCCAGGAGGGAGGGAGAATAGGAAGAGGGATGGTACTCATCCCATCACCAAGGTCTTTGCAAACTGTCATTTCTCCCTTTTCAGTGCTGCTTTGGGGCTGTCGGGTGGCTTCTGTGGGGCTGTGGAGTTCTCTTTCCCATGCTGCCAAGTGGTCCCTTTAAATCACCCTGTGCGGCTGTTTTCCACTTCTGCCAGGGTTCCTGTGGTGGTGGAGGACAGTTTCTGCAAACTGTCACATTTGCATGGGTTCATGAGAGGGAGTCATGGGTGTCATGGCAGGAATTCTCCTCTGGCATGCATGGATCCGTGACTGCCATGGGGGAGTCTCCCCTGGGATGCGTGGATCTGTGGGTGCCATGGGGGGTTGAGATTGAGATTCCATTTTGTGGCAGTGCAAAAGTAAGTGTGAAAGTGAACCATGTTAAATAGACATGGAGGTATTCGGAATATGAAAGAGTGTGAACTTCTTTTCAGTCCAAATTGATCCTGTGATCCTGTGACCTATTTGACTCAAAAACCAGTTTGAATGCAAGTGTGAATGACCCCATAGTGGAGCTGAGGAGGAAACAATAGCACTACCAACTAGAGAAAAACAGCAACTCCAGCAGTCACATCCAAAGTGTCCCTGCTAACTCTGAGGATGCAGATCTTGAAACATGATAATGGAAATTTATTTGGACACCCCACCCCCCGCCACTTTCCCTTCTGAAACCAGGAGACATGAGTAAGACTATGGACCTTATCACACGGGGCCAAAAGCAGCAAGAATCCACTAAGAATCAGGCGCTATAGCGCTATATTTTCCCGCGTGATCACACAACGTCGCTCAGAATCCACTAAGAATCAGGCACTATAGCGCTATATTTTCCTACGTGATCACACGACGTCGCTCGGAATCCAGCGAGAAACCGCTCGGAATGTAGCATCATTCGCATTCTTTTGAATGTCGGTTTCATTGGGCATTGCAATAGTGCGAGCTGATCCATAGCGCTATTATAACGCTAGCGCCATATTTATACTAGTGCTATAGTACTGGAATGATGCTCATATCGCTTTCTTGCCACTTTTGAGAGCAGCATGTGATAAGGTCCTATCTGAATAACTTCCCTTAACAAAGAAGCAACATCTGTGACACAGAGAACTTTTCAGAGAAGAATTTTCAGATATGGAGAAATCTGTAAGCAAGACTGGTGGTTGGTGTTGCTTAAATGTTCTGCACAAGAAAAGCTTGGGTGATTTTGAAAGTTATCATGGCAGATAGCAGAGAAATGAGGGTGATTCCCTGCATTGCTCGTTCGCAATGGTAGATAAATCTTAACTGGTTCATACATCTTCACCATGCAGCTTGCAGGGACAGAAACACTGGGAAGCTCACTGAAGAAAAGAGCATTCCAACTATGGACAGCTGGTCCAGGAGCCAGTGTAGGGTAGTGGCTTGAGTGTTGGACTATAACTTTAAAGACCAGGGTTTGACTCTCTGCTTGGTCATGAAAACCCTTGGGCAAGTCACACAGTCTCAACACAAACCCTTGTGTCTGATTTGCCTTCAGTTTGCTCTTGCTCTCCTCTAAGGCTGAGAGAGTTTGATTTATCTAAGGTCACACAGTGGGCTTCCACGGCTGAGCAGGATTTGGACCCTGGGTTCTTTAAATCCTAGCCCAGTAGTCAAATCACTATAACATGCTGGCTCTAAAAAGGTTTTTGCCACCTGGCAAAAAGAAAACAGAGAAAGAATCAACCGAAGCTGCTGCAACATTGCAGAAGGAATGAAGTTTGACACCACTTCAACTGCCGTGCCTCCATTCTGTGGAATTCAGGGATTCATAGTTTGTTGTGGTATGAGAGCTCTCTGACAGAAAAAGCTAAATATCTCACAAAGCTACAAAACCAAGAATTCCATAGCATTGACCCATGACCATTAAAGCGTTGTAAAACTGCATTACTTCTGCAGTGTGGATGCAGCCCAATTTCCCTGGTGGGGGATGTTTCATAGCCTGGGAGCAGTGATAAGAGAAGTGCCACTTTAGTGCTCAGCTTCAGTTCCCAACCCAAAAGTTGTGGTGCCACTATCACATACACCTGGAAATGCACCTGAGCAAATGGCTCATAAGATCACACTGTGGACATAGCAAAGGCTAAGTGAATGTTTTGTGCTCTTGGACATGGCAAAACCGAAAGGCAGAACTATCAAGATTGTACTGGAAAAGGAAGTAATTTCTTGCTATTTCGGTTGTATGTATATTACAAAAAAACATTGTGGGGGAAAACTGATTCCACTTTATGCCTGGGTTGTTTTTAAACACTGACATAACATAGGCTATAAATAAGAAGGCAACAAGTATCTTTTCAGAGCAGATGGGGTTTTCATGCCAAACGTAGGAGTTGTCTTTTGTGTTGCTCCCCCCATCCCAATTGTTGTCTTTATCCTGTCGCAATTTAGACAGCAGACGGTTCTTGCAAGCTGGCACAGAAAAAGCTTCACCTCAGTTCTATAGATTTCTACAGTTTATTTTACTTTTCTGTTATCACTGAACTAGAACTTTCATTAAGCCATAAAATGTCAAATACTGTATTCAAAAGTTAAAATATTCCAATCATATTCTAACTGATATATTAGAAATTGAATATTTGGAATTAAAAAATACTTGGTGGTGGTGTCCCAGGGTTTTATGAACATATTTTTACAAAACTGAATCTTATCCTCAAACTTTTCCACAAACTCCTGACAATTTGGGAAGCTTTGGGAGGGAAAATCATAACTGAACGCACCATATTTTAAAAATACTGATACCATTTGGAGGATGCAATTTCTCCCCAAATTAATTTCTATGTGCAGGTTTTTCAGGCCTGGGACTTTTATATAGAAGAGAAAGCTTTTGAAATTTATATTAAAATGGAATTTGACAAGACAGTGCAGTAAAACATGTGTTATTATATTAGAGAAACTCTGTTGCACTAGCAGATACACATTTACAATGCTAACACAAACTTGGTAGCCAATGTAATTTTCATTGTGCAAATTCTGTGCAATATAGATCACATGCTATTGCCACTAGCACAATGTAATAATTCGATGCAACTACTGTTGTCAACTGCCCTTGAGTCAATCTCGACTCATGGCATCCCTATGGATCAGACAACTCCAAGACCTTCTGTCCTCCACTGCTCTGCTTAATTCCTGCAACCCCTTAATACCTGTGACCTCCTTAACAGAGTCCATCCATCTAGCATGTGGCCTTCCTCTCTTCCTATTTCCTTCCACCTTCCCCAGCATTATTGTTTTGTACAAAGAGTCCTCCCTTCTCATGATGTGTCTGAAGTATGACAACCTCAGTTTGGTCATCTTGGCTTCCAGGGAGATTTCCAGCTTGATCTGCCCACTTGTTTGTCCTTTTGACTGTCCATGGGATCCTCAGCACTCTTTTCCAGCACCACATCTGAAATGCATTGATTTTCTTCCTATCATCTTTTTAACTGTCCAGCTCTCACATCCATACATTGTAATAGGGGATACAATGGCTTGTATGAGTCTAACTTTTGTGCCGAGTTGTATATCTTTGCATTTTAGAAGCTTTTCTAGTTTTTTTTATAGCCACACTCCCCATTCTTATAGCCTTCTTTTGATTTCCTGATGGCAGTCCCTATTTCTATCATTGTTTGATCCCAGGTATGGGAATCCTTTTACTATTTCAATTTCTTCATTATCTAGGTTGAACTTGTGAAGGTCCTCGTGGTCATTATTTTTGTTTTCTTAATGTTCAACATTAAACCTGCCTTAGCACTTTCTTCTTTGATCTTTCTTAATATGTGTTCCAAGTCTGTGAGGTTTTCTGCTAGTACCATGGTGTCATCTGCATATCGTAGATTGTTGATATTCCTTTTCCCTCTTTTCACTTCTTCTTCTGTTTCCAAGCCTGCTTTTCTTATAATATATTCAGCACACAAGTTGAACAGATAGTGTGAAAGGATGCAGCTTTGTCTGTTTCCCTTGCCAATTGGGAACCATTCTGGATCTCCATGTTCTGTTCTGACAGTAGCCTCTTGTCCTGAGTACAGATTCCTCATTAGCACTATCAAGATGTGTTGGCACTCCCATGTCTTTAAGGGCATTCCACAGCCTTTCATGGTCTATGCAGTCAAAGGCTTTGCTATAGTCTATAAAGCACATGCTGATTGTCTTTTGGAATTCCCTGGTGCACCCCATTAGCTATTGTATGTTTGCAATGTGGTCCCTCGTGCCTCTTCCTTTCCTGAACCTCTGGGATTTCTCTCTCCATGTATGGTTGGAGTCTATGTTGCAGAATTTTGAGCATGATTTTGCCTGCATGGGAGATGAGTGCTATGCTCCTATAGTTGCTGCAGTCTCTTGTGTCTCCCTTTTGTGGATGGGGATGTATATTGATTGCTTCCAATCTGTTGGCTATTGTTTTGTTTTCCATATCTATTGACATTTGTTGGTTAGCACTAGAGTTGACTCTGTAAATGTGGATTGCAGCAGTTCAATTGGAATGAAAATATGCCAGGAAGGATTTTCACTTTGTTAGGGTAATACTATCCAGATATTCCTAAACTGGATCCCTAAGATTTAAGCAAGTTTCCTTTATGTCAAGAATATGAGGTCCTTTAGACATCAGTCTCTGGATCTCACAATTATTCACCACTGACCATGGTAGGCAGAGCTGCTGAGAACTGTAGGTCAGAAACATTTGGAATATGTCTCTGGGTTACAGAAAGACAAGAGGATGTTTATGATCAATTCAAACTCATTCTCATCTAGGACCATGCAAAAATATCTCTATGGGGATAGAGAAAGTGCATAAAACTAAAGACAGTGGCATCACCAGAGTTGGTGACACCTGATGTGTGTGGGGCCTGTTAAAGGGTAGTGGTGGCAGCTTGCCCTGATCTCGCCTCCCATTGCCTTGCTCCCCTGCCACCCTGTGAGAGAGCCAGGCTGGCTACAAAGCCACGAGAAGTGCACTCATCCCTCCACCGCAATGGGAAGTGGACCCAACCAGATGTCACCCCTCCTCTGCAATGTCTGAACTCCCTGCACCTGTGCAATGATGCCACTGATTGAAGGTATCACTAGTTGTGCTAAGTTTTATATTTTGATTATATTTGAAGTCACCAATTAAACATGTTTGAAAATAAGTAGCATGTGTTCTATGTCTGGTAGGTTGGACTGGTTAAAAATTTATAATAATACGAGTCCACCCTAGCTTTGAGATTCTCAGGAGAGGGCCTTAACTCAGTTCCACCATCTTTACAGGTTCAATTGATGGAGAAACATGACAGGATCTTCTACATAGCTGCCCCTAAGCTCTGGGACTCCATTTTTAAGGGAGGTGAGAATGCCCCCCCTGCAGTCTTTCCATGGGCAGGCAAAGAGACAGAGAGAGCTAAATGTCTTACAAAACTACAAATCCCAGAATTCCATAGTATTGGCTCATGGCAGTTAAAACAGTGTCGAATTGCATTATTTTTGCAGTGCAGATGCAGCCTAACGCTAGGATATAGGCCTATGTGTCTTCCAACAACCTTAATCTGGTATTGCAAGTGACTTTTTTCTCATACCCTCCTGCTGCCTCAGTTTGACATGGATAATCCCAATTAATTCTCTTGTTTCACCAGTTGCTTTTAAAATGTCCTGGTTTCTCTCCTTCCACTTTCCCCATTTATCCTCATCTTGCTTCATTTCTGGCAAACTAACAAACTCTGCAGACAGGCCCTTTGTGGCATGTTGGAGGCAAGGAAGGGGAGGGGCAGCTGGACGCTGGGTGCCCCATCCCTTTCCTGAAGACATCATTGGAGCGATGGCCCATCCACACGACAGGCACTCCAATGACATCTTTCCAGCTCAGCGTCTGCACACGCTGAGCTAGAAGAGATGCCAAAGAGGCGCACCATGCCTTTTTGGTGCCCCTTTTGTGGCTTGTGGAAGGAGTGCTATTTTAGCGTTCCTTTTGCAGGTGGCAAATTGGGGCCGAGGTGTCCGGCAGCCTCGGCCTTTATCCTCCACTTCCCGGGGCGGCCCAGGGCCACCCGTCTGCATCCTCCCTAAGTTCAAAGTACAAAATTAGCTTGAACTCATTTCAGTTGGAGGAGAAGCTGGCATAATCTTGCTCTTCCCAGTAGAGTCAGGGAAAAGCAAAGTGCTGTAGTCTCTCCTAGCTTGTGTATTCTTCCTTGTTTATAACTTTTGCCATCTTGATGTAGCTTGGCCACACATGTCCAAGTTTTCATCTGTGAAATGTTGAAAGGTATGCTCTCTGAGCAATGTACTCTACCAATTTACTAAGAAAAGAAAACAAAATGAGAGAGAACAGAAAGAGAGTGCAAAATGATAGCCAATGTAGTGGTTAGAACATTGGACGACAACTCAGGAGAACAGAGTTTAAATTCCTGCTTTGCTATGGAAACCCATTTGGTGACCTTGGGGAAATCACACTTTCTCAGCCTCAGAGGAAGGCACTGGCAAACCTCCCTCTGAACAAACCTTGCCAAGAAACCATGTGATAGGTTTGCCTTAGAGATGCCTTCAAATGACTTGAAGGTGCACAACAATGGCAGAGCACTGGTGCATTTTTGCTGCAGGTTTTCAAATACACATATACACTTTTGCTTAGAGATGGTCACTTCTCCAGCAAAAAATCATAATATTTTTAAATGATTAATAAGAACTATATTACAACAGCATGGCTGCAGATTTGGAATCCATCGTATGAACTCTGGAGATGAAAGAAGTAAGCTTTCAGGTGAAGGCTGTTCTCATAGGCCAGATACATGAGAATCACATGACAACACATTGACCGCTGCCAGGCAGAATTAGAAAGGAAATTCACGGCAATGTGTATAATCCCAGTTTGATATACTTGCAGTCAGAACAGCTTGTTCATGATGTATGTGTTGTGCAAAGGATTTGGGAAGGAAATAAAAAGGTTGTGTTAAATTGTTCTTTCTGGGACTCCTACGAGAGCCAGATCACCAGTTATTGCCATTCTCTATCTTTTTGCCAGCTGTTTAAGATTTCTCAGATATATTCATCCATCTTTGACATGTATATACATCTACCAGTATTAAAATTTCTTACTAGATTTCATTGGAGGGTGAGAAATGATTTCCAGAACATAAAAAATATCTCCAGACCAAGAAAAGATTATGAGAAACTTTAGTGCAAAAAAAGAAAAGTGGGGGGAGGCTATTTTCCCCAACTTCTAGTGATTTCAACCAGCTTCAGCAAGGTCTAGTCATCAAAATACTGGAAAGGTAAAAAGCAAAATATTTAAAAAGATAATATAAGTTGAGGTTCCCTTATCCAGAAAGCTTGGGACTAGAAGTGTTTTGGATTTTGGAATATTTGCATATATGTAATGAGAGATCTTGGAGATGAGACACAAGTCTAAAGATGAAATTCATTTGTGTTTCATATAACCTTAGAAAAATAGCCTGAAGGTAATTGTATACATCATATTTTTAGTAGCATGCATGAAACAAAGTTTGAGTACACTGAACCATCAGAAAATCAAGGTGTTAATGTCTCAGCCACTCATGTGGACAATTTTGGATTTTGAAATATTTTGGATTTTGGAATTCCAGATAAGGGAGAATCTACCTGTGTACTGTCATTCTTTTCTTTTTCAAGATCTTCTTACAAGATCTATTGCAACTATATCCATGCTGGAAAAGTGGACACATTTTGAAGGGAGGGCAAAGAAAGTTTGTCTTTGGTGTAGCATAGGAAAGGGGAGTATGTTTGGACTTCCTCATGTGTTAAAAAGCTACGCCTGAGCACTAGCAGCCACTTCTACTCTTACAGTGCTAGATATGTAAAATTCAACCCCTCCAACCAAGTTAAGGTGGCCAGGGCCTTGGAGCAGTTCCAGCACAATGTCCCCTTTTTGCCCATGTTCATAGTCCCACATGGGGGGGGGGCATGTTTCCATCAAGATAAGGGCATGATCAGGTTGGCTTCATCTTGTAATTGTGCACTATACACAACCAGTTCTACATTATATAGATCACAGAAATAATTATTGATAGCTATGAAATGTTGCTGTGTCACCTGGAAATATACCAGGAGAGGCAAACAGAAATTATGCAGCAGAACTGGCAGAAATATTAGTGAACGCTATGCCCTGAAGCATCTGTGGAACATTTTGCATCAGTGCATTTTTGCAATAGCAAAATGATGAGTAGCAAGATAAAAGCATTCATTTTCATTTAAGATGTGTTAAACTCAGCATTTCAGAGCTCTTGGATCTGCCAGCAAAATCCGCATAAATGTGTAAAAAGCAAATCTTTATTTTCCCTATGCTGAGCTGCCAAATATTGTATATGTATCTACTACCCGCACAAGAATTCCGCCCAGAAACTTTTTTTCATAAAAGTGCTGTTGTTGCATGTCACACAGTACCTCTGAAAATGTTAAATGAGAGTTTCTCTTACCTGTCTTCATGAAAGAAATACATTCCTGTTCTAGTTTTTTTTAACCTTGTAGAAACACAGCAGGAGGCTTATTATCAAAGGACTGGCAAAGTTACTATCAGTTCTTATGTCTGAAGCTCCAGGGAGCTGAGTAACAAATTAGAAATCCAGTCTCCAAAATGTATTCCAAATTGTGACTTGTAAAAATGTTCCCCTTGTTGATTCAAATGTTAATTCTACTTCCAGGATTAAGCAATAATAGCTTTTCCACAAAATTTGGACTTCCGGGTGGTATGGCGGTGACAAAGGTTGTCATTTAGAGAAGCTCTTGGATGACAACTGCTTGCTGCGGGGACTAGTCCTTCTCTGAGAATGTCGGAGAAGGTGATGGTGTTCCCCCCCAAAAAAGGGGAAGCAGAGGGCCCCACAAATTTGCTCCTTGGAGAATCCGAAGTAATGAATTATGACATGGAAAGGTAAAGAAATGAAGGTTTGAATAGTGACCGGACTCCAGGGAGGCAGCAGAACTAGTGACATCTGCAGCAAATCGCAACCTTGATTGTATTAGCACCACCGCTGTTTTTCAAAAGAAATAGAAGTGAAGAAAAATACATTAAGTGGCTTATACAGATAAAAATGGAAAAAGAAGAAAGTTATACTAGTTCCAGCTTTTATATGATTGTCAAAAGAAAGAGTGTGGTTCTTTTTGGTTCCATTTTTCATAACTGAAAGAGAAAGTTAATGATCTAAGAAGATTAAAAACAACTTGTGAGTGACTATTGGGCATTAAATTAAGAACTTTGCTTTGCTTTGTGGAGGAGGTTAGATTGGTTGAAGATATTAAAATGTGAATAGAGGACTGTAACCTAGAAAATGCCATTCAGAGCAGAAGCTCTTTTTTCTCTCTCCTCTACCTTTCTTCTCACCCTGCCTTTCTTCTCTGCTCATTGTGTATTCCAAATATCTTATCTGTTGTTTTGACTATACATTGAGACTATTGGAATAATAATACACAGCCCAGAACAGAAAGTGAATGCTAGTGGTGACAAAAATAATAATAATAAAAAATGGCTTCTGGAAAATAGGCAGTAGTCCAGACACTTATTCCGAGTCAGAGGAGACCTTCTATAGATACAAATACTAAAAATCCAGAACAAAATGAATCTCTTTTGGAGGAGATTAAAAAATACATGAGGGAATTTGAGAAGACAATGAAAGAATTAAGAACAAAATGAAAGAGGAGATAAAACTAAAGGAGAGAGCAGAATTAAAGGACATAAAGCAAAATTTGGAGATGATTTCCAAAGAGATGGTAAAAGTCATGGAAAGTCATGGAAAGAGTGGAAAAATTAGAGAAATAATAATAATAATAATAATAAGTTTTATTTTTAACCCGCCCCTCTGCATCGCAATCGGGGCGGCTCACAACAGCTAAAATACAATAATTAAAACAATCCCATATCCCAATCCCTCCACCCACATCCCTCCCACACCCCTTAAAACAGAATTAAACTTAAAGATTCAGAAAGGAAAATAGAAAACGTAATTAAAAGGAAAACGAGGACAGGGAGAATTTAATCAAGCCTGAAATCAAAAGTTGGGAGAATTGTTTTAAGCTGAGAGGGTTTCTGGAGAAAGAGAAAGAGAATTTGTATAAAACACTGACACCTATACTCATGGCATTTATGGAAGAGCCAGATCACTTTCCCCCTGGGAAACTGATAGACTATAACATTTAAATTGAAAAGTGGCTCAAGTGAGAAATCTTCCAAGGGACGTGATCATTTATTGTGCAAGGGAACAGATGCGTGACCAGATTATACAATATAGCTACAAAAATTAAAATAAAATAAAATAAAAAAAATAAAATAAAAAAATAAAAAAAATCACATAATTGAGGGGGGAAATTAAAATTTTCAAAGATGTGCTGGCAAGGGTGCTACAAGTCAGAACAGACTATTTTTTTTTCTTACAGATCAATTTAAAACATATGGCAGCCCATTTAGATGGGAGGAAATTGAAGGGATGTTGGTGATTTGGCAGTGGAATTCTAGCAAAGATTTATAAAAAAGATTGAGAAAGATAGAGAAAGCAACCTGGAAGGAGAAAGATTTGGAAGAAAAGAACTACATAGAATGAGAATGAGACAAGACTATGAGGCTATGCAGATGGGCGGCTCTGGGCTGCTCCTGCTAGCCACGGCTCTGGGCCGTGGCAACTGCATGCCAAAGCCCTGATCCTCCCTTTTGCTACCCCTGAAAGAGGTATTGATATGAATCTAAAAAAAGAATATACCTATAGATCAGACAGGCATGACTCGATGGCTAGAATAGATTTTCTGCTTAGCTGAAAACTCTGGTAGGGGATATTAAAGAGAGGGAGGTGTTACCTAGATCCTTATCAGACCATAATATGTTAATTTTGAACATAAATGAGAGGAAAAGAAATATTAATTGGAGACTTAATGATGAACTTCTACATGATCCAGTTACAATTGAAAAAGCAAAATTAGAAATAACATTTTTTTGGAAGAAAATATAAATAAGGGAGTGGACATGGCCATTGTTTGGGATACAGCTAAAGTCATTTGAAGAGGTTTCTTTGTTTGGCAAAATATTATTAAAAATAGAAAACAAAAACAAAGATTGGATTATTTAAACAGAGAATTGAAAGAACAGGAAAAGAAATTAATATTGGACCCTAAGAATAACAAGGTAAAAGATAGGATTAAAATAGTTCAAAAATAGATTTTAGTGAATTTGGTTTATGAAAAAGGAAGAAAATTTAAAAATATTAAACATAGAGAATTTCAGCATGCAAATAAGGTAGGGAAGTGGCTAGCGTTTAAGCTTAGGAAAGAGAGGGAGAAAAAATGAATTACAAAGATCAAGATAGATGAAAAAATATCATGACGGAAATGGAAGAAATCTTTCAAGGATATTATGAAAAGCTATACAATGTTTTAGATGTAGACAACTCAAGTCTTAGAGAATGGTTAAAAGATGAATTAATTACGAAATTAAGTTAATTTCAAAAGCTAAATTTAGGGGGTAAGATTACTAAAGAAGAGAGAGCAGATGCAGTAATCCAGATGAAAAAGAATAAATCCCTTGGGCTGGATGGGATTTATCCCACTATTTTATAAAACATTCAAAGATGAGCTATGTGGTCCATTCCAATTAACAATATAAAATGTACTTCAAAATGGTATACCAAATTCATGGAAAGAGGCAAATATATTAATCCCCAAAGATAACAAAGAAAACTAGAACTATCAGATTTCAGACCTATCTCTCTCTTAAATATTGATTATAAAGTGTATGCATCAGTTTTAGTGAATAGATTCAAAAATTGTCTAAAAGTTATGATGATAATCAAAAAGGGATTTTGCCGGATAGACAATTGAAAGACAACTTGAGGTATATTTTAGATTGCTTAGAGTATTATGAAAATCATAATGAGAAACAAGCGGGCTTTTTTTCTCTCGATCTACAAAAAGTTTTTGACTTGGTGAACTGGACTACATTAAAGGAAATTCTAAATAAAATGAAAATAGGGGAAAATTTTCAGAAATGGGTGGGGGAGATTTATAAGAACCAAAAAGCCCAAATTTGTATTAATGAGGAAAAGACTCAAAATATAAAAATTGGTAGAGGGGCAAGACAAGGAAAAGAAAAGACAAAGAAAAATCAAATCAATGGATAAATAATCATTGTATTAGGAAGCTCTTGCTCCACACTTGGAACAGATATAAAAAAATAATTGTCACAGGTTTGAGAGGATGGATATCGCCTATGAAGCATTTTATAGAAGAGAGATGTCCCATGATGGGAGATGGTATCAAGATCAAGATCTTTTGGTGAAAGAATGGAGAATTTCTTAGGATCAGATCACAACAAGAACTCATTGATAAAGATATTACACTAAACTGGTTGAATATAGGCAATTATATGAAAGGGTAAAAATAGATATCAAATGTATGGGTAAATTGGATAATAACTCAGAACTGGGAAAATTTTTAAAGGAAAGAAAAAAGGGTTGATTGGAAGATTATATAATAATAATAATAATAATAATAATAATAATAATAATAATAATAATTTTTATTTACTATCCCGACCCTCTGAGAACAATCGGGGCGGCTTACATCATAAAATCTTTTTTTAAAAAACATATTTTATTGATTAAAAACAAAAACAT
>CM034703.1:81814614-81827663 GCA_020142125.1 Phrynosoma platyrhinos
CTGTTAACAAATACTGTGTTTAGTTAACAAGACAAAACTACTTGATGCCAGTGTACTAAAGACCTCAAGATGGCACTCTAATACTTCCTTACTGAATCAAAATGAAGGCTTTGCTTACAGAAATTTCTCAGAGCCCTGTTGTTTACTATGTGCAAATGTATAAATAAAAACTAAAATAAATTTATGGTAGAATGTGACCTCTGTTGTATTCAGTGGGATTAACAAGTATTTTATATGGTTTGATATGTGTTTTTGGTTGTGTTGTGTGCCTTCAAGTTGTTTCTGATTTATGGCAACCCTAAGGGAACCTATCTTGGCAAGATTTGTTTAGAGTGTGTGTTTGCCTTTCCCTTCCTCTGATAAAGCATGACTTGCCCAAGGTCACCCAGTGGGTTTCTATGGCTTAGTGGATTCAAACTCTGGTCCTCAGAATCATAGTCCAATGCACTGTACCTAAACCATGTGGTCTGATGTGTGTTTCTGATATGGTATGTTAAAAATCTGGCAATTTTACATGCATCAAATTCTTGCGCTTTCAAATCAGGAAAGGCAACCAATCTATTTTATTTATTTGGTATTTAAAATATTTCTACTGACTTCAGTGGCAATGTTTTTGCAGTCTGAAAAGTAAAATGTTAGGAAAATATATATATAGCCCAGATTCCAAAGGGATGTTTCTGTTGATGGATAGGGGTTATCCCTCTATTTCTAGAGCTGCCTCCCAGAGCACCCCCAAGCCTAGAAATCCAGGAAAACTACCAGAGCCTTGTTTTAGCACAGTGTGTGCAACCAGCTAAAAGGGCACCAGAAAACATTTAAAAGAACAGTAACAACAGCTATTTATAAAGTTAAAATGAGGACTATTGTTGGTTTATAATTGACTGTACATAGAATACACATTAGTATCACATTGCCCCCCTTCCCTCAGATGAACAGATGAAAAGAGTAGCATGTTTTAAACATCTCTTACTCTCATACTGGCAATATAGTGATTAACCACATGCCTCTAATATTACAGAGATTGCTGGATCCCAGCACCTGGGCCTTCTCCTGTTTTCAGAGCAAAAACATTACTTTGATAGATGTTTGTACAGTCAGCCTTCTGTATCCATAGATTCTTTATCCACTGAGTCAACCAACCATTGACTTTGCCATTTTATAAAAGGGACACTATTTTACTACCTCACTGTATTTAATGGGATTTAAGCATCCATAGATGTTGCCATCAATGGGGGGGTGGTGGTCTTGGAACCAAACCCCAGCAGATACCAAGTGCCCAGTGTACATCTATTTTGCTTTCAGTGGCATCTCTGTGGTTAGTTTCACCTGGTGTGAGAGGGCATCGGGGAGGCAGTAGGGGTGTGCCATCCTCCTTCCCTCCTGATGCCTTGCTTCCCTGCCCTCCAGTCTCCCCACTGCTGCCTGGCAAGACTGCTGCTTGGAGGCAGGGTGCTGTGTGTCTGGATGGCCATTTGGGGTCTGCACAGTTGCTCAGGGGGCAGACGACTCCACTGCCCACCCCCCTCATTTCCTCCCTCTTGATGCCTTGGTTGCCTGCCTGTTAGCCAGTCCACTGCCTACTGGCAATACTGCTGCTGGAGATGGCAGTGTTGTGGCCTCTGGAGACCAGTTTGGGATCACGCACAGCTGCTGGGCAAGCAAGAAAGGGATGTTATGCCCTTTCTCACTCATCTAGCTGCTGCACTTGCCCCTCCCATACACTCCCCTCTGCGGTGTCACCCAATGTGGCCTGTACCCCCCACACCCATAGTGATGCCAGTGGGTTGTTTAATGTACTGTGCAAATGTGAGTGATGCTTAACATATCCTGATTAATGGCATCACTGGGATCTGTCTCTTGTAACATCATCTTTGCAGTATCACCAGGGCTCAGTTCCTGTGACAGAAAAAGAAGTTATCCCTAAATCTCAGGTTTTGGCTCTAAATCTCAGGTCCTGGCATGTTTCTGACCTGGCAACTCAAAGTATTACATGCTATTTTATTTACTTAATTTGAGCTATGATTGGGGTAATAATAATAATAATAATAATAAAATTTATTTATATCCTGCCCCTTTGAGATCAATCGGGGTGGCTAACAGCAATAAAATATAATACAACTACAACAAAATCTGGTTCCCTCCCCCCTTAAAAAGTTATTAAATCAGTTACAAATTAAAAGCAACAATTAAAATACAACAATAATATTATAGAACAGTTTCACACTGCGGCAGCAGGTCTCAATGACATGTTCAAGGAGGAACCTGGAGACCCTCCTAAGGGAGGGGTTCCTGAGGCCGTGATTATCTATCCTGGAAAGGCCTGCTGGAAGAGCTCCACCTTGACAGCCTTTTAAAGCTGTCTAGAGATGTCAATTGATGGACCTCATCCGGCAGGCCGTTCCACAATCTGGGGGCAACAACAGAAAAGGCCCTCTGGGAGGTAGCCGAAAGCCTAGATTTTTGAGGCTGCAGCAAATTCCTCCCAGAGGACTGGAGAGCACAGGGAGGATTTGTAAGGGTTCTTTTAATCCTGGCAGTCCACTCCAAAGCAAAGTGCTCAGTGTGGTCCATGTAGTGAACTTAAATATAATAAAAACAGAGCAGGAGCAATATCAATAAACATAAACAAAAGTTAAATTCCACATTGCAAAGAAAAGGACAGCAAGGTCAAGGAGAGGCCTGTGAAAATGAAAATGAAAATAGTAAACAGGAACAATGGCTACATATGGTATCAAAGGTTTGTTTGTAGGAGAAGAGACAGAAATAGTCCTGGAAGACTTTTGTAGACTTTCCCATCTCTGTTGCCAGTCTGCAAAGTATTTGTGTTATGAAATAAGCATTGTGCCTTCTAGTTGACCTCAAACCATGGTGACCCTATATATGAGAGACCTCCAAGTCACCTTATCCTCAACTGCCCTGCTCAGCTCCTGCAGACTCATGGCTGTGGCTTCTCTGATTACACTCTTCCTCTTTTCCCATTGCCCTCCACTTTACCAAGCATTGTAGTCTTTTCTAACGAGTCCTTTCTTCTTGTGATATGGCCAAAATATGACAACCTCATATTTAGTCATCTTTACTTCCAGGAAGAGTTTAGGCCTGATCTGTTCTAGTACCTATCCATTGGTCATGGTATTCTCAGAACTCCTCTCTAGCACTACATCTCAAATGAATTGATTTTTTCTTTATCAGCTTTCTTCACTATACAGCATTCACAACCATATATAGAAATGAGAAATACAATGGCATGCACAATCCTAACTTTGGACTGCTAAAAAGACCAGTGGTTGGGTCCTAAAGCAGATCAGGCCTGAACTCTTCCTGGAAGCAAAGATACTTAAACTGAGACAACCATAATAATAATAATAATAATAATAATAATAATAATAATAATAATTTTTATTTTTGTCCCACCCCTCTGCAGCACAATTGGGGCGGTGTACAACACGATAAAAACAACGCACAAGTTAAAACAGGATCCAACAACCCATTCCCTAACCCAACCACCCCTTAAAAATATATTAAACTAGTACAGAGTTAAAATGCCAGATAATAAAAACAAAAAGTTTTATAAAGTAGCAGCTCAACTAAATAATGGCGGATTGGAGGTGCGAATAGCCAGAGTCTTAGTCTGTGTCTTCTTGGCCGGACATTATTCAGAGAAGGCCTGCCGGAAAAGATCTGTCTTAACTGCTTTTTTAAAGCAGTCAAGAGTGGAAACGAGACAGATCTCATCCGGCAGGCCATTCTATAATCTGGGGGCAGAGGCAGAGAAAGTCCTCTGGGAAGTCACCAACAGCTTGGTTTTTATGGGCTGTAACAGGTTCCTCCCAGAGGACCGAAGTGCCCGGGGAAGATCGTATGGAAGGAGGCGGTCCTGGAGATAAGTTGGACCCAAGCCATGTAGGGCTTTAAAGGTCATAACCAACACCTTGTCATATTTTAGACATATCAAGGACTCACTACAAAAGACTATAATGCTTTGTAAACTGGAGGGCAATAGCAAAAGAGGAAGACTGCATTTCAGATGGATAGACTCAATCAGAGAAGCCACAGCCATGAATCTATAGGAGCTGAGCAGGGCAGTTGAGGATAGGATCACTTCGAGGTCACTCATACATAGGGTCACCATGTTGAGATCAAATTGAAGGCAATTAACAACCCAGACCCACACCAACTAAGGCCCTGTTATGTGCCACATGTAATGGGTACAATGCTCACAAAATATTTGTAAAGTGTATATACAGTAAAGTTGAAAGATAATTGTGAACGTGGTGAGTTTCTAGAGAAACGGCATGTCAAATAAGTAAGGCTGGATGAATCATTCAATTCATTTTCATTTAAAATAATAATAATAATATGCTTTTTCTATCCTGTTCAAATAGAAATATGCAAATATTGATAAATTCCTAATGAAATAAAAGAAACAACATGCTGAACATGATAGATGCATGCTATCCTCAGCCTGAAGAGCACCATGTTTTTAGACCTGCCTGCTGTGGGGCCTATTGGAAAAAAGAGGTAGCAACACCAATTCAACACTAACATGGTTGAATTACACATGGTTTCAAATCCAGATGTTTAAGAGCTAAGCATTCAAAGTCTCCTACCTTGATGGGCAAAGCTAACAGTCTTGCTTTCTCCCAAGTTCTTTCTGTTAAATTAATGATAAAAAGGTTCTTATTTAAAACTGTACCAAATTAAGTCCTTACCTGTCCCTAGTCAAAACTGGGTAGTGAAAAACCACTTCAAAAGAATAGTCTATAGCATGCCATATTGTGTTTTATAGGGAAAGAAACAATTTTCTTTATGAAGTAGTGTTTCCTTTAATATACAGGGTAAATATATTTTCCCCCCCACATTGGAAAGGAAAAGCATAAACTATTGTGAAATTCTGACCACATTTTGTTTCTCACTGCATGAAAACATTTTTGAAGATTTGTGTCTCACAATTAATGTCCTCCTTAAAAAAAAAAGGTTTTAAAAAGTCTGCACTTGACATACACCAGTTGTCTTTTGCTGTCAAATTCCAAAGGGCAAAGATCAATAAAACATCCCCATGTCAGAGACTGACATTCAATTACATTCTTTCAGATCAGATGCTACTTGTCAGATGACATATCTCAAAATGCCAGTGGAATGGAGGCAGAAATGAAATCTGCAGAAGCTTTTCTTGTCCTTTCAGTTCAAAACAGGAAAAAAAATAATTTTAAAAAATTCTATTAGGCAGAAGCTTGACACTTACTAGGGAGTAAGCTGCACTGAAAAAATAATAGGATCTTTTCAAAGTTAACATTGCATTATGAGGCTGCATACACACTTACTTGAGAGTAAGCCTTACTGAACACAGTTGAACCTATTTCTGAATAAAAATTTCAGGCGTTCATTCAAATAAAACTAAAGATAATGAATGCATAGTCTTGAACATACTGTGTATCTGCCAAAATGTTTAAATTATGGTGAAGAAATTGTACTTCATAGGCAACTGATGATACAGATAGAAACCACTGTTCACTCCTATCATGCCTTTTTTAAATGTAGAAGATGTTTGTTCTAGCAAGGCTAGATTATCATATGGTGTAATTTTAGCAAATGCTCCAAGGACTCTTCCACACAAACCTTATTTTTGCAGCTGCCATGCAATTGAAAATAAAATGTTAACATACCATTTCTAGAGCATCCATCACTCTTCTCATTCACCTGATCAGGCCTGCTGCCCCCATTGCACTTTCTTCCTGCCCTGACCCTTAACCCTGCCTCATGCCCTACCCATCATGCCTTTAGGTTTGTTTTTTTGGGGGAGGGGGTTGGTACAGGTGCCTCCTCCTCTTGGACTAGTTGTCCCCCCCAACCCCAACCATTAGTCTATTGTAGGTCCTCCTCTCTGTATGGTGTCTCCCAAACACTACGCCTCTTCCACAAAGAGGAAAAAAGAGACAGAGGTTTTCCTTAAGAAGCAACTCTGCTGTCTTGAGTTGTGTTTGCACAAAATACAAAATCCAGCCCAAACTTTAGATTTCATTTAAAAGTAAAAAAGAAAGAAAGAAAAGATAACCAAGGTGTTTCGGAATAGTGAGGGCGAGGGGGAACAGTGGGAAGAGGTGACAGTGATGCCACATGGCGATTTCGCAAATGCACCAGGAGTAACATTTTGCACCTTGGGACTTGCATGGTTATTCAAGGTTTTCCATCATGAATGAAAAGGGACAGGGCAGGGACAGGGCAGCTATGGTTCAGAGGAGTCATCATGTGATGAGTATCATCCAAACCGCTTCTTTCAGAGTGAAATCACAGTTTAACAGTTGCGTGTAGTATTGTCCCAAACTCTATAATGACTAGGGACCCCATGTGATGTTCATGACACACAAACAGACCCATGTTGTCAGGTCAAGATAGTCCTGTGCCCTGAGATTTCAGGGTCAAAACTTGAGACTTAAAGATGACTTTTTGTGATATTATGAGGATGGGAAGCCCCTGGTGAAGTTACAAGGGCCAGCCTCTGCTGATGTCACTAAGCATTATATTATGCATCAACCACAGCTACACAAAGTATGTCTTTCAAAAAATAATCATGAAGTCTAACTAGTGAGGAAACATTTACACACATGCACACACTACACACACATTTCAAGAGAGCACTTTGGCTTTGAGATTCCTGTCTCTCTCTTTGAGGATTGGAGAAATGGACCTAGCTCTGGGGACTCATGCCCTGACTCTGAGACCTGGGACTTCCTCTCTCTCATGTACATCATATTACATCATATTCTAATACTGTGATGCTTTAAAAAATAATCCTGGGAAGAGAGAGACTGCAGATCTCTTTCTCCAAGGGTTGTTTGCATTTACTGCTCACTTCCATTTCTCAGTTGCGGAATGAGTAGAAAGACAGATGTGAGTTGAGCCCATTGCCTCTAAGGCCTCAATACTCTCAATGTGAAGAAAAGATGGAGAAGGGGAGTCCAGAATTTTTCCTTCCTTGTGTCTGAAAGTGGCTGGCTCTCAACCCTTGGAGGTTTTCTCTCTGCCAGCAGTTGTGTCACCAAGCTTAATCCACTACAGTGCAAATGGGATGCAATCCAACTGGTGACTTCACACCAAAAGAACATAGTTTTTGGAACTGCTCCAGTACTCCAGCCACTTTAATGCAGCCTTGGACAGAGATGGGAGCACAGTTGTAACAAAATACAGATTAAAGTAAGAAAAGAAAATATTTTTGAAATGACAGGCACTGTGGCAAACAGGTAATGTCTGTTCTATGAGAGCCCATGTAGACAAGTATCCATTTCCCCACCTATATAGCAATAAATTTAAAACTCATTCAAACATCTTCTGGAATACAACACTGGGAATCCAATAGGTTGCAGAGTCAGTTTCTCCCAATTGTGTATCTGTTATAGCATCAATACTGATTCTGGTTTGGGGGATAGTTTCAGGGCTTTCCATAAGACAATACTTCCTGTTCATTTAATTAAAATATTATATCCCCATTTCTATGGGACATTTTCTACTGAAGAACAAAATTACAATCCAGCAACAACAATACAGATTAAAGAGGAGATCAAATTGCTTGTGGGCATTCAAAGCCAATTAAACTCTCATAAAAGCTTGGGAAACACAATTCCTTTCACATGATACATGATAAGAAAAATCTGATTTAATGCCTGGTGATATTATAAACGTAGGAGGTGCCATAGCCAAGATGGCACCATCAAGAAGTCACCACAGTCAAAGGATGTTCTGTCTGTTTCCCTAAGAAGCAAAGGATGGTTTTGCCTAGGTCCCTGGGGCTATTTTATTCTTTTGCTTTATAATTTCTTTATTTTGATTCTTAGCCAATCTCAATCCTGGGGCTCAGAGTCGGTAAGAATACATTAAAAACACAGCATGCCAAAACTAGCACGGTAAAATGTCAAATTAAAGTATAAAATTATCTGTTCAAAATCACATTAAAATGATCATGCTGTTGTATTACTCTGGCTGTTAAAAATAGCTGAGATGAAATCTTATAATTTGCTTGCAGTTTGTAGTAATTGACTGACTGTGTTTTAAATCAAACTGGTAGAGCCACAATTAAAAATCCAGTCATTTCTGATTGTATGGGGCATTTGGCCAAAATCCTTAAATCAGCCTTCTCTAAATGTTTTGGATTCTTAGCACTGAATATGTTGATATGAGGGTGATAAGAATTGTAGTTCAACAGATGAGGGGCTGGATGTGGAAGGCCGATTGAAACACTGTGAACATGCAGACACACGTTAGTAACAATATCCCTGACAACACTACACCTTGTGGTAAATTTCAGGGTGAACCATTCATCAGATGCACTGTGGACAAGCAAGACCTTAATATCCTATTTATCTGACCAGTGTTGGACCACTGATGCTTGCATGTCAGACTATCAACAGGAAAGAGAGTACAGGAACCACTTGTGTGGACATTGTAGCATTGATAAGTCTAAATATTTAGGAAAGAATCCAATAATGATTGAAACAACCAATTCCATCAAAAAACTCAAACATTTAGAGACAAATTAGATATGACATTTAATCTGCAAATTTTAAAAACTGCAAATATAACCAATGTTGAGATTTTATTGTTATATGCCTTTAAGTCAACTCCAATTTATGGTGATCTCATCTTTGGGTATTCTTGGTAAGATTTATACAGAGGAGGTTTGCCATTGCCTTGTTTTAAGCCTGGGAGAATATGACTTGCTCAAGATGACACTGGGAGCCAGTGTGGCGTAGTGATTTAACTGATGGATCAGGAGGTTATTTAGATGGTGAAAACAATTTAGGTTGAATCTGGTTTGAATCTTTGTTGTTCAGATGCATTTTGAATGCATTCAATTAAGCTGGGGGGGGGGGGCCTGCCAAAAAGCCTACTTACCTTACCCTGAGATAATCAATATTGGGGGCTTTCCCTGAGTTTTTTTTTAAAAAGATTTGCATTGTCAGCAGTATGAATAACCAATGCGAATAGACCCATGATAAATCAAGACAAAACTCTTTATGCCTTGAACATGTTTTGAATACATTTGCATTGTCGATTCCATCTTTATTTGAGTGCTGGCACGTGTGAACAACAGAACTCACAGAGATGCAGTTCCATAGTGCAAATAACAAACATGGAATGTGTGGGTAAGATTATTTGCATCATCACACTAAAAACAACATCTGAATAACCCCTTGACTCTAGGAAACTATGGTCTGAACCCATGCAACCACAGAAACCTACTAGGTGACCTTGGGACACCTTGGGAATGGGATGCTAATTATAGGGATCAGGACAAGCACAACAGGAAAACTAAACCCTTTCCTTGTCTGCAGTATTCTGAAATTAGTATCTGCATTGAAGGAAAATTCTTTGAGAAATTCTGCACATACAATATCATGCTAAATGAAACAATTTACCAATGGTACAAGGAAGATTTTTGTCCACCGATGCACTGAAAAGCAAAGATTTATTTTATTTAACATTTATTCATTTAGCATACATAGATACTTTATATTGATGTTTCTGTATGCCTATTTGTTTTCTGGAACAGGCATTAATTTTAGAGTGCTTCTTTTCTTTCACTCCCCCTCTGAAAGACAGGACATGCATCTGTTAAACTGATCTGCTACTTCTTTATTATTAACCCTGATGGAATCTTGGCATTGAAATAATAACGACCGCTGCATTACAAAAATACAATAGCCTTTCCATAACTTGTTACTTCAGCTTTCCCTTATAAGAACAATTTACTGTCAGATCTTTTCCCTACCATGTGCTCTTATTCCAGAGGGAAAATGGTACATCTGTGCGGAAAGTTTATTCTCTGTGGAACTGGATGGTGGGAGTGTGATGTCTTTTCCCTCCCCACATACAAACACTCAGTGCATTGCTCTATTATTTCCTTTAGAAAGCTGAAATGAATTCACTTTGTTCCCCTTTCAGACATATAAGTGTGCATAAAAGATATATGGACCTGCTGGAGATGCATCTCCATAGGAAGGCTAGCCCAAAACATTTTATCGATTAAGGTAAGGAACAAGATGGTGTCACACAGTCTGCTTCCAGATACAGAAGCCAGCTGGATTGACAGTTGAATTTTTCTTTCACAGCTGGACAGCATTGTCAACCTCAGCTGCATTCCTTACCCTGTTGCCTGAGACAGCAGTTTTACTACTACACCTTGTGTTAAGGATCACTCTGCCCACAAGCAACTCTTTGGGGAAGACTCCCTATCAGAGAGAAAGAGATTTGCTTAGAGACTGACACTATCTCTAAGGATGATTGTATTTTACAGTGCAATATTCTAGTCAAAAGTATGTCACACAGATTTCAACAAGGCATACTCTTAGGTATGTAGGAATATATTGCAGCCTTATTCAATTGATTCAACATCTAAAGTACTTCAAGGATGATCTAAATTCCAAAGGAGAAAGACCTCCAGCTCACAGCAAAATATTGTGGTTGGAATTATACCCCTCAAAGCAAGGAAATGTGGACCACAGATCAATATGTGTCGTGTCCCCCCCCCCCCCCCCGATGGATGAGTCTCATATTTCAGCTTCCACTTACTGTACAGAATAATCACATTGGCCATACCATGAGCAGGAAGAACTGAAATGAAACACAGGCATTCATAGCATCAGCCTCTAGGATTTGCAGCCTACTTTCATGCAGAATCAGACCATATTTACTAATCCAGTCTTGCTGTTCTATATTTGGGAAAAGAAAGTCTTGTTGAGTTTAGTGGACTTTTCACAGATAAACAACATGCACACTGAGTATTCCACTTAGAAACATAGCTGTATAACTTGGAGAAAGACTGCACTCTGAGATGTAAAGGTTCTCTTTGGAGTTTATCACACTCACTTTTGTTAACAGCCCAGGCACAAGCTGGGGACATATGTGACTGAGGGAAAATGGATTTTATTGCACTCGAAACAGTCAGCAAGCCATCCCCATGCCGTTGCTTGACCACAACCCATCCCTGAGCTGTTCTGAGCCAGCCGATTTTGCAAGGATGGACGCTTTCTGGCTGAGCAAAATTGGCTGACTCAATGCAGCTCAGGGATGGGTTGTGGTTGAGTGATGGCATGGGGACAGCTTGCCAACTGTTTCAAGTGCGATAAAAACCATTTTCCCTTGGTCACATGTATTCATGTATGACCCCAGCCTGTTCCTGCATCATTAACAAAAGTGAGTGCAATAAACTCCAAAGATGGGAAGAAGGGCGAAAGAAGGATGGGAAGAAGGATGAAAGGAGGGGAGAAAATGTGCAATGGCTGTGGTGGAAAGAGCAAGAGCAAGTGAGCCGAGAGAGCTATGAACTGTTGATATTGGTACATCATGGAGAAGTACAAATGACCACTTTGCTCCAAGAAGGTCTAGAGGGGATGAGATTTATGTGACTGCAAATCTTTTGTAAAAACTCAGGAAAAAGCCCAATACCAATTATCCTGGGTAGGTGGGTTTTTTTGGGCAAGCCCACCCACAAACGTAATTGAGTGCATTTGGGATGCATGTGAATAATGAAGATTAATCCCAAATTCATCCTGGATTATTCTCATTGTGTGAAAAAAACCCTGGGAAATCCTAGGATTGGCAGTTTCAAGAAGGACATTTAAAAATCCCAGCTAGAGAGCTCTTGGTCTCATTAAACTACAAACCCCAGGATTCCATAGGACAAAACCATGGCAGTTAAAGTGGGATAATAGGGCTATAAATGTGTAGTGTGAATAGGCCCCCTGGTCTAGGAAAGAGTTACTCTTTACAGTACAGAGGCCCCTGGGTTAAGTAGAGCAGACAGCAGCAAAAAACTGGATGACAAACTTGTATTCCTTCCACCTCAGAGATGCTTTGGTGGTGCTCTCTTTCTAAACAATGAATGCTGAGACTTTTCTGCATGTGAGAAACCCCAGAAGGGTGAGGCTGGAAAAAATTAGCCCATTTGGTTGAAACCAGGGGTAGGCAACCTTTCCCCTTTAAGGGCCGAGGGACTTCAGCTCCCAGAATCCCAGGAGCTATTGGCCAACATGGGACTATTGGCCAACATGGCTGAGGCTTCTGGGAGCTGAAGTCCCTCGGCCCTTAAAGGGGAAAGGTTGCCTACCCCTGGTTGAAACCCATCACCAACCATAACTGTAAGCTTATGCCCAAACCCACAGGCATAACTTGGGGGGATCAGGTGACCTCCTAAGGGGGTCATCACTACTCCCCAAACACCTGCCTTTGAGCAGAAATGGGCTGTGGCATTCTCCTGTATCCTTTTAAAATGCTGAAGAGATGGTGTGAGTGGGGCAAGGCTCAGTGGAAAGAAAAAGGAGAGGCCCCAGCTTTTTTAAAAATTAAAATTATTATTTTTAATTTAAATAATTTTTATTATTTTAAAATTTACTTTAAAAATATCACATCTTATCAGATTTTCACTTTAACCACATGAAACAATGTACATGTGAATACTTTAGATCAGGGGTAGGCAACCTTTCCCCTTTAAGGGCCGAGGGACTTCAGCTCCCAGAAGCCTCAGCCATGTTGGCCAATAGTCCCATGTTGGCCAATAGCTCCCAGGATTCTGGGAGCTGAAGTCCCTCAGTCCTTAAAGGGAAAAGGTTGCTTACCCCTGCTTTAGGCTGTGCATATGATATGTTGTTAACTGCCTTCACATGCGATTTAAAGGTGTAATTTTAATTTTGCTAGTTGTTTATGTCACGACCATTGCCATTATATTCAGTGATAAAAGGGAATTACGATATATGAATAACATTAGTATAAAAACTTCAATAAGGATTCTGTATGGTGTGGTGACATCATGAGTTACTACACTGGGTGACCAACCCTAGTGATGTCACTGTTCAGAACCATTGTATAAATAAACAAAACAAACAGTCAACAACAACACTTTTGACTCACTGTAAATAGAAAACTTGCTTCTCCCAGATAGTTCTAGTCAGATCTCAAAGGAAACCAAGAAAGGGAGTTGCTATTGGTATTTAAACTTGCCTCATAAAGAGATAGGACGTTATCACAAGGGGGCAAATCTGCTGGTTAATCCACACAAA
>CM034703.1:81857718-81872986 GCA_020142125.1 Phrynosoma platyrhinos
GGAAATGACATAAGGGCTAATAGTGTATGTGATATTGACTACTTACACTGAGGGTCCAGGGTATGTCAGCTGTCCTTTCTTCTCCAGTTGAGGTGGCAACCTGATAATACCTGGGTGCTCCCCTTTGGCCAACCAGTGGTCAGGAAGGTAGAGCTGTATTCTGATGCCATCTATCTGTTGTTGCACCACTGAGAGCACCCTGGTTGTACAACAAGGCACTTTCATGTTCTCAGCCACTGACTGATTTTGAGTATTCAGCCCATCTGCTGATGTGCAGCATAGGAAAAGGCATTGGATGTTTTTGGTTATGTGAGTGTAAGGAACTATGAGAATTTCAACCTTGGCTCACAGAAGCGCCTAAATGTTAATGTCAAATGTCTAGCTAAAAAAAAACATGTGAGAGTATGGCTTGCTAGGTCTTGCAGTCTTACTTTTCAAAGATATCAAAGTGCATTTCTATCCTTTTGTGTCAGGCAAGACTGGATGTTGAATGACATCCAGACATATAATTTTAAACCAGAGTAGAACAGATAGCATCAACAGGAAGAGAAAAACCTGAACTTTGAGCTGTAAACCTAGACACACTTTCCTTTGAGTAAGTTCCATTAACTTACCCATGAGTGAACACTGATTGAAGGAATGCACAGTTAAAACATGTTGCAGCAATTGTTTCTTATATGCTTGCATTACTAAAGTTCACTTTATAAACTTGTTGAAATCTCCTCTACATTCAGTGGCAGAAAACAAAGGCACAAACAGCACACCAGGAAATACAGATTCCAGAGTCTTCAGCAATATAGGCCTAGATGTGGGCACACTTGGTGTAAAGATATCCTTAGCCATTCAAGAATGTTAGATATGTCCGTCTTAGCAATGTGAACCTTCTTGACTTCCTATGAAGAGTTAGGTCAAATCCAAGGTCACAGCATTAATCTTCATGCCCCTCTGTGGAATTGCTTTGGGATACCACAGGGAGCTTTCTGTTTATGACAGTGATGTTCTCTGACAGCTGCTTTCCTTAGGAATGATGAAGCTGTCAAGCCTGAGGGCAAAGCTCCTACAGTAGGAATGAAATTGTATGTCAGGAGGAGCAATTACAGTCACCTGACAGTTTGATTTTTAAATGAAAAGTAATCTTGGAGCCTGTAACCTAAATCCTCTTGTTAGTCCTAACTAGAAAAGACCCACTGAATCAGTGGGATTGATCTACAACTTGATTCACCATTCAACAGTTGATTGAATGGATCTCTGTAGTTTGGACTAACCAGAGAGATACCAGACTCTGACTAGGAATGAAACAGAAAAGAGATCCATACATTCTATCACGTCCTGTCATTTGTCTGCTTAAAATGGCCTTCCCTCAATTCCTTTAATTGTCATGGACAGATGACTACTTTGTGAAATTTTAATTCATAGCCTTTGTAAGAAAGGGGAACTAGTTAAGATGATCTGACCCAAAAAGATGTGGGTGATTTCCTCATTGCTCCTGGGGATTTTGCTGTCATCTCAACAGGCAATTGTGCTGAAATCCTGGTTGAATCCTGGAATGGAAAAATGGCTAGGGTGAGTGCTGAGTGGGGTTACAGTCCCTCTGAAAACTTGGGTTGACAGTTTGGGTGTACCCCTGGATTTAATCCTGAAAGTGGAAGCTTGGTTTTATATAGTGGCCAGGAGTGTGTTTGTACTGTTAAAGCAATTGTGGGTCATACCTCATAATAAAGGATTTCCTATTCCTTTGATAAATCACTGAGCAGAACTGAGATTGCAGTCAAGAAATAAGAACACTAGGACTTGGAAGGGCAGCTATGAAAAGATAAGATACTAAAGTGCAAAGATATAAAACTGAACATTAAATTTAGGATTATCCACACCATTTTATTTTCCATCACCATATATGGATATGAGAGCCAGATAGTGAAGGAAGTTGATAGAAAGAAAATCAATTCATTGGTGATGTGGTGCTGGAGAAGAGTGCTGATGATACTATAGATGATCATGAGGACAAACAAATGGTCCTAGAACAGATCTTGCCTGAATTTCCCTGGAAGCCAAGATGACTAAACTGAGGCTGTCATAATTTGGATACATCACGAGAAGGCATGACTCACTAGAAAAAATAATAATGCTAGGAAAGGTGAAGGTCAGCAGAAAGAGAGGAAGACCTCACACTAGATGGACAGAGTCCATCAGGGAAGCCATGGCCCTGGGACAGCAGGACCTGAGCAGAGTAGTTGAGGACAGGAGGTCTTGGAGGTATTTCATTCGGTTGCCATGAATTGAAGTTGATTTGAAGGCAGTTAACAATAATAAATGTGGTTGAGATCAAACTGTAGTGTTAATGACTAATGTGGTATTCAGTCAGAAACACTGCTGAGGGATATTGCCAGGGGAACCCTTGTTTGTCAGGGCCTTCCCTCCCTTCACCATCTTCAAGGGAGAGAAGGCAGGCCAGCTCCATCAGGCCTAGCCTGAACAAGAAGAAGGGCCCTCCCTCCCTCCACCATCATCAAGGAAGAGAAGGCAGGCCAGCTCCATTGGGCCTATCCTGAACAAGAAGAAGGCCCTCCCACCATCCACCATCATCGAGGGAGAGAAAACAGGCCAGCTCCGTTGGGCCTAGCCTGAACAAGAAGAAGGGCCCTCCCTCCATCCACCATCATCAAGGAAGAGAAGGCAGGCCAGCTCCATCAGGCCTAGCCTGAACAAGAAGAAGGCCCTCCCACCATCCACCATCATCGAGGGAGAGAAAGCAGGCCAGCTCCATTGGGCCTAGCCTGAAGATGAAGGGCCCTCCCTCCATCCACTATCATCAAGAGGGAAAGAAGCCAGGCCAGCTCCATCAGGCCTAGCCACAATAAGAAGAAGGGCCCTCCCTCCAGTCCATCTGCCTTGGTCCAGGATTTAGAGGGAGAGAAGATCTGCTGGATTTATTCCCTTTCCCCACCACCATTCCCTTCTCTTTTTGTGTCTTGTCTTTTTAGATTGTAAGCCTGAGGGCAGGGGTATGTCTAATTAACCATTTGTAAGCTGCTCTGATAGCCTTTTGGCTAAAGAGCGGGGTATAAATACTTCATAATAATAAAATAATAATAACATTATCAGATTAATTTGTTAGCATCACAACAAATATTATTCTAGAGATTAAATAGGCATGGCATGGGTTAACATTATTCTTTCGTATAGACAAGTATAGCATTCACTTCAAACTTGCATTTCAGAAGATAACAGCATGTGATCACCTGCTTAAATATGAGAATATCAAAGCATACATTTTTCCATCTTTCACCTTAGCCATGAGAGATATGGCGAGTGATTTTATCATAGCTATCTGGTTTTATTATTCTCAAAGCTTCTAGAAGATGAGGAAAAAAGTGCTTCTGTGCAGTAGAGATTTCTTTGTGCAAGCTTTTGCTGTATAAAGCTTTTGCTTGTGAGCATACCTGTACTCACATCCCAGGGGTTAGTATCACATTAACTGCCTGAAGAAATTAAAGAGACTATTACTAAGGAAGTGTATTTTGCCTGAGGCCACCATCATAATAATAGCCACTGATATAGTTAATACATATTTATAATGCAGGTACACATTTGTCTCACTCTGGGAGTTAGGCTTTTGGTCTTAATGATAATATGAAATGCTCAGAACAGCCTCTGATAATAACACAACATGTTCAGTTTTCCACCGAACTGCAAAGGACACTGCCTAGTTTTCTTGCACAGGTTCATATAAAATGCATTTTTCTTTGAAATATAAGAGCACTACCCTAGTGTGTTCCCAGGCTAGCATGGTCCCAGTAATCTCTTTTAGGTTCACTTCTTCACATACACAAGCACCATTGAAAAAAGGGACCAAATGAGACAGCAGTGAACACTCAAAGGAGGAAAGGGAAGAAAAAATATTTCCAAATCTTTTGTATTTTATGTTGTTGTGATGTTTACTCTGACCCAGTATGGTGCACTTGGTTTGAATGTTGGACTATATCTCTGAAGAACAAGATTTTGATCCCTGCTCAGCCATGGAACCCCCCCTGGCTGACTTTGGGCAAGTCACACCCACTCAACCTCACCTGAAGGCAGTGACAACCCCCTTCTGAACAAATCTTGTCAAGAAAACCTCATTATAAGTTCACTTGAGGGTCACCATAGGTTGGAAATGACTTGAATGTACACAACAACTACAATTATATTTGGTCTATCTTGATTATGAGAATTAATAGAAACTAGATTGATAAAGATGTTATCAATCAATGATTGAGCTCAAGCTCTGGCCATGTCCAGTTCCCTGTGTGAGGGTCCTCAGAAAAGTAGTGTACTCATTACCTTGCAAGAGCTCTCAACAAATCTGCAGGCTTTTCATTAGGTCCTCTTGGCTTCAGAACACAGTGGCAGTACTCTGAATTACTGAGGGCTGCTTAGCATTACTATGGGACATGGTGGAAGTGCTGCTGGAAAGGGTTCTGCAGCTATCCAAAGATGCTATGCTCTAACTATAGCTTGGAATGTTACATTAAATTAGACCTTAAAAAAGAATTTAGCTCGTTATACAATTTTTAGTTCCCATTAACATTATAATTGTTATTTAGTAGCTTAAAAATTCTTAAGTTACATTAGTTTTTTTTAATGTTAGAATTAATAAAAAGAATAGTGTAAACCTGAAAAATTATGCTCAAAATGTCAAAAAGACCTGACCTTACAATCCAGAAGAATACCTCTATAGATGACATGATTGCCCTAACACATGTGCTGGTTGCCATAAGGATCCTCTGATCACCAACCATTAGTGAGAATTCACCTACTTTAGCATTCTCTTTTTTTATGCTTCAGGAGTCATATTTTGTGAGATGTTCTTTTTAATTGACAAGTGTGTTTAAGCGTTCACCATCTTGCCATCTGTTACTTTCATTTCCTTTGCCATAATGATCCATTACTAAACTCTATCAAGAGCTCTGTTTTGCTCTCCTAGTAATCAATATCTCAAAGACACCAAATATGTCCAGTGGACAGGTCCTCTAAATCATAATATCCACCTAGAGACACACAGCATTCCTGCATCCTGATGCAATGTCTATTTTTATCTGACATGAAATCATACTGTGCTTTGAAATTATGTTTCTTGATACTGCTGAAATGTATTTCAGTTCTGCTCTCAGAGGCTTTGTCAGTTGAGGTATGCCTGTTTCCACATCACTTTTCATGATGGCTATATATTACTTTCAAGAGCTGTATGTGTGAATTGCATGAGAACAAGAATGGGAGGGTGCTATTGCACTTACAGCCTTCACCTCATGTTCTTGTGGACTTCCATAGGCATGTGGCTGGTGACTATTGTAACAGAATGCTGGACTAGTTGGGTGTTTGATCTCATCCATTATGGCTCTCGTGTTTTTATGTATATTCTAAACAACATGTTCATCGCTACCCATCTTGTTTGGAATTAATGGAAAAGAAGCAGTGACCTCAAGAGGAAATGGCTTGTCTGATGTTTTACAGACATAGTCACAATCAGTAATATGGCAAAATATTTTTTTAAAAAACACCAAAAGAAATCTAGGTGCAACCTTACTCTTTCAGAAACAAAATTCATTGCAATGTGAGTGATACTTTATTAATGGGGTAGGCAACCTTTTTGAGCCGGGGGCCAGGTTGCTGTCCCTCAGACAATTGGGGGGCCGAAGCACCAAAGATAAATAAATAAATAAATAAATAAATAAAAATAAAAATAAATTTAAAAATTAATTTTTTAAAAAAAAAATGCATGCACACTCTCTCAACCCCAGAAAAGCCATGGCAAAACCCCTGTGGAGATTTTGCCAAGAAAACCCCAAGAACAAGTAATAACAACAATAATCAATATCATCATGGTGAGCGGCGGCAGCGGCAGCAGGACTGACCTGGGGCCGGTCCAAAGGCCTCGGAAGGCCGTATCCGACCCCTGGGCCTTAGATTGCCTACCCCTGCTTTCTTAGATCACTGAAGTGGCACAACTGAAGGGAGCATTCTTTACTTCTCCCAGAACTCTTCATCAGGGATTATGTAACGAACAAATACATTGTTTAAAATATTAGAGGATAGGGTAACATACAAGAATTCCCAAAATATATCCTGGTGGATTGACTACCATGCTTGTCTGAAGCTGAAATGGCCAGAAATTGTGTCCATTGTCTCCATATGCAGAGTGATTGTAGAATGGAGACTGCAGAGAAAGAAAGGTGTTATGGTATCAGCTTGCATTCTTCCTGCTCTCGCTAGACAAAATTCTATCTATAACCACTAGATATCTCACCATGGCCTTGGATAAAGGCCATAGATTTCTGAAATGGGTTAGGGTTAGAGCAAATGCAGAGGAGTGATATAGCAGTCTTTATGTTGGCAAAGGTGAAGATTAAATTCAAATGTTTCATTAGGTGAAAAAAAGTCAGTTTAAGCCAAGTAGATAGTCATACTGTAGGTAGGAGATGGAAATCCCTTGAGTTCTACTGAAGTGTATTCTCATGGAAAAGGTTTTTCTCCTGGAGGTGCATCCTGTGCAAGTCATGGTATTCCCAATAGCAAAAAACAAAAGTAGACCTGTGATCCATTATTTTTGAGTAAGACTTTTGAGTGTTTTGGTCCTTCTGTGGACTTCAGTAGCCCTTGTAATATTCAGCACTTGGCTCTTTTGTTAGTCCGGCATGAAAGAGAAATAGAACTTGATGGAGCCCAGGTTAAAGCAGGACAAGAAGCAACAGTGAAATAATGGAAAAGAAGAAGAAACATGAGTCTTGGAATGGAATGGAAAGATTTGCCTGGAGACGTTATCAGAGCAATAACTTTCAAGTAATATCTTAAAAGAGGCATTTTGCTCCTCACTAACAGTAGTCATGGCTCTTTCAGAATGCCAGGACTTTTAGGGTTGTATGGGATTGTACAAAAGGAAAGTGGTGTTTTTCTAAGGGAGTGGGAGTGCATTGTGACTCTCTTCAGTAATTTCTCCTCCTCTGTTGAGTATATAGGACTGGTTTCTGTTATTACTACATAATATACAATCTTGTATAATATTATCCAAGCTGAGGTACAGTGAATTACTTTGTAATAATTTTGCTCAAACAGTGCTGTGCACTCAAGTAATTAAATGAAAAGTTTTCCTCATAAAATCAGGAAATATTGAATACATTGTAAGACTTAAGGCTTGATGGTAGGTTGGAAATAATGAAATGACCCGCTAATAATGAAAGAAATTCAGCACAGTTTTTTTAAAATTTTCACATAAGCCAAAAAGGGCTCTAAACACACACATACCCAACAATTGTTGAATGTCAAGAAATGGAAGTCTCCTGAAATAAAGAAGAGAATAGTGGTTATAGCCATGCTTTCATGATCTCAACCACATATTTAGAGAAAAATAAAATAAATTCCAAAATTAAACACACACACCCCTCAGTGTGAGTACTCTTACTAATCACATTTGGCTTCTGGTTGTCTAAACCAGGGCTGTGGTTGATTCTGTAGCAAATACTCATTAAGTGAATGATGAGTTCAGGCTAAATTATTTCCTTTCCTGACAGTGGAATCCTTTCAAAGAGCTGTGGTTCACCTCCACTTGTGAAAATACCTTCCATGAAAAACATAAATTAAGTCTTCAAATGTTTGCTTGCTTGAGTTTCCCACTTCTTGAATCATTGAGTGCTTGCCATCTACTATCTTCAGCTTCTGTTTACTTGGGGCATAATCAGAAAATAGGTAAATCAGTTGAGTAGCATCTTGAACTTTTAGGCCTCTCATGCAGAGGCCGATAGTTGTGGACATACTGACAAAGAAACCACACTTTCCTCTTTAACTGCTATCTCATGATTGAAATTGAGATAATTAGCTGTTATGGCTATAGAATGTTTTAATTGGTTCTTATCCCATTTCTCCTTGCACTTCTGTATGACCTGAAGTTGAGCAGGATTTTTTTCCTTCCTCTATGCTGTTTAATCCTTATAGTCTCCTCTTTGATCAAAGGTAGCACAGATGTAAGCTGAAGATGGGTTCTTGGAGGAAATGAAGTCCTTCAATCTCTGCTCAGCCATGTAACAACGTGAGTAATAGGCATATCATGAATGATTATCAAGGCAGCTGGAGTCAAAGGATACTTTCACATGACTGCAAATTGGACTAACAGTGGAATGCTTGGGTTTAGTCCCAGGTGCATTTAGTAACCATGAGAAACAAGACATGATGGTACAGGTGCAAACTAGTGGAGGAGAAATCTGTGGTAATGGTGAATGCACTTCCAGTTACAGGGTAACGTTCATGGGGGCATAAAGCTTGAGCCCTCCCAGTTACTGCTGTTTAGTGCCACCAGCATCCTGATTACTACACAGAACTCAGAAGAAGGCTTACATTTTATTTTAGAAGGAAAAGGTCAGGTAAAGAGTATGGTCTGGGAAGTGGGAATCAATGTACGCTTGAACATGAAATCACCTTTTGAATGGGTACATGCTGGACCAGTTAGAGGTAATTATTGCTGTAAGAACAGAAGCATTACCCAGCATAAGGCCTTTGCAGACTGCCAGAAATAGTGCACATTAAATTGAGGCACTGCCCTGGCTCAGTGCTAGGGAATCATGGGATGTGTAATTTATTGTGGCACCAGAGCTCTCTGACAGAGAAGGCTCAATGTCTCAGAAAAAAATACAATTCCCATGATTCTCTAGCACTGAGCCAGGGCAGTGCCTCAATTTAAAGTGCTCTATTTCTGGCAGTCTGCAAAGGCCCATAGTTAGTTCATACTGTTATGAATAGTCCCATGTTCCTCTTCTGCTTGTCTCCAATTCAAACCCGTAAATATCTAAATAAAATAACATTTGTGTTTTTACAAAATTTTACAAAACTCACTGGGGAGTTTATCGCATGTCTTAAAAACCTGACTTACCCCTGCTACGTTGAAGACTCTTTTGAGATAAATTAGGGTATTATCACATGCAAAAACGCCACCAATACCACTGGCCGGCTAACTTCCAGGTAAAAAAAAAAACCAGGAAGCTCCGGCTTTGCAAATCAGCCAGCTAAGCCTGGCTTCAACCTCAAAGTTAGCTGGATGGTGGTATCAGCAGCGTTTTTGCATGTGATAATACCCTAATTTATCCCTAAAGAGACTTCAACGTAGCAGCAGTAAGTCAGGTTTTTAAGACATATGATAAACTCCTGGGTTTAACTGTTCAATGCAGTGCTTTGTGTTTGTGTTGTCTTGATACATGCAGACAATTTAAGCTTCTCCTTTTTTCTTTCTTTTTTTTTAAAAAGTCCCAGACATTATACAGTGTATGTTACAGTTGCAAAGAAAGACCTATCTTTCATTTTCATCTTATAAATATATTAATGCAGACCACATACTCCATACTAAACAATGGGATTATATATTGTTTTCACATCAGACATGGTTGTCATACCTTTCAAGAAAAAAGGGAGACATTTAATACAAATGGAAATGAATTTGCTTTGTGCTTTGTGGAGCTTCAGAGACTGTTTGAAAGTTATGGAAATGATTGCATTACTAATAAACCCGATTTACTTCTTGCAAGTTAAACTTAAATTCGGGATGCAGCTGGGTATTACAGCATAGATTTTGCCACCGTTGCTGCCTCCCAACTGCATCCCTGCAAAAATTTGGCTAAAATCTGCCCTCAGCTGGCCGATTTGTAAAGCTGAGAAGCTCCCGATTTTGCAAAGAGGCCAGCTGAAGGCAGATTTTAGCCAGATTTTTGCAGGGATGCAAGCTGGAGGTGGCAACGGTGGCAAAATCCATGCGGTAATACCCAGCTGCATCCTGAATTCGAATTTCACCCAGAAGAGGTAAATTGGGTTTATTAGTAATGCAGTAATCTCCTATGTTTGTGTGACCAGGAAGCAAAGCTGTTAGTGCAATCTGAGAACAGTTGTGTATTAAATCAATCATCAGTGTTTATAAAGTCAATGTGTGATTTTAGGATTAGTGCAAAGACAGGGACTTGTGGCTCTGCAGATGCTGTTGAACTGCATATCCCACTTGCCCTAGCTAGAATTGCAAATGGTGATGGCTGCTGAAAGTTACAATCCAGCAACTTCTGGATGGCTTCAGTTGCCCATCCTCTGATTTAGTGTAGTACTTTGTACTGCAAAATTATAATTGAATTGGAAAAGAAGATAGTTATATCATTGTTCTACCCATGGCAATTTTTGACACCTCACCACATGTTGATTTGCACTGTAGTCCAACCCCCCCCCCCTTCCACTTTCTTTCTTGGAAAAAGTTGTATGTGTGTATTTGGTTTGTTTGGGTTTTTTGACAGTATTTTTAGTACTGGAGTCATAGGCCCACAAAATCCAGAAACAAAATCCACTCCTGCTTCTCAATTAAAAACTGAAAGAGGATGTCACTTTTTGCCATTTTGGGGCCTGGTGGAATCTACAGAATGTACTGGACACAAACATTTGGCCCCCCAAGTTCAAAATGTTGCCTACCTCTGTTTTGCAATGAGTAACAGCAATGAATCACCTTTAAAACAGTATAAAACTTTTAAAACAGTATAATAGAGCTTTCATATCTGCTCACATCATCTCAAACACAGTGCTGCTCAGTGAAACTAAAGGGCCTTTGCAGACTGCCAGAAATAGTGCAAATTGAGTCCACTTTAAGGGTTAGGGTTAGTGCTAGGGAATCATGGGAATTGTTTTTTTCTGAGACATTGAGCCTTCTCTGTCAGAGAGCTCTGGTGCCACAATAAGATACAGTTCCCATGATTCCCTTACCCTAACCCTAAAAGTGGACTCAATTTGCACTATTTCTGGCAGTCTGCAACCCCCCCCCCCAAAGGAAGAGAGACAGAGACTTGCCTCCAGAATAAGGTAGCACCCAGGAGCTCTCTGTAGAGTTAGAAACCCATTTGATTGAGCTCGCTGACAGAGCCTGGTGAGAAGACCAAGAGAACAGGGGCCCTTTACGTGGGTCTATCAGGGGACTTTTTGAGGGAGAAGCTCACAGTCCTGTTTCAGTGCTTACTGAGGATTTCTCAATATGGACACTGAGGGAGTTGCTGTCCTTAGTTTACTCTTTGGTGCTTTCCTTCTCCTCCAGGAAAGCACACTTTTCTGAAGGCAAGGGCCAAAGTGAAGAAGATTGACCAAAGAAGGTTGTGGAGGTAGCAGAGAGGGGGAGCTCAGAGCTAAATGTCGAGAGGTCCTCTTTAACAATCAGATTGGGGCAAACTGGCTGACTCCCACCACTGATCAGAAGATTTGGAGCAAACTCAGCACTATGCTGATGACACCCAACTGTAAATTTCTGTTACATCTTAATCAGCAGCCATGGCTGGATGAAGTGGTGGATGGATGAGGATCAATAAATTAAGGTAGAATTCAGCAAGATGAGACCTTGTGGCTGAGTGATTCCCACGTATCATACAATTATAGAGTTGGAAGAGACCTCAAGGACCATCAAGTTCAACCCTCTGCCATGCAGGAATATACAATCAGCTGCTCCAATAGATGGCTATAATGTCTGGAAGATTGGTAGACTACCTGCTTTGAATCCCAGCCACCTTGAATCCTATTTTTGGAGAAAGGTGGGATATAAAATCCAACAAACAAACAAACAAACAATTCTGGCCCTCTGAAGTATCAACTTAAATGTCTGGGGGTACTCCTGGATCCATTGTTGTCACAAGTTACTTCAATGGCTGTGACTGCCTTTTCTTAGCTTTATGCAGTTGTAGCTTGTTTGTACAAGGCTAGCTAAACTCATAGACAAGGCACTTATGACCTCAGGGGTAACTACTCCAACACACTTTATGTGGGGCTGCCCTTAAAGCTGACCCAGAAATTTCAGCAGGTGTAGAATGTTTCAGCTAGGCTTCTGAGTGGGACACCTTAGCACCAACACATAACACCTCTGCTTTAAAAAAATGTGCTCATTGTCAATTTGCTACTGAACCAAGTCTAAGGTTTTGTTATTAGTTCATAAAGCTCTAAACAGCTTGAGTCCTGATTGCCTGAGTAATCTCCTTCTCCCTTATAGATCCACTCAATCTTTGAATTCACCTGGAGGGGTTCACTCGATAGCTTCACCCATCTCTGATAACCATTTGGCAGGCATTTAGAGCAGATATTTAGTAAAGAGGCACCTACCATATAGCTTTTCTGTAAGAACTTTAACATGCTCCAGTTATTCTTAGTTTTGAGATGTTAAAAACCTACTTGAACAAGTCTTCCCTATTTAGGCCAGCCTGACGTTTTTGTACTGTGTATATTTTTTGTTTCATTGAGGTACATTGCTTTGAAATTTTGGGACATAAGCTGCATATATATATATTAATTTTTTAAAAAGTAAATGGAAGGAGAGAGAGAAATCCTGGAACATGCTCTGTCCCTGATCCCCTGACATTTAGCTGAAATTCTGTAGAGTTACACCCTGTGTAACTTCTTTACAAATCTTTGCTGAAAGTGCAGATGCTGAGTGTGTGGTCTTCCTTGTTAGACCCTTCAACATAGGCATATCCTCCAACGTGTTATGTGTTTAATGTGCCCTGTTCAACATCAGAGCAGGACTAATATGTTACATCATCAATCGATGAGTAATCACATGTACAGTACATGACAAAGTATGGTCTAGTGGTTACAACATTGGACTAGGAAGACCTATGTTCAAATCTACACTTGGTGCCTTTGGGGTAGTCATTATCTTAAAGCCTAATCTACTTCACAGGATTGTTATGTGGATAAATATGGGAAAGAGGACTGTGTACAATGGCTTGAGGTCCTAGGAAGAAAGCTGGGACAGATGTGTAATTACTACAGCTGCTACCAGTGCCACTACTACTACTACTACTAAGAGCCCTGGTGGCACAGTGGTTAAATGCCTGTACTGCAGCCACTCACTCATAGACCACTAGGTTACGAGTTCAATACTAGCCAGGGCTCAGGCTAGACTCAAGCCCGCATCCTTCCCAGGTCGCTAAAATGAATACCCAACTGTTGGGGGACAATGAGCTTACAGTTGTAAACCGCTTAGACATCCCATAGTGTGATATGAAGCAGTATATAAATGAAGCTGCTTTTTAGTACTACTACTAGCAGCCACAATAAAGGAAACCCTTTGGCTCAAGCTGTTTTTGCATAGGCACAAACCATCTTTACTTCTTTTTAAAAATCTTACTAGACAGCTTTTGAAACCATACATCTCTTGGTTGTTCAACCTTTTAGAAGGCAGGAACTTTCTTCCTTTTGTAATTGATTTCCACAGTAGCAGCATTCTGAGTGATTATCACCAAGAGCGGAAGCATTTAAGCCAGCCAGATGCTTCTGGTGGAGAAGAAACTTGGATACAAGAGTGAGCAGAAGAAAGTAGCATGGAAGGTGTTTACACAGACACACACTCCCATATGCATATACACACATTCCCCCCTCCTCTGATTTCCTGACACATGGGGAACAGCGGTATGCACTGCGGACTCCATGCTGCATGTCAACTTCAAACATAGGCCAAATCATCCGTGGAAATGGCAGCAATTAGGAGAAGTGAAATCCAAACAAACTACAGTAACTTGAAGACTCTGAATGGCAAGAGAGAAAACCCTTGCTATACCGTTCCCCCGCTATAGTGACGGGAGTTAATGAAAAGATAAACTTCAAACCAGCTTGTAGTTTACAGACTGTCATCAGTTCACAGCACTGATCTTTGCAATAAGGAAATGCCCGTGTTTGCATGAACAGAAGTGACCTGTACTATTTAGGGTTGTGTTTTTTTTTTTTTTAAAAAATCCCCATGCTTAATGGGCTGAATACATCAAAGATTTTTCCAGCACAGAGTGAAACAACACAGAGTGGAAACAAAGCACATGTAAGATCTGTGCTTTGGAGCAACATTTTGCAATGTGTGAAAAGCAACTGTTATGTGACTGATTTCTAAAATTTTCTAGATCCATTCCAAACTGGCTTCAGGATGGGATATGGGGTGGAGACTGCCATGGTCGCTTTGACTGATGACCTTCGTCTTAAGCATCGACAGAGGAAGCGTGCCCCTGACATCCTCTTGGAACTCCTGGGTTAGGAATTGGAGGCACTGCTTTACAGTGGTTCCTTTTCTTCCTCTTTGGCAGATTCCAGAGGGTGATGCTCGGGGACAGTTGCTCTTCAAAAACAGAGCTTAATTGTGGCGTCCCTCAGGACACCATCCTGTCTCCGATGCTATTCAACACTTATATGAAGCCGCTGGGAGAAATCATCTGCAGACATGGGGCGGGATGTTATCAGTACGCTGATACACCCAAATATATTTCTCCATGGACGTTATCACACGGGGGCAAATCTGCTGGTTAATCCACACAAATCCCAAACAGAAACTGGATTTGTGCCCCGCGTTTTCACACAACATCACACAGAAACTGGACAGAAAATGGACAGAAACTGGTGTTAATGAGATCTTTTGAAATTCAGTTGTTTGGAGGAAATGCAAATGCGAAATTAAGGTAATTTCGCATTTACCGTAATGTGAAAAGCAAATGTGAATTTGGGAGCATTTCCCTGCTTTTCCCATTGTTCCAGTGAGCATTCCTCTATCTGCACATGTGCAAGAAGCTCATTTCTAGTACATTTACGGGCTTTTCTCACTTGTGTGTGAATGTTAAATGCACTTACTGTAAATTCGCAATTAAGGTAATTACGTGTGAAAGCCATTTGCGGAATCAAGGTTTATTTTCCGTTTATTTTCGGAATGCCTCATTTCCACTTTATTATCGCTTTCTGGCCCACGTGTGATAACGTCTCATGTCTCAGTCATCAGTGATGATGACAAATGGCATTTCTCCCCTCAATCAGTGTCTTGTGGCAGTAATGGACTGGATGAGGGAAAACAAGCTCAAGTTGAATCCAGACAAAATGGAGGTATTTACAGTAGGGGCCCCTAAACCAGGTATTGGGTTGCAACTTCCAGTCCTAGAAGGGTTCACGCTCCCCTCGAAGGACTGTATTCACAGTCTGGGGTGCTTCTTGATTTGTCGCTTCAGATGTGAAATCAGGTAAATGCGATGCTCAAGAGTGCCTGCTATAAGCTTCGGCTGATACGCCAGCTACACCCTTTCCTGGAACCGGGTGACCTCGAAACTGTAGTACCCACTCTGGTAACCTCAAGACTTGACTTTTGCAATGCAATCTACATGGGGCTACCCTTGTGCCTAGTCTGGAAACACCAATTGGTACAGAATATGGCAGTCAGGCTGATAACAGGAACAACCAGGAGTGACCATATTATACCAATATTGAAGTCACTCCA
>CM034703.1:81873086-81890219 GCA_020142125.1 Phrynosoma platyrhinos
CCCTCATATTTGTGAATTTGTAAGTTGTGATGATTCTGCCCACTGTTACTATAATACTGTACTATTATTGTTTTTGATTTTAATATTTGTAATTTTAATCTCAGTACTGTTTAATTCTTTAAGGGGAGGGAGATATTGTATATATTTTGTATCATTTTAATTGTTGTATGCCACTTTGATTGTTTTTACAAAAAGCAGAATATAAATAAAGTTTATTATTTATTATTATTATTAAAATGTCCTTTCAACTTGGAAATTGAGTTCATTCTTTTTAATTTTGTTACTTTGGTCTGAATAGGCAAATAATGTGACAAGATCATTTGAGCACTGGGTGGACATTGTGTTTGAGCAATTGGCTGTTTCTTTCAGGAATCACTTCATCCTGCACTTTGCAAAATGGGGCTATTGTCAAAGATCTGGCTCTAAAAAGAAATTCTAGTTGGCAGAGCCTTCTCTGGGCCTTGGGGTAGGTGATATCAATTTCAAAACTTTGCTGGCCTCAATAGCAATGCTTGCACTATGCATGTACCACAGGAGTAGTCTAACTGGGAAATGGATGTAGGTCCATGTGCAAGTCTTAAAGACTTCTCATAGGCCCGTTTCATATTGCACAATTATAGCACTATGACTCCACTTTAACAACCATGGCTCTGCCCTATGGAATTCTGGGCTTTGTAGTTTAGGGCAGGGTATAGCCAGAGAGTTCTAGAACTTTATCACATCCATGCAGCTTTTAAAACACTTTTAAAGTTCGAAAAAGCACCTTTGGCTTACTTACCCTATGATGCCATCTTCATCTTGTTACTGGCTTGCCATCCAAGTGTGGATTCAGTGCATCTTGTCATTGGTGGAAAACCCCATCAATAAGCCCCCAAATGCATGGCTGTCTCATTAGTCCCCAGGTGTGATAAATTCTTCATGGCGTAGTTCCAGGATTGGGCAGTCACATGGAGTCAGTGTTTCCTTCTTTCCTCATCACTGTTCTCAGACGGGCTTTCACCTGTTTTTGAAAACTTCATTTATTCATTTATTTTACTTTAAAAATCATATTGACATACCTTTGGGATTGTGTTAATTAAAAAAAAACTCACTGAAAGTTATACTGAGTAGGACATAGGTTAGGGAGGAGTGCAGAAGAGAGCATGAAGTCCCATTTGAGCTATTGCGAGGTCATGTGAGAGGGAATGCTTCAAAACCAGCATGTATTCCATTACTATCATGAGTGACATAAGAATGTGGCCTATGTGATACATTCCCTAGTGTCTCGCCAAACTACAAACCCCAGGATTGCATAGGATGCAGCCTTGGCAGCTAAAGTGGTATCAAAGTGCTATAACTGTACAGTGTGAAAAGAACTGCTTAGCATTTAGCATTAAAGTCTGAAAGGGGTTTGTAGGCACGTTCAATTGAAGTCATATATAAAGTGCCCATGATTGGGATCCCCAACAAGACACAGGGAACTTTATTAGTATGTTTAGCAGAAGATATTTTGAGACCATTTTCATATTCATGGGTTAAATAATCTTAATTTATGGAGCAAATTAGATTATATTTTCAATTTCTATTATTGGGTTTCAGAATGAAGTTCATTGTGGATTATGCAAATTTAGGCCCCAATCCATTGATGTTACCTAAAGTAGACCTATCCAATCAATGTGACTCAACACTTCTGTAAACATCATTGATTCAATGGGTCTGCTTTAGTTGGGACTACTAGTAGGATTCAGGTCCTGGTATATAATTATTATGAGATGTGTTGATCAGCCTATTAAAACTTCAATTATTTTATTTAAATTCTTTAATTGTTATGAATGATTTTGAAATACTATTCTGTTTTGATGTATAAAAAAGTGGGGCGGGGGCAATATGTGGCCCTACACATTTTGTTGGATTGCAGCTCTTATTAAGTCCTAGTCAGCCTAACCAATGTTGAGTCTAAAGAGCTATGGGAGTTGCAGTCCAATATCATCTGGAGACCCACATGTTGCTCACCGTTAGTATAGACTTTTCTGATGCCTTCCTTTGCCTTGGAAAAGCAGCATAAAATAACTGAAAGAGAAAGAAGAGGATGAAGCATGTTTTGATTTGTTTGTTAATACTTATTTTTAAGGAAACTCAAGAATCCTGGCTTCTAACTGCATGACAAATATTTGTTTTTGGTAATATATATGATTGGTTTTTCCAATAGCCAAGCCATTTCCCATTTTTACCTCAGAGTAATGTTATACCTTGTGATGTGGGATGAGGTGAACTAAACCTTTAAACATTCCTTTTACCCACAAGCCACAGAGAGGGCAGATGTCATTACAGACTTTTGACTAGCTTCACATCTGTACATTCAATGTGGTTGTACTGGGCTGCTTTAAAAATACCATCACCTCTCTGTTCTTAAACTGCAGCCTCCTTATGAACTGGAGCATCCACATAACTGCAGATGAGTGGAGATTTATTTGATCAGAACCACAGCATCTTGGCTGATGAGATTAAACTGCAACTGCCAAACTGGCAGGATGAAGTGAGAAGTTTTTTTTTTTTAGCAGTCGCCATAAATACACTGGTGAAAGAGTAAGTCCCACTGGATGCAACAGGACTTACTTCTGAGTAAACATGTATAAGGTTGTACTGTTATTCTCTGTTCCTGATCAGTCTAGTATACTCAAATCATCTAGATTCTAGAGGAACATTTTATATATACACACAGAAATCAGACAACCTCAGACAATGCTGACAGGGTTTCAGTTGGCAAGTATAAAAAAACTAAAATAGGAAAATATGACATAAGAAGAATCAACTGGTGAATGAAGTTTTTAGTTGGCAGATGGGTTGACAAATTAAATAACAAGGGCAGGGCAGGCCTCTGAGGTTCATACATGGTACCACTAATATTTTCTCCATTAAATATTGCTTGGGGTAAATGTTATGAGAGCCACCTATGGATGGACCCAATTCCTAATAAAACTTAGGGACTGGGAGAGCTTCTACAACCTTTAGTAGCTGCAGGAGGAGCAACCTTAAACAGAGGAGATTATCGCAGCACTAATTAAAGTGGCTTACCTGAGCCGGCTTAACATTTAAAATGGGCAGCATCCTGATGTTATCACAAGGATTTTGCCACCGAAATTGCCACCAGTGCAGCCCGGGTCCATCCTCACTCCGAGGGCCACACCGGCGGACATTTCCTTAAGCCGGAAAACTCTCAGCATTGAAAAAAGCTGTGCTGAGCGGTCCTGGCAGTGGGGATGGACCCAGGCTGCACCCCATGGGTGTGGGGAACCATGTGTACTACTCTGAATGTATAGCGTACTAGGACAGAAATGGAGGAGGAGGAGGAGGAGGAGGGGGGGGAGGAGATATAATTAACCATAGAACTCTACCCATGTTGCTGCAAGATATATCTTTATGAGTTCTGAAACATGCACAATAATGGCAAGAATGGCCTGAATCTTAGTGGTTCATTTTGACTACAGTAAAAATCATCAAATGGATACTTCCTCCCACCTGAGCTGTTATCAGAGCTCCTAGGATCTGCAGTGGTGCTGGAAGAAAGAAGCATGGTTAGACTCCCCCCCCCCCCAATCTTCATACATACTAAGGCTTAATGGTTGTGGTCTCAAGGTGTATGTTGCCCTTTGTCATGTCTGATTCATATTGGTGCTTATAGAAGTTTTGGATATGCTGAGGTTTAGTAACAGATAGAATCATACAGCCATCCAGTCCATTCTCCATGCAGGAACACACAATCAATTAGATTATTTATAGACACTCTATGATTTGTTTAGATACCAACACTTAATTTGTAATCCAGAGATCCAGGTCTCAGGAATTTTGCATGCCCTGTCTTCCCATCTCCTCAACCCTAGCTGTTAGGCTTAACCTATAGGACTTTGAATTCACATAAATTGTTACTACTGAAATCTTAGCTTCATTTTGCTCATTTTATTTTTGGCATGTACTGAAACTGGAATGACAACTGTTTGTGCCAAAACAGTATCATTTCCTTCTCTCCAAGTAGTTTTACTTATTTGGAATCATCCCTTAATACTGATATATATAATAAGATTACCTGATATTTCTGGGCAACAATTGTGTATAACAAAAACAGCAGGCTTAAAATCCATGGCTAAACATATAAAGGTTTATACTAATCACAAAGGTAAGGAAAGAGCATTCAACTTTCCTTTCAACTCATTCCACCTAATTCTCTGCTGGAATGAGGTGGCGTAATCAAACATCTGCCACAGTCATGTATTGAAAGAATATATTTTCAGGCTGGCAAGCCCATCTGAAAAATACCAGTGAGATACGCACAACACTGCAGGATCCATAGAAGCTAGCAGAGGCAGAAAATTAAATACACACATACACTTCAGAATACACCTCAGAAAAATCACAGAATCTTTTTTGAAAAATTTGCTTCTTCCTTTCCCATAATACAAGAGATCTCAAGGTCACCTCTGAAGTCATTACCGGTAATTTGGGACAGACATAAGGAATGACTTTTCCATTCAACAAGTAATAAACTTTTGGAATTTGTTACCACAAGATGTAGTGAAGGATTCTGGCTTTAGTTGTTTATTCATTATTTCTAAGATCAACTAATCACATTGTAGCTAACGCTTCAAAGCAATGTACTATTTTTAAAACAATAACAACAAATAAATTCTAAATAAATTAAATTTGAAATGATCAATAAATTAAAACCATCTGGCCTCCTGTTAGTGAATTATAACCATTCACTTTTATTTCTGAAAGTTAGAAATCTATTCTGACCAACACAATGATCAAAATCCCTGCCCCCCCCCCGAAAGTCAACTTGTAAGCAGTGCAGCCCCTTGCCATTTCTGTGTTGTCAGAGTGCAAGAGGATAAGCAAGGATGTGTCCAGCTGTAGCTGGATGTGCTACAAGTACATCATCCACAGAGAATTTGCAAGGATTCCCAGAGGTCTCTGCAAATGCTTGTTACAGCATGTTCATTTGTGAATGACCAGTACCAGTGCTGTAATCCTTGTCAACTTCCCACTCCTGCTCTGAGATCTAAAACACAAAAAAGATACATGAAATTCTGATAATATCTACTTCTTGAAATATAGATTCCAATTGTTTTTTTATTTTTTATTTTCTATTCCCTCCACCCCACCCAGGTCAGGCAAATTCCTCCTGTTTTCTATATGGAGTTTTGATAGTGTTGTGTACAACTGGAACATTTCAAATGGTAACCTCAGATTTTCCAACATTACAGCTGAAATTTTTAACATACCACAATTTACACAGACACGCGTATTTAAAAACACACATGAGAACTGCTCTAGGGCATTACACCTTACATTTTTAGTGCTCATGCATATACCAACTAAATCTGGAATTTTCTGAAGCAGATTAATTTGAAGAGAGAAGCCTGTATAACATATCCCGGAAATACGCTTAAAATTTTTATTTTTAAAATGACGGAAATTAAACTATTTTATAAAAGCACTTAAGGCAATTGCAAGGCATTGATTAAACTCATAAACCCCAGGAAATTCAGAGCAAAGGTATCTCTGGCTCACATTCCCCTCCTTGCCCCATGAAGAAAGTTCAAGAATATATGCAATCAATAATATCATGTACTATTTTCATAGTTCTGCAACTGATGAAACATAATTAAAGTGAATTAAATGTGAACCTAACAAGAGGGGGAAATATATGTCAAGGCAGCCTATCAGGCTGATGTGCTTTGCATTATAGGCCAGAAAGAGCTTCCAGCTCTAGGTTCAGGATATATGTCAACTTCTAAGCACAGTAGACATGTTCACAGTTACAAATACATCAGCCGAACAACTTTACTGAGGTTTTCCAAACATACTGTTTGGAAACAGACCTGAAATTTAAAGTAAAATAATTGGGAAATCAGATTTTCCTTTGCACTCCTTCCCTCTTGGAGCTTCCTCTGTCCTTCTAAATCTGGGGAGCCCTCCAACTCTCCAGAGCAGATTTTCTACCTCTTGACATCAGTTTGGTGGTATCAATTCTACCATTTTTAAGATTTGTGCTGAGTTTGACTTTGATGTTGGAATTACACCTGGTGCCTTCTGCATGTTTAAACAGAGAAGTCACTTTCAACAACAGTTGCCAAAGGTGGTGTTGGAGCAGGTGTGTCAGAACTATGTGTGTGGTGATCTTACAATTTCCCTTTACATGGAAATAGCTCATCTGATAAGTAATGTGACCTAAAGTTCATTCTAAAGCACAAATCATCTTATCTCTGACCATCATCTCGCAGACATCATGCGGAAGTTAACATTCCTATGAAATGTACAAGTGTTTGGGGTTGGGGAGAAGTAGATTTTCCTAAAATTCTTTTACATTTCCCCGCCAAATTGTTTAAGCCTTCATTCTTTACAGGTGAAAGAATATGATTCCAAGTGTATCCTAAATTACTAAGGATAAAGGGTTTCTTGCCACATGGTTGTTACAGATTGCTCAGCCATTGTCAGCCAGCTATTACTACCATAATGAAGAACAAAATTTCTGTGATCTTTGCAATAGAGAGCTGTGGTTGTATAAGACTATTCTGGTAAAGAAATCTCTGTGGAAGGGGTAGGGAGACTGTGGCTTGGGGGGCTGCAGAATGGTCCTCCCAAGGCTTCTGACCTTATTTGCCCCACATTTCTATCCAATCCTGCCCCTATGGCTTAAAACAACAATTCTGTCCCACCCAACCAATGCCACAAAATTTGCCCAAACTGGAAGGAATATAACATCACTCTCGGTCACACCAGGAGCGCTACTGTGTCTCCTATGCATTTGCAGGATGAAAAAAGTCCTGCCCCTGTACCCTGCTATATAGGGTGAGTAGGGTTTAGGGCTGAAAACAAGGTGTGGGTCAAAACCTGAAAGCCTTTGTCAGCTGCCAGGATGCCAGTTCCTTGGCAAGGTCCATTGTTTCTGGTTGCTGTGCAGCTATAAGCCATTATTTCAAATTTCTCACCATGTCTGAGGCATTGTAGGAAATTAACATGTCTACCCCTGTTTTCTAGCTCTCTTTACATTGTCCCCAGTAAAACCAGCAGCCAGGAAGCCCACTGACATAGGAGTTGCTCCTCTCAAACCTGAAGCCCCTCATATGTGGCATTGGACTCTTGGGTATATTTGAATAAATTAAGTGGGTGTGAGCATTAGGAACTTTTGCACCAGATGGAAATCACCTTAATGCATAGTAGCAATTAATGAGTATAGGTATGCATATCCGTTAATTGCTAATGTGAATTATGTTGACTTCTATATGGTGCAAAATGGTCCTGTTCCTTTGCTTTTCCACATCCATTCTCTTCGTGCATCATCACAGGGGTAGGCAACCTTTCCCCTTTAAGGTCCGAGGGACTTCAGCTCCCAGAAGCCTCAGCCATGTTGGCTAATAGTCCCATGTTGGCCAATAGCTCCTGGGATTTTGGGAGCTGAAGTCCCTTGGCCCTTAAAGGGGAATGGTTGCCTATCCTGTTCTACATCATATCTTCTCCCTCTCTTTCCTCCATAAACCCATGGTTTTTATTCTGAACAAGTATTTGTAAGTAAAAACACATTTAGATTTTACAGAGTAGACAGATTTGTTTCTTTTCTCTGCTGGACCCTGTGTAGATGGGCAGGCTTGGAACTGGTTATTGTTCAGCTTCTGTCTTACTGCTAGTTAATTACTTTGCTTAAGGGAGTCATTACTATATCTTACATTTCCCAAGAGCAGTGTGGTTCTAAATGTTGACATGGCCCAACTTTTATGTGCACAAAAGATGGCGTAAGATCCTCTAAGTTGCTCCCTCCAAATTATTTTTCCCTTTAATTCAGAGCAATGATCAGAGCCTAATCTAGTGTTGTTGCTGCTGCTATTTTTATTTAGAAATGAATACAATATTTCCAGAATAGCAAGTGATCACTCTTTAAACTAGGTTTGTTTGATCCCTGTAACAGTGCTTTGAAGGCAAATCTGGGTACTATTAGTACTATTAGTCAAAATTGACTTGACAGCAAATAAGAACAACATATAAAAACCCAGATCTGAATTTCGTGTGTGTGCACTTGTGTGTTGCTAGTCTGAATATGAAAAATTAATAATCAATAATCAGCAAATAGAAAAATAAGAAAAGGAACAAAGAAAAGACAGCGAGAAGGGGCAAAAAAAGGAAAAGTGGATGGACTTGAATGGGCTATTTAATTCTGAATTCAAGATAGAAGATAGATTGTGTGTCTGTGCAGCAAGTAGTTTCTCTTACAAGAGGAATTGGGTAATTCTGCCCAGGTTTCATCAAGGGATTGAACCTTGCTCCCGTTCTGCTAAAATCTCTTAAAAACCACAAGGCAGCGTTCATGGAACTCCCCTCCAGACAGTTCCTCTCCCAGCAATGGCAGCATTGTCCGGTGTGATTGAGGGTCAGGCTACAGACTAGAGGCACATTTATAGCCCTTCCTTCAACATCTGGAATTCATTTTGTGCTTGAAGGGACTGTGCATAAGAGGCAGACAAAATTCAATAACATCTCTCTCCTGCCTCATTGTTGACTGCCTCAGATGGCCAGATAATGAGAGCAGTACTGTGAGTGAAAGTGTTTATGTGTTTATGTGACTGCAGGTATGTGTTTTTTGTGGCAGATTTTATTATTTAATGCTGCATGTTCTGACAGATAGTAAGGGATATCATGGGGGCAGGATTGTGGCGGGGAGAAAGAGACAAGGGATGCTATATGTAGAGTTAGAGAAACACTTTAGAAGGGTGAAAATCTCTGATAATTTCTCCCTGTTTTAGAGCTCAGTTCAGCTGCAGTATCTGGAGACCCCCTTTTTTGCTTCCCAACTCTTCAGCCGCAAACTCTGTCTGCTTTCATTAGCACATGTTTTAACTTGCTGCCAGGGAATCAACTTTGACCTCCAACATGTTTATGAGAATGAGAACCACTGGTGAGCAACACTGCCCAAACTTGGCTTTCTTAAGCTGTTTTTCTTTCCCAATTAAGTCTTGGATCCGGACAGCATCCCCTGAGTAAACCTACTAGCAGTGTGAAATCATTATACCAATTTCAGCTTCACACACATCATCTTAAATGGCTGCCAAAGCTTAGATGAATATCTGAATTTCATTTCCCTCTCTTCATGGACTAAAATGGAGCCATTCTACCAAACTTTGTGGGAGCACAAAGAAGTTCCCTGGATCTCCTCTGGTAATGTATAAAGCTTAGGCTTTGGATGTCAGAAGCAATCACTAGGATAAGCTCAACTTATATGAGGAATGATTTCCTGAAATTTCTAGTCCATGCCACAGGCCAGAACTCATATGAGAATGCTTTCAGATAATCAAATATATTACAAAATAGGTAATATATGTATACCTGAGTACAGTATCACAGTTCAGCACCTGGTACTTCTCTTTTTACCCATTGCCTTTCAAATCACACAAAGTCTACGTTGAAAGCTATTAAATGGACCATTATTTTTTGTTCCCTCATATACTACATTGAGCATGTGTAAAAGGAAAACCCAGGCATGAAAGTTTAATCCTCTAAATACAAAACCCTTACAAGGGTATTAGCCCCATTGAACTCAATGAGCCATAGTTCCACATAGACCTGTTGTTGTTGTATGCCTTCATATTGTTTCTGATTTATGGCAACCCTAAGGTGAACCTATTGTGAGGTTTCCTGGGTTGAGAGTGTGTGACTTGCTCAAGGTCAGCCAGTGGGTGAGAGAAGGAGTTGAACCCTGTTCTCCAGGAACATAGTCCGATGCTCAAACCACTATACCACACTAGCTCTCTATATAGACTTGTACAAAACTTATCTAAAGCTTGGCTATTATATAACATAGCTTCTCATATGGGGAGTTGACAGTGAATGTGATTTGATGACAATTTGAAGAGAAGCAGTCAAACTTGTGTAAAATCATTTGATCCATACCTCAAATTTGGGCTTTCATGCCATGATGCAGACACAAAATAGGAGGTGCATAGTTGATTTGGTTCCATTCATAGGTAAAAACATGATCTATAATTTGTTTGGCAGCATCCTGTGCAAAAATCATAAGGATTCATGCTTTTGTGCCATGATGGCATTGAAATACCATGGATCCATGATTTTTATGGTGCAGCCCATGTGGTCTCTGACTCAGTGGTGGTGAATCTTGTCTAATCCTGTAAATTCAAGAAGATCCATTTTTGATTTTTGATTTTTCTTCTACTCACTCGGGAAACCCAGAGAGATCCTTCTGATGATGGTGGCAAGAGGGCATCAATTGCCTTTGAGCATGCCTCCTCTTTCACCTTTTCCTGACCTCTCGGAAAGGTTAAAGAGCTCCTGGAGAATCAAAGGACTAGGGAATTCCTTGTTTGGCGGAAAGAGTCAGAGTATGGCCACTCTGAAGGCTTGGTTGCTCTCCTTCCCCCCCCCCTCCCAGTTAATCTTTTGGTGTTTATTAGCAAAGGAACAGAGAAGGTTTGTGAGCTGGGAATTAATTACTCCTTCCCTGATAAATGCCAGAAGATGAAAGAAAAACAGTTTGTAGTAAGAGGATGTCATGATTCTCCATGAGACTGAGGAGTGACTCCCTATTCTTCTGATTCCTAGGAAATTCAAGGGCGGAACCAATATTTCAAGGCATGCTACTCCTCCCTGCCTCTTGAGATAAGGAGACCTTTAGGATTTTAAGCAGTCCATTTCCAGTATGCCAGCAGTTGTGCAATGTGTAGCCAAGCTCTGAACAGACACTACATTCCACAGAATTTCTGATTATCAACATGTCTGGCAATAGTCAGGAGGCCAGTTTCTGTGGAAATTAGTTTCCAGGTCTGTTCATTCTTATCTGGATCACATTTCTTAACGTCTGGGATTCATAGTCCTAAAATGGACTTTTCCAAGCACTGTTTTTAATGGATGTTCTCTGTAGCCAGCTGTTTCTGGGGTTCACGTATGCAAATTGAGGATCCCCCATACTCTTTCAAAACTCTGTTTAAAAAAACAGAGCAAATTGTTTTTTAAAACTAAATTCCACTTCCTGAATCATACTGAGAAAGAATATAGGAAACAGAATGATTTATTAAGTTGAATTGTGTTGTTATTAAGCATTTCTAGAACATAATTGTTAAGTTGAGAACATTTAGGTTTTTTTAAAAAGTCTTTTTCGTGAGTCTTGTTTGTGTATTATTCTCACAATAACCTAATGAGGCAGGCTAGCCAATGTAAGATCCATGATTGCATGAAGATATTCTGAATGTAGTTTTTCTCATGTACACCTAATACTCTTGCCTGTGGCATTATACTCACCTCAACATATTTTATGTGCTTGTCTGAAAACACTACCCACTGATATGGATTAGCCTCAGCATTTTAAGATGGACCCTCTGCATTATTTTGAAGGCTAAAATTCCTGTTTTTTACAGGATAATGTTTAACTCCCCTCCAAACCATTTGCTATTTATAATGCTTAGCTGCACTTGTTCTTTTCTTCCTTAGAAATAACCACAGAGGACCCCATCTGGATCATGGTCATGGGTGGTAGGGACAGTCTTCAATTCTCCTGCTGTGGCCCCAATCCAGATTGTAGGAGAGCATTTGTAGGTGACATATGGGAAAGAATGCCTGTTCAAGCAAAGGGTAAAATTGCCCTCACCATCCGAATTTTAAGGCACTGTTACCCCCCCCCATAGATTGTCAGCCAATTTCCAGATGATTTTTCACCTGGAAAAAAAATATCATATGACCTCAAATGAAAGAAATTTTGTAGTTTTGCTTTCCTACCCTCTAGAACTGACCCACCTTGCTAAAAAACCTCTTTATTGACTAAAAGCCTCTTTGTTGGCTAAAAAGAGAGATCAGAAAATGTAAGAGGTGGATAGAATCCTTTTGTAACATACATGTAACATACAATGTGCTTTATGCCCCTGCAACTTTAAAGGGTGGCCATTGGCTGCAGAAACAAAGTGTAGATCCCACCTACACTTTGCCTACCTCTGTTTTAAACCTTTTGTCACAGAAGTAGGCAGAAAATTCTCTGCATGGTATTTTCCAGTACAAACATTTATATATACACATCTACACCATTTATATCTAGATAAATAGATAGATAGATTGCCATAGTTGAGTGGGCTGTTGTACTGCAATCAGTCATGTTAGATGGGCTAAATATAGGATGTGAACTTGTAGTTATTCTTCTAAAGAGACAAGCATTGGTAAACTCTAATCTCAGGAGAACAGACTAACAACTAAACATTCTGCTGAGGTTGTTTCTATTTCAGAAAATTTCTGGTCTCTCATCCAGTCCCAACTACAAGTAATCAGGACAAAAGAATATATTGGCTGTGCCCACAGACTCACATTCATCCATTAGTGCAGGTGTGGGCACTAACTGTGGAAGGCTAAGGGGCACATTAGGTCCCTTATAAGACCTTGGAGGGCAGCACTTGTTCCCACCAATATATATATTTATTCTATATATATTCAAACATCCCTTCACTCTGGTGCCATAGCAAATGACAAATGGTGTCAAACTGGGGATGCAGCCTTAGCAAGGCTCTTGTAGAATCCACCCCTTATGCAATTGGACACCCCCCCCCCATCTAGATACTGTACACAAGAATACTCTACACAAATAGTAATTTAAATCCATCATATTCTATTCTATTAAATACCATTTCATGTCAAGCACAGGGAGAGTGAGAATGAGTTCCAGAAGCATCTTCATGCTGATGATTTAGCTTTCAAAAGCTCCACATTCAGCTACTGGAGCACCTCATGCTAACAAGTTCTTAAGCAATGGCATTCAACTTAAATATTCACAGAGACCTCTTCCAGTCTTCTTGTAACACTGACAACAAGGACAAGTGCTGTTGCTGCTGTTGACAGTACTTTTGAAGACACCAAATAAAGGTATATAGTTAATAACACCCTGGGAAGCCAAACAGCTCTTAGCAGCTATTGCGGATATGGGTCATGAGCCAAATAAGTTTAAAGTAGATTTAAGAGAGATTTAGCAGAACCTCTAGGCAGAAGGTGCTGGTTTGACAAACATATTACATCTAATACACTGAGTAAACAAAGATTTAATGTCAGAATAGAACCGACTGGGAAGTTTGGTTTACTGAGTGACATCTTTTGGCTCCTATAATCCTCCTCTGTACATCTGACAGCAACCACAAATTCCTATTATGGAATTAAGATTTGTTCCCTTTTTCTGGTTTTGGACAAAGCAAGCAAATTTCTATAAAATCCCTTTAGGCAGTTAAGAGATTACATTCCAAAGAAAATGTTGCAGTTTTAAAGGTCTTATCACCCCTTTGATATGTCTTCTTTCTGGCACTGAATATCAAGAAGCAAATTATTACTATCCCCTGCACTTTTGACTATTATTAAGCAATAAGAAAGGAGTATATAAAAACAAATTTTGAACAATGTTAGGCAAACAATGTGCAAGCTGAGGGGAAGGCGGTTGGAACAAAGCAAATTTTTACCATGTCTAAGACAGTGAATGCCTTGAGCCAGCACTTTCAACAACTAATAACATCATTTAATTTTAATTTTAATTCTTCCAACAAAAATCACCACCACAGAGATCCAATCATAGATTCTTATCAAAGACTAATAAGATGGAATGTGTCCAGAGGAGGATGGCCAAGATGGTCAAAGCTCTGGAAACAAAGCCTTATGAGGAAAGGAAATTGGGTATGTTTAACTTGGAGAACCATGAGAGGAGACATGAGATCCATCTTTATATATCTGAAAGGTTGTCATGTAGAAGATGGATCAAACTGGTTTTCTGCTGCTCCAGAGACTAGAATATAAATGAAAGGTTTCAGATTACAAGAAAAGAGACACCAGCTACTCATTAAGAAGAACTTCCTTGCTATAAGAACTGTTTGGCTGTGGAACAGACTGTCTAGGAGAGTAGGCTCTCCTTCTTTGGACATCTTTATACAAAATTGGATGGCCATTTTTCAGGAATACTTTAGTTGTGTATTCCTGCATGGTAAGATGTTGGACTAGTTGGCCCCTATGATCCTTTCCAACTTTATGACATATATATGACATATAGTCAAAGCAATTCCCTCATTAGTTCAGGGATGGGGGAAACTCAAACCCATAGGCCTGATTTAGCTTTCAGGGGTTTCTCATTTTGCTCACAATCTTCTTCAGTTGTTCCTTATTAGTGATCAGATAAAAGAAGGCATTTAAAAGTATCACCACTTTAAGTGATCTTCGTAGAGCTCAGCTGTGCTTTGCAGGCCAGAATGCTGTTGCATACATGTTTTTTGAGCAGGAGAGCTATTGCATAGGGTTTTCCTCCCAAGCAGACACACCTAGTGTTGTGCTTGCACTTTAGTTGAAGTCCAGATTGGAAAGAAATGCATCTGGCCAATCCCACTTGTTGCAGGAATGCAACCTTTGAATTTTTTTTCTAAATTGGTATTCTGCTCCGAAGGCTGAAAAAGGTTTCCTACTCATGGCTTAGCTTTCTTAGAGTCAGAGAAGATACTCAGGAGGGATATATTAATGTGGCATCAGGTTAGTCAATAGATTAAGACACATTTGGCTTCATGTTTGCTTTTACGGAGTATATGAATGTACACTTCATATACACTTTTAAGGAGTGTATGAAAGAATCAAGCATCTTCTATCTACTACCCAAAATATACGAATGAGGCAATCCAGAAAGACCTATTGTTTCAAGCATTAAAACCCTGACTATTGGGATATCTGAATATATGGGCTCAGTTCTCAGGCCATATGCCATCAATACTCCAAGCTACATGAATGGTTCAACTGATTTCCTGAGGAAAATCAGTCTATCCACAGCCTCCCAGAAAACACCATCCTAGTCACTACGAATGTGGAATCCCTATACAGCAACATCCCACACCAGGATGGACTACAAGCAATTAAAAATACCATCCTGAATGAGCATACAGCAGATCTAGCCACCAAACTCTGCCACCTTTGTACTTATTTATAACTACTTCACTGTGGGCAATAATATGTACCATATTTTCCGGCGTATAAGACGTCCCGGTGTATAAGACGACCCCCCATTTTTCCAGTCAAAATATAGAGTTTTAGCACCTCTATCCTCCTTATCCTTATACCCGGTGTATAAGACGACCCCCCCTTTAACCACAGATTTTGCAGGTTAAAAAGTAGTCTTATACACAGGAAAATAAGGTACCTCCTAGTCAGTGGCACTACTGTGGGCACCCCACATGGCACCACTGTATGCAAATATCTTCCGACCTGGAAGAATGCTTCGTCAACAGGTTCACCCCGATCCTCTCATCTATGATTTTTTGATGACATATTTTTAAGTTGACCACCACCACCAACAGTGTATATCTACAAAAAATTCTGAAGCTTATATGACAATATTATCATATTAAGGTAAGACCTATTACACTTTTAATTTATACTTTATTGCAAATAGGAAATCTTGACTATATTATGCTTATTATAAAAATTAATAAAATTGAACATCTACTTTTGGACTAGCCAAAAATTCATCAAATTACTGTAATGTTCTCTTAATGTGCAAGCTTCTGGTTTTATTCTGTGCTGAATAGTAACCAAAAGGTTATCTTTGTAATTTGGCCACATGGAAAGCAATCACTTGAGATGTTCCAAAAGGATTTCAACAACTTTCACCCTATCATCAATCTGAACCTGGAACAATCCACAAAACAAATTCACTTCTTTGATACCACTGTGCAACTACACAATGGACTTCTAAACACTACACTCTATTGAAAACCCACTGATTGCTACACATACTTACATCCATCTAGTTTTCACCCAGAACACACTATCAAATCTAATGTTTACAGCCAAGCCCTCCCATACAACCACATATGCCCAGACCCACAAAACAGAAATTCAGACTTCTTGGATTTATAACAGGCATTTCTCAAACTACAATAGTCACATAGAACAAATTGACAAGACAAGATTAATACTCAGGAACCATTTACTTGTCCCATGAGACTCTTTCCAGCTGTATGATTCTATTACTCTACTACAAGACAAACTAAAACCACAAAACAACAGAACAGCCCCAGTGATCACTTACAATCTGCAGTAGAGACCACTCAAACATATAATCAACAAGCTACAACCACTCAAGTTCTGAGACGTAAGACTTCATTGACCTACAGTCAGCCCCCAAATCTTAAATAGATACTCACTATAATCTGGATGATAATACAAGGACAAACCCAACTCTGCCACAAACCCAACTCTGTCCCCACATCTACTTTGGGGACAATAACATTACTCACAATATCTGAGATATGTTTACTTGCTCTTCTTCCAATGTGTTATATGCCATCTTATGCCAGCAATGCCCCTCTATACTGTATACTGGTCAAACAGTACAGTCTCTATGCAAGAGGATTAATGGACACAAATCTGAGATTCGAAATGACAATACCCAAAAACCAGTTACAGAACAACATTTCATCCTTCTTGGACACACAGTAAGAGATTTGCAGGTGGTTGCCCTTGAACAAAAAGATTACAAAGGAAGACTAGAAAGAGAAACTGCTGAATTGAATTATATTCACAAATTGCAATCCATTATCAGAGGTGTGAATAAAGAAAATGGCTTCGTGGCACACTACATGCATTAATACAAGGGATATTGCTACCATAGACATAGCAAAAATAATCTTCTCAGAGAGAGTTTTTGAACCTCGGGAAACTGATTTTCGATAAGCAGATTGATTGCTTTCATACATCAACAGGAATTGGCCACTGTAAAACTCTGAAGGACCTGTATCACTTTACACAGCCCTTTGAAAATTTTGGTAATCATTTGCCTCTTTCTGGATCCTTTTAAATTCTGTTGCACTCCCATAATTTTATAAATATGGTTTATACCTCAGGTTTTAATACCAGTCAGTACTGCGTCCAAAGAATTATATATTATATTCACAAAGCTCATGCCAAAATTAAAATCAGTTAGTCTTAAATGTGCTGCCATATTTCTTTTTTTCCTCTCCCTTCATTTCTGCTTTTTATGTTGCAAGAGACTAACATAGCTACTTCTTTGAATATATTTGTTTACTCATTCCCACTTATATTTAAACCAGTTTGCGATTTGCTTTCACTTGTGTCGGTGAATCAATTCCAAAAGGTCTG
>CM034703.1:81930125-81947995 GCA_020142125.1 Phrynosoma platyrhinos
GGGGGGGGAAGTGGGGATTTATCCTCATTTGAGTGGAAAATCTAGATATGTGTGCATGTATGTGAGCTGTATTCAGTACCATTGTCAGTGTGAGGCCAGGGGGAGCAGTTAAGAAATACCTACATTCCCATGTATTGGGGAGAGGGGGGAAACCCCAGAGCAGTCACACATACTGCGATTTATCACACCAGGGTGAGTTTGAAAGGCAAAACTGTGTTTGCACAGTTGTCCCAACTTGCCACAGCGTGTGTAGACAAGAATGTGGTCACTACAAATCAGGAGGTAAAAACCTATAAGAGCTAAGTCCCAGTCCATTAGTTCTTTGTTAGGTATGGCATATATACATAAAGCTACCATAGACATACATGCAGCTGTAAAAGAAATGAATGAAAATTGGTGAGACCAGAAGGAAATGCAGTGCAGAGAGTACATGCTGTGGCCGTTTTGTTAAAGCTTACATGCATGTTAAATAATTGCGTTGATCATTGGCAAAGCAGGATTAAAGATAACACAAAATGTTGGCATTGGTAAGCCAATTAACACATTTAAATGGACTTAACCATTATTTTGATTCAGGCTCCAGTGCTGGCATCTTTTTTTTTATGTTTACAGAATATCTTGGAAAACTGAACCATTTATGGATATTTTTCTTTCTGATATCAGATATTGCTGGTTTTGCTGGGGTGGGGGGGAACCATGAAAGCTACCTTTCTTGAAATTTCAGTTGTGGCAACATTATCTGATCTTTTCACTATTTACTTTTTGTCAACAATATATAATCTTGGACTGGCTTTTCCCTGTCTACCTGATGCTGTGAGAGTTGTATCCCAATGACTGATTGATATCTGTTGCTCTTAGTTTGCTGCACTTATTTTTCTTATTCTGTTATTTTTAATGTTTGCTATTGTTAGCTGCTTCCATTAGTTTGCAACAATTAAAAGTATTTTAAATGGGGCTAGGAAATATACTACTTTTGAAAGGAGAACTTAACTTCTATAATGTCATCTGCTTCTCTTGCTTGGTTAAATCTCAAAAACGGACTTTGTTTTAGTGGACTCTTAACACAACTACCTCAACAAGTCTCTTTTCTACTGCCACCCAACCCCACCTTAACCCCAGGATAGACAGTGCAAGAAAATAATGGGCTTTTGTTACCAACCTCTGTCACTGTCTTTCCTGTGATTTACATTCTCCTAAGTGAAAAGCAATGAAAGATGCGGTGAACACTGGGATTCTTTAATATGACAGCCCTATGATTAAAGAGCATCTTTGGCAATGACTGACATGCCTAAAGATAACGTCAAAATAAAAAGCAATCATAAAGAGATAAGGACGAAGAAAATGGGAGTGAGTCTGTAAAACCTTCCCAGATTTTATGTTAAATAGCAGTCCTGTGTAGTACATACACAGTAATACGCTGGTAGATGATGAATCCCATGGAAAACGGCCAGTGAATTTGCCCCTGGTATTAGTCCAAACTCAAAATGAGTTCTCCAAGCTTAAGAATGAGTTGGTGGATAGAATTTTACACCTTGAAAACATTTGAAGTTTAAACTAATACCTGGAGTGGATTCACTGCCTCAACAACATTAAAGGTACTGGCTAAAATTATGCCAATATGACAAAACGGTATAAATAATATTAATAATCACACACGCCACATGATTATGTTTGAACCAGACCTAAGAATCATCTGCAAGAAATGGGAAACATTATTTATTTTTAAACGGACTTGACTTTTGGAGGCCAGAAGTATTCTGAAAGTGATGGTAGTGTTTCACTACTTAACATTTTATCTATTTGATTCTTTGTATATGTTTTTAAAACATTATATTGTTTTATTCCCAGAGGCTCCATTACACAATGAATTTAAATCTACTTAAATAGTAGAATTAAATATAAGTGCTCATTCATTTTTCTCTTAGCTAAGATCTGATGATGTTGTGTGCCCTTAAGTCATTTCCAACTTATGGTGACCATAAGGCAACGTTGGTTCAAAGCACATTGCAGAAATAATCCAGTTTGAGACTGCTTTAACTGCTTCGGCTCAATGCTAGGGAATTCTGGGAACAGTAGTTTTGTGAGACATTTAACCTTATCTATCAGAGAACGCTTGGGCCACAATAAATTACAATTATTTCTTGTAATAAATTACAAACTGGATTATTTCTGTGGTGTGTTTTGAACCCCTATCATGGGTTTTATTGGCAAGATTGGTTCGGGGGGGTGCTTTTGCCCTCCTCTGAGGCTGAGAAAATGTGACTTACCCAAGGTCACCCAGCGGCTTTCCATGTCCAAACGGGGATTCTGAACCTAGATTTTGTCTGCACAGTTAGAAGCTCCTTAATATAAAACATGACTGGCTACAAATACATTGAAATTTCTACTGTAAGGTCGCCCCAGTATTTAGCCTTTTATTAGTTCAAATGATATGGATGGATGAGGGCAATGGAGGGCAATAATCACTATAAATAATGATTGAGTCCTCATATTAATCAAGAACAGGAATAGAAAGGATGTTCAGTCCAATGATACTGTTAAAATAGCATGTCTTTTATCTCTTTTTTTCTAAAAGTGTCCACAGATTTTTTAAAAATAAGCCACAATAGATACTTTATATGGCATAGACCCAGACCTCAGTCATTATTATTATTGTTTTTATTATTGTTTTTTCTATTGCTGTTGTGGTTTTATTGTTATGTTTTTCTTTTTTATTGACTGTACTACTGTGCATTTTGTACATTTTATCTTTGTACACCCACCTCGATCCGTAGGGAGAGGTGGGAAATATAAATTTATTATTATTATTATTATTATTATTATTATTATTATTATTATTACTATTCCTAAAGCAAAAAAGTCTGACAGGGCCTTGAAATGTTCCTTCACAGAGCTCATATTTTGCCTGTCATTGAGATTTAAATATTTTAGCTCTTGACAGTCTGGTCTGTTTCTTGCTGATTACAATGTGATAATCCAAGTTTCCTAACTGTGATGGGACTCATTCATGATGGTGCAGGTTCCCTGTTTCCCATCTTTGGCCCTTTCATCGTGCTGGTTAATAGCCGACTTACTTAACTGCCATGAAAAATAGTATAAGAACAGTCTCTTTGTGCATAATCAATGGACACTTTGGGATCTTTCCTGCCCTGTGTTATTATGGGGAAATGAAGCCCTTCTAGTCCTCATATAAACAATGGGAACATTATTATTTTTTTAAAAAATGAAAGAAAAAGATGATCAGGCTGGGGGGGGGGGAAACTTTACTCTGGTTTTGTATTCATATGTAGAAAACAGGCTGGAGAAAAAATCCACTTAACTCAGGTTTTGTATTCGTATGTAGAAAACAGACCTATCTGGAACTTTGCTGAGAGAAGCAGTGCTTTGTGTTTGTGTGTATACACATGTGTGTGTGTGAGTGCATACACACACACACACACACACACACACAAAAGTGAGGAAGGAAGATTCCCTGCAAAAGGAAGTATTGTTTCTCATAGCTATTTGAGAAGATTGAGTTACTAGATTTTTCAACAGCATTGTCAAAAATAAGGCCACATATTTATTGCAGCAAAGACAGATTCACATACCTCTTTTGGAGGCATAAGAGCCATGGGTTGGTGAATGTCTTGAGTCTGGGGATAGGGTTCATCTATCTTTTAAGCTTATTGCACTGTGTTCCTGGAACGTAATGAGTACGTGATGAGAACAGAATGGAACGTATTTTAGCGCATGGTATGATCCTCATCGAGTTCCCATTCTGTGCTCTGACAGGCCCTAGCCTGTTACAGGAGGAGAACTGTAAAAATGTGTCTTCAGCCAGCAAAATGCTTTCAGACCGTTCCAGATGATGTGTGCGCAATAATCCTACGTGGTCTCAATCTGTCCTTGTGTTTTGATTGGCTAAGACAACCTCTTCCCCTCCCATCCTAGAACATCCACTAACTCAACTCTTCCAGTGTTGATGCAAGGAAGGTGCCACAGGCAATTTTTTTTATTATTTTTGTAAATTGAATTGTGTCATGTTTACAAGAAAAAACAATGAATGCTCACTACCTAAACCTCTCGGTAGCATTCTTTCCAATGCAGACACAGGAGTTTTCGCAACAGAGCATGCGCCAATGAGGGACAGCTGAGGACCTACTTTTAGCACCAGTGCCGGTACAACAGTAAATGCTATGCAATAATATGTGTTCTCATAACGTTACTATCCCATTATCAATAATCTAATGCAGTAACACCCATTCCCATATTGTTACGTTCCAGGGACTCGATGAGGTACTGGTGTTACAGGTACTGGTGCGACAAGTCCCATAGCAGATTCACCACATCACCATCAATCATCATCGTGATCATCATTACATCTTGCTTTTCCCCCAATCTATGGTTCAAGGATGCTTACAAAAGTTAAAACACTTTTAAATTCATCCCATACAAAAATAAAAACACAATTAAATTTAGAGAATTAAAAGCAAGATAACTGAAAACAACAGAAAAGCCCTACAGTATATCCTGGAAGGGCTTTCCTCCCCTGAGCAATCAGTTCTCAAAGGCCTGCAGAAACAAAAATATCTTCACCTGCCTATGGAAGGATAGTAGGGAGCACACAAATTGAACTTCTCCTAGAGAGAAGTACCAGATCCTGAGAGCAAATACTGAGAGGGCTTTCTCCTGTGTTCCCACCAGATGCACCCATGAGAGTTTATCAACATGAAAGCCACCACTGCAGAAGAAGCAGAACTTGACGCTTGGGTCTGGACATTTAGCCTCTTGAAACCACAGGAAGCATGCAAATCTAAGAATCCCCCAACTAGCAATCTGAAGGATTCTGGGGTGTATAATACCCCAAAAGTAACTTCCCCACATTCTGGATCTGCAGTTATAAAAGAAGAAGAAATAGCTGTAGCAAAAACAATGGGTCTGCTTCAGTAATGGGACCTGGTGAACTTTCAAAATATGGATGATCACTAGCAATCCTTGCATAACTCAGTCTATAATGATGAATCTTGGGACATAAGCCAGCTTCTCTCCAACCCCTAACTGTAGTCTTCTGTCCATGGAAAGCAAAAAGGGTGTCATCCTTACTTCCTCTTATGCCTCTCTTAGGTCCTCTCCAAAAAGAGAGAGTCTTACTCAAAATGATATTTTTATTTATGCCAGAAGAATGGTCTTGTCCAATGTTATCTACTTTTACTCATATAAACTTTAATTAAAAAAAAGAGAAAAAAGTGATTGATAGGTTTCAATGTGAGATTTGTCTTCACTCATTATCTATGCCTTTACTAACTGGTCAGATACTCCAGATCATTTCTGGCATTCCAGTTTATCTTAGTTCCATGAAAAATATTGCTGCAAAAATGTCTCAAGTTTCTGGGAGTAGTAACAAGAAGGTATTTGCAAGTCTTATCAGCCATACAGCATTCCACACAGTCTCATCTCAGCTTTTCTGGACATTAGAACTAATCTAATAGTGCAATGGAGATAATGGTCAAGATGTTTTCCTTCAGTAGTGTTACATGTAGATTAAACACCCCTTTTGTGGCCTCAATTGTATTTATTGTTGAGGTCAACTTTTGTACATATGTATTGTTGCTGTGTGCCTTCAAATTGTCTCCAACTTATGGCAGCCCTAAGGCAAATCTATAATGGGGTTTTCTTGACAAGATTTGTTTAGAGGAGGTTTTCCATTGCTTTCCCCTGAGGATGAGAATGTGTGACTTGCCCAATGTCATCCAGTGGATTTCCTTGGCTGAGTGGGGATTTGAACCTTGGTCTCCAGAGTCAACGCTCATAGCACTATACCACACATATAGCATTATAAACTGGTATTTCCAGCAACAACTCCCTTAAGATCCAGCCAGTGTAGCACATACGCAGGGATTATGGGAATTCTAAAACATCAAAAGCACACCAGAAGTCTTTGTACACTATACCACTGTTTCACTATAATTCAGGTTTAATAGCCATGGCTGCATCCAATGGAATATAGGAGGTTGTAGCTTAGTGATGCACTATTGTTCTTTGGCTGAGAATTCAAAATACCCCTCCCTAAACTGTAAATCCCAGGATTCCATAGGATAGAACCATGATAGTTAATGTGGAATCTGTTGAAACAATAAGATTGAAAAGACAAAAAAGCAAAAAGTAATATCAATAAACTTTATTTCTGTTAAAAGTTAACAAACAATATGTGTAACAAAGTATTCATAACAAATACAGACAAAAGGTACAAAATGAACAAGAGCAACAATGGCAAGCAAAAATAATACAAAATAGCAAGTATACCAAATGATAAAAGCTACATTGAAGCAGGGTAAGACAAAATATAGTGCAAAAGGAAAAAGGCTAAAGGGGGGGGGGGGGGTTTCCACAAAAGAAAGCTAGCCTTGTAAAGGTGCAGACGTTGGATAAGATAATACATACAGATGAAGGCCATTTCTATCTCAGCAGCTCATCATTAACCCTATAATGACCAAAATTTTAGATCTTGCCCATATTCCAACAGAATCACAGTACTGTATTTGTGTAGTGTAAAAGGTGCTCTGCTTGGCTTTTTCAAAGAAAATACAAAATGCAAGGGGCCCTTTCTCTTGAACACCGACATTGGAAGTACCTTTACTGTAGATGTTTGCAATAAGATTGCAGGTTCCATGATACACAGCTTGACTTCCAACACCTATGCTCAAAGGAGTCCAGTGTCTGGGAGCCAATTTTAGTCCCGACTTGAGTCACTATAGGCAATAGAGAGGAATACTAGGATTTCCAGTTCAACATTTAGAGGGCCACAGAGTTCATACCTCCGTGTTTGGGCAAAAGGTCCAAATCCTGTGCAGGCAAAAGCAGAAATGGGATTTAAAACCTGGGAAAGCCCAAGTGAGATGATTTTCAGACATGTCAGGGTTAATGAGCATTAACACAACATTAACCCGGACAGAAAGTCAACAAAACACACTGCTTTTTACTTTCGGCATTTTCACACACACATATCCCACCATCACCTCTTAAAGTTTTTCTTTTAAAGTTGGCTTTCAGACTTGAGACTCAACTTGAGACTTGAAAGTATCTTGCAAGGACTTGAGACCTGACTTGAGACTCAAAGTTGAGTTGAGGCTTGGAGTAAAAGACATTGAATAAATCACTGCTGGATGGTTTTCACAATCTAGTGGGAGTGGTGCTGATTGATAGCTGCTAAGCTGGGCTCGACCCCACCTGCCTGTACCCCCAAGATCCCCTAAGGGGACTTACTAACCCTCAAAACAAAATCCAGGCCCATGCACACCACCAAAGTTGTGACAAATACTTTTGAAATATAGGGGGTTTGCAGACTGCCAGAAATAGTGCAAATTGAGTTCACTTTTAGGGTTAGGGTTAGGGTTAGGCAATCATGGGAACTGTATTTTATTGTGGCATCAGAGCTCTCTGACATAGAAAATTCAATGTCTCAGAAAAAAAAACAATTCCCATGATTCCCTAGCACTAACCCTAACCCTAAAAGTGGACTCAATTTGCACTATTTCTGACAGTCTGTTACTAGCCGAAGCACCTGCATGATGAGAGGGAGGGAGGGTGGGAAGGCAGCAAGAAACCAAAGGCCAGAGAGCTTGTAGGGAACTATTTATATTTGCCAGTGAAGCCTGCTGGAGGAGCAGTGAAGCTTCAGGTAACACCTGAATGAAGCCTTCACCTGAGTGTAGGAGTGCCATTAGAAGGTGCAGGCTACACCAGCTAACACCTAAGGAAGTATTCTCCCCAAACATCTTCCTTTTAGCAGAAACTTCTCCCCAAACATCTGCCTTTTAGCAGAAACAGAATGAGGCATTCACCTGCATCCCTTTAAAATGCTGGAGTTCAACAGAAGAGATAGTATGAGTGGGGTGATGATCAGTGGAAGGAGAAAGGAGAGACCTCAGGGTTTCTTTTGTTTGTTATTAAAATTTAAATTTTATTTTTCAATTTAAAACATTTCATTCTTTTCAAAAATTATTTTAAAATCCCACCTCTTACCAAATTTTCACTGTAACCACATGGAACTATGTAAATGTAAACACATTTAGGCAGCATGTATGATATTGTTCTTTAAAGGTATAATTTTTATTTTGCTAGTTGTTTAGGTCACAACTATTGTCATTACATATAGGAATGATGATTTCTGAGTACTATCAGTCCAAAAACAAAAAAACAAAAAACACAACAAACACAACATATAAAGGATTTTGTATGGTGTGATATGGGAAGAAGTCAAAGGAGGTGGTGACACCATAGGTTACTGCACTGGGTGATGCCAACCCTAGTGATGCCACTGCCTGAGTGAAGAACTTTGCCTGGGAATTCCTGCCCAGGCAAAATTCTGTCTCCATAAACTAATCAGCTAATTTGATGGAGCTCATAAAAAGTGAGTAGACTCTTAGGGAGAGTAGAAGTTGGGGCAAGGATGAAAATGGTAACTTTCTGCAGTGACACAGCCCATAGACAGGCTTTTCAGGTAAGTCAGGGGCACTGTCTGTCTAACTTGTTATTGCTGATGTTGATATTTATGGTTCTTTAACATTATTATTGTGTGTTCTGAAATTCTGAATGGTTAATGTTTGGAAGTCCAGAAAGATTTTGTGGGTCACTAAAAGCCTTCAAGATGGTCTGCACATTTAAAAAATAAATAAACTGGTCCTCATATCAGTCTTTTCTCCAGATGTGTGAAAATGTTCCATGTCTCTCAAACTTTGCTTTCCTCAATGGTTCATTGCTGAAAGTCCAGTGGGTGACATGTGAAAGACCACAGTAGTTCTCTCCCCTAATAAGCACCTATACATTTATCAAAGTACATATTAAATAGGACAAGAAGGAGGATAATTGTGGAATGATCACTCTCCTCACAGCTCATCTTTTTTTTCCCCTTGCATCTAACAAATGTACCCAAAAAATGAGGAAACATCTCCAATTACTATGTGCCTTGGCTCGCAGCAACAACCTGTCACTACTTGAGGCAGGAGCTACGAATTTCTCTGGCTCCTGCCAAGGCTGCCAAATGAGCCAAGAGAATTTTTAATTATAGGAAGAAGTGAATGTTCTGAAAGAGAAAACAAAACAAAACTATGTAGACACTCATTTTTCTTTAGAAAGAGTGCAGGGAGAGGAGGGATTTCAACAACAACAAGCCCTACTCCCCTAAACCTTCAAATACTTCTCTGAAACAGACATGTATTGGGAAAAAAAAGTTTTTTGGATTACAAGAGGTGCCCTCTGCATCTCTATAAATTCTTTATTTACACTTACAGCATCTGGACCCTAGTGCTGATTTAATTGGATATACATTGTACTTTGAACTCAGCAGCAGAAGCAATTGGGAGAGGAAGGGAAAAAACCAGGACATCCAACAGTTGAGAAAGTGGGAAGGAAAAGAAGCAAACATAATTGTCCTGGCTGAACTGGGGGATATATCCACACTGCAGAATTAAAATAGTTTGACATCACTTTAACTGAGTCCATCCTACAGAATCTTGGGATTTGTAGTTTTGTGAAGTATTGTGCCTGGTCTGTCAGAGAGCTCTGGTTGACTCACCAAACTACAAATCTCAGGACTCTAGGACAGACTCATGACAGTTAAAAGTGGTGCCAAAGCTATTCTGCAGTGTGGACTCAACCCAGGACAGTTATATGGTATGGACCTTACCACCCTCACTAGTTGTTTTCAGAGGCTGTGAGTGTAAGTAGCTTACAAAAATGCTAAAACAAGGCTGAAAACACAATAATAAAAAACTGGAAACATGATTAAACCATCATAGTATCATAGTAAGGAGCTTATTGCATCATTAAAGAAAGACTTCCCTGATCTGGCTTAAAATTTAAATCGGATGGCATCCTGATATTATCACAAGGATTTAGCTGCTGAATTTTCTGCCCGAATGCAGCCCGGGTCCATCCCCACTCCCAGGACCGCTCAGCATGGCATTTGCATGCCCCCCCGCCACAGCCAATTGATGTATCATGTGCCCATTGGCTGCGGCAGAGGGGGCAGGGTGTGCGCATGCCAGGTCCTGAGCGCTGCTGGGAAAGAAAGTCCTGATGGCTACCAGTGCTGATTAGATTACAGGCCCTGGCACCAGAGGGAAGGGGCTGGTAAGGAAGGGAGGGAGCCATGGCCTTGGCCTTACAGATGATCAAAACCGTGAGTGCCAAGGCCATGAATGGAGAGGAACAAGTGTATTGATGCAGTGGGTCCTTGGTATTTGTTGGGATTTGGTTCTCCATGGATACCAAAATCCATGGACACACAATTCACATTAAATACAATGGTAAAATAAAATGGGGTCCCTTATATAAAAGAGCAAAATCAAGGTATGCTTTTTGGAATCTATATCTGTATCTATATTTATCAAGCTGTGGATGGTTGAATCCATGGATAAAGAATCTGTGGATATGGAGGGCCAACTGTACTTGTGCAGTGAAGATTGTAAATGATAATCATGTATATGGGAATTGTGGGTCAGACTTGTTCTGCATTAATTATGTAGGGAAATATAGCAGTGCTAATATCAAAGCAGAGTCATTATTAGGCATTACTAGCTGGCGATGTAAATATATGATTTTCTGAATATATGCAGAAGTTTGTTCCTGGGAAAATGTTACATGTCTGCTGTTGTGTAAATTATTTTTAAATGCTGAGCCATAGCCAATAAAATCTGTTCTGCTAATGTACAGTTGTTTCTCCGTGTTTGTGGACTTCAAGTCCACAGTTCCACTCTTTGTGGGAGGGACAAGCGGGGAGGAATATAATGGCTGCACCCCCCTCCCCCATGCTTCCCACGCATGCCACAGGCACGCACACCATTATTTTCAATGCGGCTCAGATATTTGCAAGCCATTATTTTTGCAGGAGGGGGGTGTCTGAAATGGATCCCCTGCGAATTGGGAGGGGCTACTGTATTTGTACTATACTTCCTCCTTCTGAGACTGGGATACTGCCATTTCCCACAATAGCAATGGAACCATCATGGTTCCAAAAACATGACATGGTTCCAAAAACACTGAGATTTGAACCTGCTTTTATGGGTGAAGAGAGATTTCTGTCTTGAGGGCTGTCATGATGGTGCCTTTAATAAGCAGAAAATTAACTCAATTCCGGAAAGAAGATCTTATCAACCTGCATCATATTTGGAGTTCTGCCTTTGTTTTCATACAGGGATTAAGTTGCCACTCCTGTCATTTGTACAATATATGTAAAAACAACATGAAAATGCAAATATTTTGTTCTTCAAGATCTTCTTGGAACGTAACAGAGTTCAGAAGAGTTTTCCTGTCAGAGAACAGGTAAGTCATTATTAAGCCCCAAACAATACATAGAAACATCTTGTATGACGTTTCTGATACATTATTATAAATTAACCTTTCTGTTAGAGGAGAAGAATTAAATATAGAAGGACAAAATGATCCAGTTTACCACAGGAAGGGGAGGCAAACCACTGTGGATTGCCCACTGTGTCAAAAACCCTGCCAGTTAAGAGTGGCTAAGGAAAGAAGTAGGATGTGGATTTTTTAGAAGGACAGTCAAATTTCAAGTGCCATATATTTCCCTCCTGTTACAGGAAGTAACATACAACACCAGCTTCAGAGTTGGTATAATTGTAGGATTTGTCTGAAGGTGCATTGCCAGTAGGGATAGATTGCATTTTACTAATCAATTGCCACCATAGCCAGATCAGAAATCTCTAGGAATGGGTACAGCTGGCTCCTAAGTTTTAACTATGCAAATGCATTGTTGGCCACTATAAATATCCATGCTTCCAGGTTTAGAGCTGAATCCAGGCATACAACAAGTATGCTAACTTGCATCTTCAGGGGGAGCATAACCCCATCCAACACAGATTATATCTGTATCTCCTAATCTTCCTTTTGACTGAGCAAAAACAATTCTGCCATGTCTGGACCAAGCTGTTTGCTCTCATTCAATCTTTTGGTTTAGAAAAAAAAAAACACTTTAGAATTAAAACATATTTCTCAAATTTAGATGGAAAGGAGAAATAGAGTTTGGAGTCATCTGCATACTGTTGGCATCAAACTCCCGCAACATTAGATAATCTCTTCTAGCTGTTAAATGTGTATGCTAAATAGTACTTTTCCCCTCCAGCAAGGTTCTCAGCCACTGAAAAAACAGTGCCTCTATGTACCACCACAGAGAAGTGAGTCATAAAAATAAGGGAAGCCACTGAGATGTTCAACAGAGCCAAATACCCCCTTTCACCTATAAGGATAGATTATTTACCAATACAAAGTTTGTCTTTGTTCCATAACCAGGCCTGAAGCCAGATAGACATGAATCTAGGAGGAAGCGGTGCAGCCCAGCCAGAGACATAGCAATTGGAGGGAGGGAATTGGGTTGATTGTTTTAACTGATTGTATGGTTTTAATCTGTTGTACACTGCCTCGGTTGCTTTGTAGAGGGGCGGGTTACAAATTATTATTATTATTATTATTATTATTATTATTATTATTATTATTATTATTGCTCAGCTGGGCCTGTGGGAAGATTGAAAGCCTGCAGTCTTCCATCTGGTCAGCCCCAGGCTAATTAATGAGGTATGAGCCGGCAGCCCACCCCCATTGGCTGCCTGTCCTGCCAGTTCCACCCTCCCCAGGGGCTCCTGGGAAGAAGACACCTAGTTGGCAGACATGTGAGGCCACCCAGCTCCGGCTCCCTGCCCTGGCAGCAACTTCGGCTGACTAATAATTCTCCAATATAGAGGGATTCAGGGAATGTTGTCGCCCACCTCTTTTACTCACACTAGAAACCTGTCTTGCTGCAGAGAGGCATTCATCATTGTGTTTCCTGCTGGGCTTGTCCCATTCTAGCAATTTGTATGAGCTAGGAAGAGTAAGGGTTAGGATTAGGAGAACTGTTAAAACCAAGTTATAGTTAGGGTTTGAATAGGGTTAGGGTTAGGATTAGGAGAGCTGTTAAGATCACATTATAGTTTGGGTTTGAATAAAGGTTAGGAGTAGCATGTAGTGTGAGAGTTACATTTGAGATATGAATTCAAAGGACGTTATCACACGGGGGCAAATCTGCTGGTTAATCCACACAAAACCTAAACAGAAACTGGATTAGTGTCCCGTGTTTTCATACGACGTTGCACAGAAACTGGACAGAAAGTGGACAGAAACTGGTGTTAACCGCAATCTTTTGAAATTCGGTTGTTTGGAGGAAATGCAAATGCACAATTAAGGTAATTTCGCATTTATCGTAATGTGAAAAGCAAATGCGCATTTGGGAGCATTTCCCTGCTTTTCCCATGGTTCCAGCGAGCATTCCTCTATCAGCGCATGTGCAAGAAGATCATTTCTAGTACATTTACGGGCTTTTCTCGCTTGTGTGTGAACGTTAAATGCGCTTACTGTAAATTCGCAATTAAGGTAATGACGTTTGCGGAATTAAGGTTTATTTTTTGGTTTGTTTTTTTTTTGAATGCCTCATTTCCACTTTATTTTCGCTTTCTGGCCCACGTGTGATAATGTCCAAAGACATAGCTGTGTTAGTCTGGAAAATCAGAATGCAAAGGGACCTGCTATATAGGTCTGTCCCTGGACATTTCACTACACCAGATGCAGCTGAGCAAGTAGACTCAAGCCTATGAAAGCTCATGGTACCAACTTTTTTCAGTTAGTCTCAAAGGTGTAGCAAGAGCCCTTTGCATACTGATTTGGGCTATGGTTAAGGATCAGGGTTAGGGTTAAAGGAGAGTTGTTAAAATCACATTATTGTTTCAGTTAGGGTTAAGAGAGCTGTTAAGATCACATTCTAGTTTTGGTTGAGGTTGATTTCAGTTGATTTCTGAGCAAGCAGGGTGCAAATTTACATCCACATTGCCTTTGTAAGTGATAGTGTCCAGGTCAGCATGTATCTGAGTAGTTTCATCTGTTGTGTCATGCTTTGCTGTCTAATGTTGAGAAAGTGAACCTTAAACAGGCTGTAACTTATGTTCAGCTGGAGTCTACAGATTTTTCTGCCAAGGTCATTTTAGTTGGTGTCCCACTTGTTTCATCACTCACAGCCTCCTAATAAACTGGGGGAGGGGATAGTTTGTCTTTATCTCTATGAGAGGAGAAACTTAGTACAAATTATACTGTAGACCTTGTTGAGATGATAAGAAGCAGCAGGAAAACATTTGTGACCATGAGCCTTCTGGGGTGCTCTTATACAGTCATCCCTCCCCATTTGCATGGATCCATTCCTGACCTCACCCCTATGTAAAATAGAAAAAAATGTGGATATTCAAGCCCCACTGACTATAATGGTGGTGTGCTCCCATGGGCGTGTGCGCCATTTTGTTCCTCCTGGCTTGTTGTCCATGGAAACACAAAGCTGTGAACAGGAACTGTGAATGGAGAGGGACAACTCTACTCTTGCTCACACTCTGAATTATAGTGAATCTAAGCTGAACCATAGTGACAATGGACTACAAAGAGTTCTTCTACACCAAGATTGCCCATCTCATCCAACACAGAAAACCAGGTCCAGAATGTAACCTTCTTGATGATGAGTAGGATTAGATTCCACATGGAACCGGCTCACAGTTGCCATGAAGGGCTCAACTGAATAGCAAATTTCCTTAAGACAACAAGCAAGGGAATTCAGTTGCTGTTTCCGAGACCACCTCAGTTACTTCAAATATAGGTTCTTGCTGCTCAAATAGGCTTTACTATTAAGTCCTTAAAATATTTAGGGGAGAAAGGCCCTCTATACATACACAGAGGAACTGGGTTTCATGTGGAAGGATGTTGGAAAACAACCCTCTTTGAGCCTTGTTCATAGTCACCTGCTACATTCTGGCAATGTACTCAGAGGGGGCCACTAGTGCAGACTTTGTGTTTATATTTGATGACTTACTTGAAGAAGAACAGACCCCTAATAAATTGCAGAGTCATTACCCTTTATGCATACTTGTTCTAATAGGTGTCATGGATTCCTGCCTCCTAATAAGGAGAGGAAGTAGAAAAAGGCATAAATTCTCCCAAGGGAGTCCGACAGCCTGAAGCCATATTTGACAGCTGTTGCTGTTACCATGAGCACCAGGAGCAAAAACAAAGATTGAAAAGGAGAGGAGCAAGTAGAAGGGATTTTGGCATGACTTGCTTGGATAGAGAATGTATTTTTTTCCATTGTCCTCCTCTCTCTGAAAAGGCAGCACTCCTACAGTGCAAGATGGTACATTGAGATTAAGCAAAAGCTGGCAGTAATTAGCTGAAAAGAAAGCGATCTAAAGTTGCATTTCTGAATCATTATGTTTTCCTGCCTCCCCACCAAACCCCTTTAATCTTAGGCATTAATAACTTGGCATGGCAGAATCTGCCAGCACTGTAACTATTTTTCCTAAAATATGCAGCAGGCCATAGAAAATATATTCACAAAAGTTGATTTTTGCATATGCATTCTCTGTAAATCTATATACCAGTAGTTCTAATAGTCTCTGCAAGGTGAGAAAAAAATATGAAGATTTGATCCATCCCATTAATTTTGTAAAATAGCCCAGGAGAGAGATGTTTTCCAGTTTTAGCATTTTCTAGAAGTGCTGTTTGATTATTCAGTTTCAGATGTTTTGGCCCCACTGCAGGAGGGATTTTGGAGGTTTTGAAAGATAAGTCAAACAGTTGAAAAGTGGTCTACATTAGTGAGTCTAATCTAATAGTAAATGTGACCTTTTCAAACTTTCTAACTATAATCAGCTGTTTTGATTTACAGATTTTGAAATGATGGTCATATAACTTTGCAGATGCTTATTGTTCTGTTGCATATCTTATTGTCAATGGGGGTCAGTCTATCTGTCTTTCTAAGGAGTTTATCACATGGGGGAAATCGGGGGTTTAAGCAGGTGTTTTCCTAGAATAGTCATGCGTTCACGATGAAGATTTTTATACACATCGTGATTAGAGAAGACTTATCCCAGGGAAGAACCAGGAATGCTCCAGCAACAAATCATTCAAGCTATGAAAGAACTAGCCAAGATCTTAAAGAATAAAGATATACAACTGAGAGCTAAAGTTAGAATAATCTAAACCACTCTATTCCCCATTACCATGTATGGATGTGAGAGCTGGAGAGTGATGACAGAAAGAAAATCAATTATTTGAGATATGGTGCTGGAGAAGAGTGCTGAGGATACTGTGGACACCCAAAAGGACAAACAAATGGATCCTGGAACCCAAGATGACTAAACCGAGGTTGTTGTATTTTGGCCACATCATAAGAAGGCATGACTCATTAGAAAAGACAATAATGCTAGGAAAGGTAGAAGGTAGTAGAAAGAGAAGGTGGTAGAAAGAAAGGAAGACTGCTCACTAGATGGCTAGACTCAGGCCCTTTGCAGATGGCGCTTTGCGCCATCTTGGAGGTAAGGAAGGGGACGGTCAGCCTCACGCTGAGCGCCCCAACCCCTTCCTGAACACGTCATCAGAGCGCCCGTTGCTCCACACGACAGGCACTCTGATGACGTCCTTCCGCTGCAACGGAAGAGACACCGAAGAGGCACCCAACGCCTCTTGCGGTGCACTTTCGGTGCCTTGCGGAAGGAGCGCTATTTTAGCGCTCCTTCCAGGGCCTGAAAAGAGTTGTATTGGGGCCGAGGAGTGTAGGTGCCTCGGCCCCAATCTGCGGATTCTCGGGGTGGCCCATGGCCTCCCGTCTGAAGAGGACCTCAATTAGTGAGGCCACGGGGCTGAAATCTGCAGGACCTAAGTAGAGAAATGGAGGATAGGAGATCTTGGAAATGTCTCATCCATAGGGTCACCATGACTTGGGGTCTGCTTGAAGGCAGTTATTTCAGTTGTTATCTTGCTAGCAAGATGAAGTTCAGGACTGTTTGTTTATGCACTGACATTAAGAGACTACTATATCTTTGGCAAGAGCATTGGCCAAGAGAGGTGTCATGGACTACCACTACAGGAAAGGAAACTGTCAATTTGTCTCCCTTATTGGATGACAGGATCTTTGGGGGTTAATGTTTATGTAGAGGAGCCTGAAGGCTAGACAATGGAAGCTGCATGTGGAAACTCAACAATGAAAGGTGTGTGCGTGTGGAGGGAGGAAACTAATATAAGGTGGGATGGAGGAGGAGAGTTTTACAAATATCATGGACTGCCAAAAGAGACATAAGTGGGTCAGACAGCAAATTAGGTCTGAATTCTCACTAGCAGTCAAAAATGACTACACTGATGCTATTGTGCTTTGGATAGAAATGAGAAGGCATTATATATTGCACAAGACATGCTGGAAAAGGTTGAAGGCAGCAGGAAGAGAAAAGAAAAAGATCACATTGTAAATGGATTACAATAATAATAATAATAATAATAATAATAATAATAATAATTTATTTATACCCCGCCCCTTTGAGATCAATCAGGGTGGCTTACAGTAAAAATGCAGTACAACAGTAAAAACAAATTACTTCCCACCCACCCCTTAAAAGGAAAGCACAGTCTTGAATCTGCACGACCTGAGCAGGGCTGTTAATGGAAGAATATCTTTATGGTCTCTCAGTCACAATGTCATCATATGTTGAAGCTGATTTGATGGCATATAACAACAGCAGACCAGCCTTTCCAAACCTACTATTTTCTTTATGTGTTGACTATAATTCCCATTGTCCCTTACCAGCATGCACCTGGGTAGGGTAAAAAATGTGGTTCCGCAGACATATGCCCCCCAGAGCTTCTAAATATGCCCCCTAGAGCTTCTAAAGTGTGTTGACATGTTTGTAAACAACACCTAAAATATGTCAAAGAATGAGTATCCAAATCACATAAAGATGAAAACATTAATATTTTTAAATATAATACATCATATGCCTTGTGAACCTGGCCCAGTTTATTTCACACACACACAC
>CM034703.1:81970307-81981473 GCA_020142125.1 Phrynosoma platyrhinos
GGCTAGCCCTACCAATTAATCAGTGCCTAGAGTGAGGTGACCACCTCAGGCAGATGACTCTGAGCCTCATGAGAAGGCAGAAAAGATTAGAAAATTTATATATAATATCATACACCTATTGCTGTCTTTTTACTACCAGGAAGGGAAAAAAACCTTTTCAGGATTTGATGATTCACTGCCAAAAAACTTGATCAGCGTTGGATGCTATGTATTTAGGCTTGAGGGGCTAGTGCAATTTAATCTTTGGTAGCAGGCTGCAAAATATCTCTGTTCAGTTGAAGTTTCAAACAATCTAGAACACAACTTCCAAAATTACACAGCTAGCATGGTTGTGCTGGCTGATGGAGCTGTAGCCCATAAACTAACTTTCCCCCAAGGTATGTATTTAGCAAAGGTGATGGGCAAAGTGGGGACATTGCCCTCAAATGAAGTCTTTCCCCCAATGACATTTTGCTCCAGTCTCTAAATTTCTATCAATGCAGTAACTTAAAATGACAGTTGAGAATTTTGAAATGAAGTTTAGGAAATTTTGTAATGGAGTTTAGGCAAAGAATAGAAGCAGGCAAAAATATCAAGGGAATGCAAACACAGCAAATATAAGATGTGAATGAATTTCAGTGTCTCATTCTCAGCAATGTTATAAATTTGAGGATTGAAAGAAAATTTCATGGGGGGGGAGAGAATTGTCATTTGGAGATTCAATGCCTTCATTTTGCCCCCCTCCTGTTCCCATTAATGATTTTTTTTCCTATATAAAAAAAAGTACAGGGCTTGGGGGTTGAGGTGGGAGAATTACATTTTACAGCAGGTTTGAGCCAATGAGGTGAGTGAAAATCAGCTGTTTTTTTAAAAAAATGGGAATCACTTTCCTCACATCCATTGTAACAGTTTGCATTATTTTCTCTACTGTTACTGTAGTTTGCACTCTTCCATTTTTTAGCAGGGTGTGTCTTTGTTGTCATTGCTATTGTCGACATTTTAGTACAATTGATAGACATCTATGGAGTGGAATATTGCAATGTGAACATAATTTGTCAATTTGCCACAGTCCTGTGTCAATGAGTCAGTGAACAATATGCACTGGTATGTTTCACTGAAATAAATGTGCCTTACACATGCATAACTCTCAGCTGGATGGCGGCCTGTATATCTTGGCCAGATCAAATTGAGATATGTTCCATGGCTAGTGGCCAGAATTAACATAGCATTTGGGCACCAGATTTATTGTTCTATAATTGTTTGTCTTTCAAAAGGAGATTTTTCTCCCTCTGAATTCCCTTTGCATCTTAAACTAGAATTTTCTTATAAAAACATACTGAAATAAAAATCCATGTATTTTTACATCTCTTAATTGTTTGATTACGCACAGAATGGGTAAGGCTGAAGGACATGGGACACTTGGAGGCTATTAAGTACTTTAAAGACCATGCCCAATTGGTTTAAAACTGGCTTCCATGGATTATTACTCTTAAATAAATAAATAAATGCACACTTGTGCTTCAAAACTGGGTTGCTGCAATGTCTTCTTCTGGTCTTGTTGGAAGGAGCATGAAAGGACTACAGCTACTGAATCTTGTAGCTTCTTTAAAAGATTTGGGGAAATAACCTATTGCACACTTGGAAAAGAACAGATCTGTCCCAATTTCCTATGGAATTGTGGGATTTGCAGTTTAGGGGTGAATTAGAATTATTTAGAATTATCATCCAGAATGTTCTAGTGCCTCACCAAATTACAGACCCCCAGGATTCCATAGGATGCTGCTATGGCAGTTCAAATGGAATCACAGTGTAATTCCAGGGGGGCATGAGAGTTGCTCAAAGGGGGCACAACATCTGGAAGCCCTGATCCTCCATCTTCCTCCTCCTCCTCTTCCCCAGGTTTTTCTGTCCTGCAGGGAAAGAGAAACGCAAGGAGTGTGGACGTTTTCACATGGGGCTTTAGGAGGACGCTAGCCGGCCTCCCTCCGGCCCCACTCCGGCTCCACTGTCAAATTTTTCACACGACGTCGCAGGAAGCCCCGCCCCATCCAGCGCCATCCCTGGCGCTATCCGGTGTCCCTCTGGGGTCTTGCTGCGCGTGTTCATACGACGTCGCAGCAAGCCCCGCCCCATCCAGCGCCATCCCTGCGCCATCCCCGGCGCTGGCCGGCTTTAGCCCCGTTTTTCTAATTCCTTTTTTAAAAAGGAATTACGGGGCTGCTGCCGGAAGCAATCAGGAGCCACTCCTGCGGCTGCTGTTTTCACCGCTGGAATGGCTCTTCTTTGCTTCCTGGCAGCTTCCAGCCGGCTTTAGAGCCGTGTGTATGAAAACATCCTGTGTTAGGGCCTTTGTCTGAGGAAGGAAAATGGGGAGATGGGGAAAGCATTTGACTATGTATGTGCAGATTGAGGACATCTTGCAGACTGGAGATATCTTGCTCTGCTGGAGTCCTATAGAGGTCTCAACAGTGCTTTTCCAAACTCTTCCACTTCCCATCAGCAATGTAATGGCAGGGGGGCTCTATCCTAGTGGCAACAACTAGTCTTGTAGGCACTGCAGAAGGAGGAAGAGAATACCAACATCTCCAACTTTCTCCAGAATACTTATTCAAGCTTTAAGGTGGATATACAATTGCATATGTCACTAACAGGATGCCAGCCCATGTCTGTAGCAGACTATAAAGGATTAAGTACCTTAACTGCCATCATCCTATGAAACATGTTAGGAAATGGAGCCAATTCAGGAGAACCTATTAAGGCAGGCTGAGGTTATAGGACTTTCATTCAAGAGCAACGTGAAGTTAAGGTCACTTGTAGTTTTCTCTTGTCAGCTTGCAAAACTATAGAAACCCCAATTAAAAATACTGCCACCATGTTACTCCATTGGACACCTGAATGACTTTCTACCAAGGATGGTAGAAAGCATTTGCCCACCCCAGCAAGCTGCATGTTCTATATACACACTCACACTTGGGAGAATGTGACTTTTCTTCTTTTTCTACAGCTCTGGAGTTGAGGGAAACAGCAGCATGGAACTAGAAAGAAGGACATAGGTTACAGTGTAAAATTAAATTCATCATTATGAATGCCTAGCTTTAATTTTAAAACAAGAGAACTGCTTTTGAATGTTGAAGTTTTTCTCCTCAAGAGAGAATTTATTTTATCATCCTGAAATCATTATCTTTATAGCAGAGGTAACTGCAATGATTGAGGCTGGGACATTTTCCACCATCATAACCTAAATACCATCTGTTTTCCAGACGGGTTTATGAATTTTCATTTCATGTGTTTAGATTATTCAACTGCTCTTAAAAAAAGAAAAAAAGAAGGAGCGGAGTGGGGGAAGCATGCGTAATGGGGAAAATTTAGCAAAGTGCAATTTAAATAACTAAATTAAGCATGACAGAATAGAATGCATACTTGTGAGATTAGTAACCTTTGGAAGAATAGCTGGGCCAGTTAGTATCTTTTAAAGATTTAGTGAGGCCTCTTGCTGCTTGTGTACTGCATTCCACCATAAATCATAAGAACTTTCAGAAATGTGCCAGCAATGAAGTAGGATACTTACGCACTTTGAAGAAAGAAAGTGGCAAGTGATGCCAGTTTCACGGAGGAAGGTAAAACAGTAGAGGAGAAAAATGCATCTAAGTGGAGGGACAGAGGAATCAGGGCTCATCCAGACTGATCAGCTGTGCTGAGACATGGTGATATTCATACTCACTACTGTTATTTCCAAGATCCAAACAATATTTTTATGTTCTCATGTTTTCCCCAGTAATTCCCAAGAATTACCACAGCTGTTTACTGATTAGCCAAATGAAGCACTTTTTCCTATCTCAGAATATTTGAGAACATTTTGAATACTGAATTAATGTGTGCTGCTATTGCTGCTGGTCATTCATGTTGCTGTGTGGCAATACTTTCCCTTTGTGATGATGTGGGTCTTAACTTTTCATGCTTTTCTTGAAAATGTCTATCTTTTTACCCATCAAACCACCCCTCCACTTTCCTTTTTATCCTTTTCTCTTTGTTTTTTAATATTGCCTGCCTAACACTTTTTAAAAAAATGTGAAATTTTCAAACAAAGCAAAAGGAGGATGAGAGGCCAACAAGGGAGAGGGTGAAGGAGAGGAGACTGGGAGGAGGAGGAGGAGGAGGAGAGGAAGGGTGGATTCAACCTTATTTCTCCCTAAAATGGGTTCAGCAAGTACCTGATGAACATTTGGAAATGGATGCAAAAACAATGGCAGAAATCTGTCCTAAACAGAAACAAAATACCTTCTGCAATTAAAAGCTAAATCAAACAACCCTTCATTTTATTTGCAGTATATGTTTTATTGTGGAGTATTGGTAAAATTATCAACCCACATCTCAAACTTTTAAAGAAATCAAAAAGGTTCATCTTTATTTTCACATACGTTTTCTTGTTATATACATATTATACATGCAATTTGCCTCTAAAGCCTACACTGTGAGTGCACAAACACACACGTTTTTGTACATGACTTTTCCTTAACCTGGGTTGGGAACCATCCAGCCCATAAGGTATTTGCAGACTAGTAGAGCCCCCAGAGTAGTCCTCACCCCCCATAACTGCAATCCCACTGGACCTCCCAACCTGAAAATAGCCAATCATATTCTCGGACACCAGCAGGGATGTGATTGGCCTTTAATTGCTATTTTGGAGGGTGGCAACCTTTGCATTGATGTTTTTTAAGCATCCGCCCCCTCAAAAAAAAATTAGAAGCATTTTTCTAATAATTTCTACTTAAAATGAAGGATAGCATGATCCACTCAGGTCTCTGTGTTAAATGTGTCTACATTTTTGTAAATAGCCTCTTTGTAGTGTGTATGTGGCTTCACATTGCCTGTCAACGTTTGGCAATCTGATGAATTTCACAGGGTTTTCTTAGGCAGGGAATAGTCAGAAATGGTTTTGACACCTTCCTTTGCAATATAGCCTGTAGCACCTGATACAGTATTTGTTTGCAGTCTCCCATCTAAGTACTGACCAAAGCTGACCCTGCTTAGTTTCCAAGATGAGACAGGAAGTGGTCAGAGGTGTCACTAGGGGGTGCAAGGGGTGCAGACCACATCAGGTGACAGCCCAGAGGGGAGTGTACACCCAATGAGACTGGTATAGCTTCTGGATAAGTGAGAAAGGATATTGCATCCCTTTCTTGCTGATCCAGCAGTCATGCCAGACCCTCAACAGGACCTTCAGAGGCTGCAGTGCTGCCCCGCTCAGCAGCAGGCACTGCTTGAGGGGGGTGCCTTCTGCTGATTTGGGGGGAGCCTGGTGTGGCAGCTGCACCAGATCCTGAACAGGCCTTCTGGAGGCCATGGCACCAGCCATCCCTACCATCCAGGGGGCAGGCAGGTGGCTGAGTGGAAAGGAGAGAGGTGCAGTCTGCTGCCCCCCCCCCAGCCCTTTCTGGGCACCCGCATTGAGTGAGACCAAAGGGAGCAACTACACTGAATGTGGTGCCTTCAGGGTATTTAGGTCCTCTTGTAAACAACCCAAAGCAAAAACTCCACTACACCATTTGATGATGTGCATGCATTCCAACCACGTCAGCCCTAAAGCTCAGGTTAGGTCAGTTAACTTGAAAATACGAAGCAAATGAAACTTTCTTCTGTCATTGTATAAGCAATTAACAGAGGCACAGAGGAGATAACATAATTGAAATGGAAGCTTTGGAAACAGAGAGTGAATAAAAAATAGAGATATATCTGGGAGGTTGAAAAGAAAGTAATTTTCTGGATAGGAGAGAGGTGGATTTTCTTTGACGAGGAATCTATTGTAGGAATAAATAAAATGTAGATACAAGGATTCATCTGCTTTCGACAGGAAATAGAATGTTCATATTTGATTCATCTTAGTAATAGCGTAAAGCAGAGCTTCTATTGTTACCAGCAATGAAGTTTACAAGAAAGTGACCTGACCAAAGTTTTCTTGTAAATCCAAAATTGAGCAAAAAGTTGAACTCAGATCTCCTTCTTCAGTGGCTTAAGGAAATATAATCAGGGCATTTGCATCAAGGACTCCTTCTCCTCTAAAAACCATCCTTGTTTTCTTTCTCTCCTTGAGATACTCGGTGCTGTACTAAATAAATCACAGACAGAAAGTTCATTGGGAATCATTGTCTCAGGGTTGCCCAGATGTAGTCATCTCCTTGCCTTCAGAAAGTGAATGTTTCCCAAGGGCATGAACAACTCCATGTGTGTGGATTAACTTCAAGACCTTTGCCTCAGGATGCTCGCAGATTATGAACAAAATCTAGTCATTCAGCAAGTTTTGCTCTTCTAGTGCAGTCATTGGCTCAAAAATATTTCAACGAGGCATATTTTAAGAGTGAATATAATTGCATATGCATGTTCTGAATGAAAATATGTTTCAAGCATGTATCTAAATGCATTTTACATTCCAATATTTGTGCATTTTTTTAAAAAAAATAGATAAATGTAGGAACAAGATTGAACAGATCTATGATTAAACAGACACAATGTGGACTAGAAATAGAATGAGTTTTCTTAATAGAGCTTTGCCTCTGACATGCTCTCTCTCTCTCTTTTACCCCACCTGGATTTAGAATGATGCCACATACATTGTGAATTCCATATACACCTCCGCACATAGATATCACAGCGGTCCCACACTACCCCAGCTGGATAAATATGTTTTTTAAGGTTCATGCCATCTGCTGTATAAGCTCTTGTAACAAAATAATAATAATTTTAAAATATTAAATGCATTGCTTGGTTAATCAGAAGCGGTACTTGATATTATTTTAAAGGTATTTGATGAAGCAAGGTTTGCAGTTCTTCTAGTCACAGTACTCTCTCCAATGTGTCTCCTGTCTCAGCCTTGCTTCCTGGTAGTACAGATTAGTTACTGATGATGTGGGACAATCAATCATATGCCTACTGTTGATTTATCATAGGGCATTGTCCTTATTGAACATCTTCACTTGACTGACTGTTATTAAGATCCCTGAATGCAATGATATTTATCTGCAACTAACTGTTCAGGCTTGTGTAAACACACCTTCTTGGTCTGTGTGCTGGAAAAGAGTGGTGTGTGTTATAACAGCTGGTGTTCCACTGTTTAGCAAGTAAACATTATGTCCAGGGGTTAAAGTGGACTGGAATAACTCCAGCTTAATTCTGCTGTCTACACGGCTACTGTGCTAGAAATACTGCCCTCTAAATTCTTCTTCCAGCTTCTAGTTTAGAGCAGAAGTTTTTGCTCTCATAATAGAAACCCATAGAATGATCTGGGGAGGTCACATACTCTCAGCCCCAGAGGGAGACAATAGCAAACCCTCTCAGAACAAATCTTGCAACAACAACAAAAACACCATGATAATGTTTCCGTAAGTCAGAAACAACTTGAAGGCACACAACCACAACAACAATAACAGTGGAAGTCAATGTGGGTTTTTAAAGGCTTTTTATTCACCAGTAAAGTTGTGAGTTTTCAAAGATTACCTACATACGAGAAAACATTAACTTTCAATGCTTCTTGTCTTGTGTTAGTTGTACCTACAGACAGGATACATGTTGTTTGTTGGTATGCAAAGAGACATACAGTGGGCTTATGCTGACAGAAGAATGGAATCCAGTGGAACTGGGAGTATGATTCCCTGCTGGAATCTCCCACTGACTTCCCCAAAAAGCCCTGGAGGACTGGAAACACCTTATGAGGTTCAAGAGAAAGAAAAGGATGGAAAGAGCCATTCTCAAATTCTACTAGATCAATGTGGTATTTATCCCTATGTGATTAAATATCAGATTCTCTAGTACATTGTAATAAAATTCATAGAAGATAAGGCTATCAATGGGTATTTGTCATAATGGTTACATATGAGCACCAATATTAGAGACAGTGTGCCTTTCCATTGTATTTGCTTATCAGTTCTGGGGTTTAGTCTGACATTTAAAGGATCTTTCCAAGATAATGCATTCTAGTCCAAAATAGGTTTAGCATCTCCTTTAGAGTTCAAACTAAAATCCAAAATAGATTCACTGCTTTACATGGAAGCTGCCAAGAATCACTGTGGGATACATACATATACATATACATACACACACACATACACACACACACTTGTACAAGCATACCTATTGCGATAGTGCAAGAAAACAGCTGTGTTGTGTGGAACAGCTGTGTGTGGATTGCCCACATGGGAAATTTCATCCAATGTGTCTGGACAGTGAATGAATTCTTAGCAGATTGCTTGCTGGTAAGCAAAGAATGAAGGACAGTGTGCCTCTTTCTTTAAATGCCTGCCCAAGAATTGAGGTCTATCAAAGGGACCTTCCTCCATGTATTTTTTATTATTTTACATTGATTTTATTGTAAGTTTTGTATATAAGGCAGAATATAAATGGGGAAGGGGGAGGAAGAGGCAGTGGCTCTCCCCTTCACAACTCTTTGAGGAAGGGAGAATGAATGGTCACCCAATGAATTTCCTGGCCCTAGAGGGATTTGAATCTGGATTTCCCAAGTCCAGGTCCAACACTTTAACCACTAGATCAGGGGTTCCTAATCTGGGGTGCCTACACTCCCAGGGGGTGTGAAATGGAATTGCAGGGGGTGCGACAAAGAGTGGCTTGCATCCTTGTGTCATGAGTCATGAGTCATCACTCACCAGCTGCCTGGGCTCCTTGAGAAGTGGTAGTAGGTGGTTGTGTTGCATAGATAGTAGTCTTGTTGTTTAATCAATATGAGAGAATAACAGAATCAACATATAAGTAAAGTGACTGTCAGAGTATTGCTGTTAAAACCATTATAATGCAACATCTGACATAATCATTGTATATTGTTTCACTCATAAATTCACTGAAGTTGTTGAATTTCATGTTCACTATTGGGATTGACTTTACTGTTTACAATTTTTACTGGATAAATTAGAATCTGATTGGTCAGTTGAGATTTGCTTTTTATGCACTGAGTTAAAAGCTTGTTTTTCTTCCAATTTGTTCAGCTGTGGTATTGTATGTGGTTTAATTTATGATTCAAAAATAGAAATTTAACTTCATCTTCAAATCTCATATTACTTTTCTAGGGGGGTGCAAACATTAATCAAACATTTAGGGTGTGGGGCATATAAAAGTTGGAAACCATTGCATTAGATCATACTATTTCTTGACAACATTCATGTCAATAAGGGAAGGCAAGATGGGAACAAGTTTGACAGTTGCAAATTTCACTGAAACAATCTAAAGGAACTAAAATAAGTCAGAGAAGATAATACAGAAGATAAACATTGTGAATCTGTAATCTCTTTATATACCATAACCACTAACTGTCATTTAGCTCAATATACAAATTTATTGTGCTCAAAGCTAAGACATAATTCCTCTTCACATATTCCACATAACCACTGTTAATTATTTTTATTTTTAAAAAGTATGCCCAAATAAATGCACAAAGGGCGAATAAACCCCCTAGATTACTGCTAATCGGGTTTTCTTCCACATTGTTGTCATCATGTTTTTAAAGCTCATTATCTAGAACAGGTTATGGTATAAAAAGATTAGGATGCAGCATCCACCTCTGTAATTTTCAAATCAACTGGTATGTGTCTCCAGTCAGCAGCAGCATCATTATGTTGAAAAGTTTATGGTAAATAAAATACAGCCCTACAAATAGGCTGTCAGATTGCTCTGATGAAATAAGAGGAAGATAGGAGATAAAAGTGAAACAGGGTACACAGGAGGTGATGGGAGAGCAGAAATTGCTAATTCCTACATCTAGTCTCTGTGGAAAAAAGGAAAAGAAAAGATAGGAAAGGGCAAGGAAAAATGAAGGAAAGAGAAATCAAAATTGCAATGTTAAAGAAGAAAATTGTTCCCCTTGACTTAAACTGTAAAGTAGGCCTCTTCTAGATTTTGTCCAAGTTACTGAGGGTCCTCTTTACTGCAAATTTTTACTAGAGCATAAGCAATCACAGATTTTTCTGGATTCCCCGACATGCATTTCCAGAATGTCCTAAATCATTAAAATCACAATTTCTGGGGGGAAAAGAAAGAAATGACTCTACTCTGCACTCAGAGCCAGCCCTACTATTAAGGACAAGGTGAATTCATCTCATCCCAAGCACAGAAGACAACATTACTGATGACAGAACAGTATTAATCCCATATAGCTTCTTATGTTGCCCCCAAAAGCTACCATAAAGAAGGACAAGGAGAAGAAAATATAGCTACTTCAATATGCAACACCATAAATCAGAAGAACAGCAAATTAAACTGGAGGAACTCTCCTTAAAAAAAAAAAAGTGCAAGGACAAAGGCACACTGATAACTGGCTACGAGCACTCCAGAATTCCTACTTCACCTATTAAAGGACTTGTCACATGAGTGCTAAGAGAAAGCTATTTTAATGTATGGAGTTTATCACACTGGAGGGAAGTGCCCAAATCCCTTGGATAAATGGGATTTAAATCAGGGAATATCCCACAAAAGTGGGATTGCTTTCAGATGACATTGGGCTAATTCAGCATCAACACAACATTAACTGGTGCAAAAAGTTGCAAAATCATGCCACTTTTTATTTTCGGGAAATCCTGAAAGTACAAAGTGGCATGGTTTTGCCCACTTTCTGCATGGGTTAATGTCACGTTAATGCTCAATTAGCCTGATGTGTCTGAAAACAATCTCACTTTTGCGGGATATTCTTAGGATTTAAACCTCATTTATCCATGGGATTTGGCCACTTTGCCTCCCGTGTGATAAACTCCAGTGACAGTTTTGTCCTATTCAGTAGAAGAAAAGGAGGGTCTATTGGTCTCCTCTCTGTGGACAATAAGTGGAGAGGATAAAATTCTGCTCAGATTCCTGGTAGTAAGATAGCCTTCAGTGTAAGCAGTTTCTGGGCAGCCATTTTGAATGGATGATTGCTTAGATTTAAAAAAAAAAACACTTGGGAGACTGTGTTTGTTGCTGAGGGGGTTGGGCTTTTGTGAGTCACATCTGTGAGTCACTAGGGGTGAAGCTAGCCACCTACCTTTATATAACTCATCCCAGAGGCTTTCCAGGCCTGTCCCTGCCAGGGAGAAGAAGGAAAGTGATTTTAGGCTGCATCAATAGAAGTATAGCATCTAGATCAAGGGAAAAAATAGTCAAACTGTAATAGAGGAAACAAAGCAAACAGTAGAAGGACCCAACAGTGGGAGGCAA
>CM034703.1:81997067-82009645 GCA_020142125.1 Phrynosoma platyrhinos
GTACAATTCCCAGGATTCTCTAGCTAGTACTTAGTCAGGGCAGTTACAGTGATCTCAAACTGGATTTATTTCTCCAGTGTGTTTTGGACCTGAGTCATCTTCAAAGGCATCCCCATCCAGAGCCCATTGTTCTCAATCTTGTATGTGAGAACAAAATATAGATTTACTGAGCACCTTGAATACTCACTAGTTTACGGGCCTTTTGAAAAATGAAATTTCTTCAAATGTTGATGTTTTTAGCACAATGACATCATTTTCTCAGTCATCCTTTTGTGTCCATTTCTGTTGAGACTTATTAACCTTCTTATTTGCTATTAAGACAGAGTGATGTCTACACTAATGAAACCATAGGATGCTGGGTGAGGGAAGAGGGAAGCCTGACTTGCTATGAAAGATCAGGGGAAAATGTTGGTTATTGACAGAGAATGTATGCCCACTGCCCAGTTACTTAAGTTTGATACAACTTTAACTGGCATAGCTCTGTCCTATGGAATACTGAGATTTTGTGGCTTGATCAGTATCCACGCTGCAGTAATAAAACCATTTGACACCACTTTAACTGTCATGTTTTCATCCTGTGGAATCCTGGAATTTGTAGTTTGGCAAGGTATTCAGCCTGGTCTGTCAGAGAGCTCTGATGCCTCACCAAACCACAAACTAGGCAATAATAATAATAATAATAATAATAATAATAATTTATTTATTTATAGCCCTCCTCTCCCAGAAGGATCGAGGTGGGTAAGAATAATAATAATACAACAATAGAGCTATAAAACAACATGATAAAATAGCATGATCCCCTTACTCCCAATTAAAACTAACACCATATCATAAAATCCATTCAATTAATAAAATTAACTAAATTAAACAAATTAAAATGAGGCATCACGGGATGAACAAGAGTAGTAGTGGTAGTTAAAGCAGTGTCAAAGTGTTTTATTTCTGCAGTGTGGATGCACTCTCACTGAGATGCTTAAAACTCTCTGCTCAAGAGTTCTAATGCTGTACTTCATGGAAGAAATTTAAATTCACCAAACTACAAATGTCAGGTTTCCATGGGGTGGAGTGAAAACATTTAAAGTGGCATCAAAATGATATAACTGTGTACCCTTTCACACTAAGCAATTATAGCAATATGATTCCACTTCAACAGCCATGGTTCCATCCTGTAGAATCCTGGGACTTGCAGGGCGTTTAGAATTCTCAGCAGAGAGCTCTTGTGCCTTACCAGACTACCAGTCCTAGGATTACATAGGCTGCAGCCATGGCAGTTAAAGTGGAATCATAGTGCTATAATTTTCTAATGTGGAAGGGTCCCTGGGTAATGAGGTACATTCATTTGAGGGAAAGCAACTGGAAAAGGAAAATAAAATGCTGATCAGAGACTTGGGGGAAAAGGAAGGTAAAGAGGCAAATGCAGAAGTAAAGGAACAGCAAACACGAATGACCAAATTGTTGAGTTGGTTATAGATAACTGACATTGGTGCCATATGAATATCTGTGGTTGGGGGTTTATTCCTTGTTAAAATTGTGGATTCCATGGTTGTGTTACTTATCCAGAGCTTTCAACTGCATGCGTTCCAAATCTTTTAATCCAAAACAAGGTTTGGATGCTTTTTTTTTTTTACATGGATAAACTTTAGTTTGTTCAAGTGTAGAAATTGTTGTTTTGATTTTGAAGGGTGGGGAATCAAATCAATAATTCAAAAGTCATGGTTAAACAATCTGCCTATACTTCCAAGACACATCATTCTTTCCAACGATGACTAGGGGTCTGGAAATTTCTCCCTCTATTGCCAGGAGTCTGACAAATCTCCTCCTGACCCATGGAGAATTGCCATCACATTCTTTCCATCCCATAGAAATCACCTCCATGAACTGCATCTTAGATCCCTGAAGGATATACATTTCAGATGGGGATTGCAAGCTTTAATTGATTTGACCAGTAGATTTCCAACTAAAGCATTAGATTAATTGTTGGGAATACATTTTAAGCAGTGAAGCTAGGAGAGGTTATGTTTTGTGGATGTTATTTTGGGAAGGTAGGAAATTGACTTATCCTAGGTCTAGCACAGACTGCATCTGGAATGCAGAAATAATGCAGTTTGACAATACTTTAATTGCCATGGCTCAATGCTATGGAATCCTGGGATTTGTAGCTTTGTGAGATATTTAGCCTTCTCTGTCAGAGAGCTGTGGTGCCACAACAAATTACAAATCTTAGATTTCCATATCACTAAGCCATGGAAGTTAATGCAGCATCAAACTGTATTATTTCTGCAGTTTAGACACAGCCTACATGTTTTCTACTCCATGGTTGATCAAGTTGTGGTCTTTTACCTGTTGCTGGACAGCCACTCCGACTATCCCACACAATAGACTATGCTGGCTAGGGCTGATGGGAGCTTCAGTCCAATATTTGGATTGCTACAGCTCCCTACCTCTGAGGTATGCCACCTAGCAGGCAGTTGTCCATCCTGCCACTTACTGTCAGTAACAAAGGATAAGAAAGTAAGAAAGATTAGGTCACAGGGAAACAAGACCCAACTGCTTCATATGGCAATAAATGACAAGGACAAAGTGAAGCATCCTTGCTGTTCATAGAATGGATTTTGGATTGAAAGAACAAGGCAGAATGCGAGTGCATAGAAGCTGGTGTCCAGGCAAGCAGAATTTGTGACACTGCACAACAGTATTTCTGATAAAGGGCCATGTCCTAATTTCCACCTTCCTGAACTTATTGAGCATGAGCCAGTATAATATGACTTGAACAGTGATCATATACAGGAAGGGTTTTAAAAAGAAAATCACTGAGCATTGTTTGTTATGTTCCCCAGCCATAGATCTCCCATTTACACTTATGGGTAAACATCTGATATTGGAGTCACTGAGGTTTCAATTCTCAGTCTTCCAGGGTGGTCAAATGCCTTCAGACCACTCTGCCACCACATCTAATAGGCTAAACTAGTGGCTGGAGCAGTGGTGTGTTTTTTAAAAATTATATTTTAAGTGCATTTCTCTCTTGCTCTCTTTGGGTTTTAACAGACTGTGGTTTCCTTTCTTTACGATTTACTAATGGCATTTCACACAGAGGAATACTTTTCAGCATGCCTTATTCTGGCTCTGAGCCACCTCCAAAAGTGTTTATGGCTCTTTTCACAGCAGTGGAGATCATCACTGAAACAGGAACAAACAAACAAACAGGAAGTTTTTCAACTAGTAAATCCATAAAAGAAGTTTCTTGAGCAAAAATAATCCCTGAAAATATACATTAATCCTTCAGAGTGAAGAAAATTCTGGGATTGTCACCTGATTTGTAAAGGTTGAGTACTGAATTATAGATGGATGGCTTCCATCATTCTTGTTTATCATACCATTTGTAGAATCTATGAAAACTAATAGCTTGTTTTCTGATGCTCCAGAGAATAGGATTCAGAACAATGGATACAAGCTACAGGAAAAGAGATTCCACCTCTGTTCAGCAGTGAGACACACTCCCTCAGTGTGTGGGGAAGGGGTCTCCTTCTTTGGAGGTCTTTAAACAGAGACAGCTGGATGGCCATCTGCTGGGGATGCTTTGATTTTGAGTTTCTGCATGGCAGGAGGTTGGATTGGATGGCCCTTGTGGCCTCTTCTAACTCTCAGATTCTATGATTCTATGATTCTAATATCTGAAAAGAAATAAGGGTCAAAGTGGAGAAGAGTTTTAGCCATGCACAAAACCTCCACTCCCATTGCCCAACTGTTTACAAAGTTTATGCATGCAGTTCAATGGTATGAAGGGAATTAATAATTATCTACAATCCTATGTGAGATGAGGAATATTGGAAAGCCAAAACATGGGGTGATTTGTAAGCATGTTCAGCAAAATGCATTTACAAAAGAGTAGCGGCAGCTGGGGATTCCCATTTCAGTGGAGTGATGAATGTGTTCTGGATACTCACCTAACAGATCATTCTGTCTGTCTCTTTCTCTGTAAGTCTTCCTCCCTCCCTCCCTTTGTTTCTCTTTCTGCCTTCTCTTTCTGTCTGAGTACATGGTGCATATATGCACACATCTATCATTGGATATTTTGAAAGTGTCACTTCACCATAGGGGGGAAGCAGACGGGCGGCACGGGGCCACCCCGGGAAACTGCGTATTGGGGCCAAGGCATCCGCATTCCTCGGCCCTGCGGCACAGCGTCCCTGCTCCAGGAAGGAGCGCTAAAATAGTGTGCGGACACTGCAGCAGAAGTGCGTCATCAGAGCGCCGGCCGTGTGGAGGGCTGGCCGCTCCGATGATGTTTTGGGGAAGGGGTTGGGGCGCCCAGTGTGAGGCTGCTCTTCCCCTTCCTGGCCTCGAAGACAGCGCTTTGCTTTAGGCCCTTAGTTATTCATCAGTGCATTTGATTAGCCAGTTGTACCTAGCTGTAACCATCCACCAATGGTATGGACATGACTGGTGGAACAGATTCTGCTCCTACTCCTTGAGCCTGCCCTGCATCCCCAAGGTTTGATTCAAAGTGTTGGGTGGCCCTCTGGAGAATATCTTAAAGGAGCAAATGAAGGGGAATTCTTACTGCAGAAGAGCTGACACAACATTGCATTATTATTCCCAGACAAATTTAGGCCATGGCTCAATGCTATGAAATCCTGGGATTTGTAGTTTGTTGTACCACCAGAGCTCTTTGACAGAGAAGGATAAATATCTCACAAAACCACAAATTCCATTGCATTGAGCCACAGCAGTTCAAGCAGTGTCAAATGGCTTTTTTTTTTGTTTTGGAATACAGATCAGTGGCATCACTAGAGGGGTGCAGGGGGTGCAGACCGTACCAGGTGACACCATAAGGGGAAGTGACACCACTGCTCCTCAAACACCTACCTTTGGACAGAAATGGGCTGTGGCATTCATTTGCTTCCCTTTAAAATGCTTTAAGAGATGGTGGGAGTTGGGTGAAGCTCAGTGGGAGGAGAAAGGAGAGGCACCAAAAAAATTAAAATTAAAATTTCAAAATTTTAAATTTTTTAAAAAATTATTTTTTAAACAAAATCTTTAAAAACATCACATTTTAACCCAATATTCACTATGTATATATAAATATATTTAGGTTGTGCTTATGCTATTGTAATTTGAAGGTATGGTTTTAATTTTGCTAGTTGTTTATGTCACAACTATTAGCATTACATTCAGTGGTATATGGGAATTATGATTTACAAGTAACATTAGTGCAAAAAGCATTACTAAGGATTCTGTATGGTGTGAAATGGGAGGAGGTCAATGGGTGTGTGTGTGACACCATGAATTACCACACCAGGTGACACCAACCCTTGGGATGCCACTGATACAAATTAGACTTCAGAACTGATCTTTTCCCAAGTAAAGGAAATAAGGGAGCAGTAAATTTAAAATGTAGTCGTAATCTAGATTGCTGTATGGTCCTCAACTGATTTACAAATGTGATATAAGTGGATTTTTGAAATTACAGACAGGTCTCAGTTTACATCAGGGTTGCTCTCCTGGATTCATGATGTAAATGGGGACTTATGTAAACAGTGGGAGTCAGTTCCACAGTGAATCACTGTCCAACAGAGGATGCATTTCAGTGGAGCTGAAGTAGCCACAAATTTAGCAATTTTACTCAACTGACCACCAATTTTTAAAGTATAAAACATCAAGAATGTACCTTTTCCAGGCTAGAGAAATGGGCAGATATTCTCCAGAGGGAATAGAAGAGGCAACTGATTCCAAGAGAGCTTGAGTGGAGTAAGCTGGCTGGCTTGCCATTTGATAACAGTTCATCTTCAGAGGAGCATACACTAACAGGGGAATCCCAAAGAGAGAGCCAATGGACTGGGACTTTAGTATTTGTGTTTTTTACCTACAACGAAAGTAAAACTTTTTTTTAAAAAAAATAAGATTGCATTTGGTGTGTTTTAACAAAGAAGCACCTTTCTTGAGAAATTCATGTTCTCTGCAGAACAAAGGGGTTTGTAGACTCACAAACAATGGAGACAATCTGGATCTCAAAGGAAGTATCTTTTTCTGCTACTGTTGGAATTTAATTTTTTCCCTGGACTTTAAAATGCTTTGTCTCTCAGAACCAACATGTCCAGAAGGATGAGTGGCCTCGCTGCATGAATATCCCTCCATACCATTTTAACTCAGAATAATACCAACAATTATAACTTAGCAAAATGCAGGTCTGTGACTAACATTTCCCCCCCACACCATGATTTTTTTAACACCTTTGCCTAATGAAGTAGCTAGTGGAGCTTCGATAACTTGCAACTTGTATTTTGTGCATTTTGACTGGCATAATAAAGGTATCACTGTTTTGTGGATTTGGGGTGTTATTGTACTTTGCTATATGGGCAAAATGGTTACTCCTGGATATGGTAAGAACTGTGTTCTTCTGTTGTGCCTTCTGCATCAAGCTTCCCAGGTGGAGAAAGTATATCAGAGGAATGATAGACTGCACATCTCCTGTCATGACGTGTGCAGCTAGCTTGGCAAGTGAAGAAAACAGACACCAGTTTCTTTCTCTCACACACACACGCCTAAGTAAGCAGAGGAAACTCCTTCCAGCCACTCCCAAACACCAAGATGCCAGTTTCTTCCTTCCCCTTCTGATATGGGGAATGAGGTCCATTTCTACAAATGAAAGCAAGATTTGAGTTTCTTCCTCCCCCTCAAGTGGCCCTTTCCAAGCAAGGAAAGGAGACTTATTTCTTCCAGCAATACCAGGTTTACAGTTGTGCCATTGCAAATATGCTGTACTAGGGGGGAAATGGGAAAGAAATGATTTTTTTAAAGAAAATTAAAACCAGTGCAGTTATCCTGTCTTACTGCACAAAACTCCATGCAAAAACTCCAGCATTGTTGTCCCATCCACACTATCTCCCCTTCCACTTCTCATTCTGCCACCTCACTCAATGCACAGGTGCACTGGGAACACTGGGTGTTGTAACATGTTTGTTGGTTTGTTTTTGGACAAATGTTGTAAATTGTGGCAATGAAAATTTAGACTCACCCTGTACATGTTAGCCATTCACTTATGCACATCAACAGCAGAAAGAAGTCTCAAAAAGATTTTTAATGACATGATCCTACGCCTACCTTCTCAAAAGTATTCCTATTGAAATCATTGGGGCATCACTCCGATTAAAGTATGTATGGGATGTCATCTATGGGCCTAAGCAGACTGTTAGAAATAGTGCACATTAAATTGAGGCACTGCCCTGGCTCAGTGCTAGGGAATCATGGGAATTGTATTTTTTTCTGAGACATTGAGCCTTCTCTGTCAGAGAGCTCTGGTGCCACAATAAATTACAGTTCCCATGATTCCCTAGCACTGAGCCAGGGCAGTGCCTCAATTTAATGTGCACTATTTTTGGCAGTCTGCTTAGGCCTTTAGTTGTTGTATGTGAAATTTATGTAATCTGTGATCTTTGGGTCAAATGAATTAGGAAATGGAACTAGATACCCTAAGCACTGGATGGGTTTAAAAATGTTACATCACAGCCTATTTGTGCTTCGGTCCTCTCTGTTTGAAAGACAGGTTATAAAATGTTATTGCAATCATTAATTTGTTTTCAAGAGTCACAAATTATGCTGTTATATTATCTGCCAAGTCTGTAAAAATGGAATTGGAATGTGGCAGCCAAGCCCTAGTTTATAACACTAGAAGTCGGCAACGCCCAAATTTTGTTCACCTAATAGGAACTCTAGCTGAAAAATTAGTTTTCTTTAAAATAGAGAAGCTGCCGAAGATAACACTTTCCTTCCTTTATATATTCTCCAAGTTCAAACCATTGGGGTGCGGAATATAACTCCTAGAATCTTCCAGCTAATGTGTAAAAGTTCCTTTCTCTTAAACATTTTCTTTAAGTAATGTATTCTAAAAGCTCAGAAGACAGCTACTTGTAAGCAGGGGGCAACTTTTTCTTTACATTTAATTTTTCTGCTGTAGTCAACATGTTGAACCAGTTGTTTCCAAACTTTGTCTTTCAGGTGTTTTGAACCTCAGTTCCTGGAAGCCCCAACTTGACCAACAGTGTCATTCTGGGAGCTGAAGTCCAAAGCATTTGGAGTACCAAAAATTGAGAATCACTGTGATGAACTCTGATGGGTAGACAATATCAATGGGATCTCACCAAGGAAAAGACACAACAATCCAACTGGAAAATCAGCCAAACTATACAAGTAGAGACCAGCCAAACACTGGAGGCACTGCTTCCTAAGAACATCTATGTGCATTCTTCATAAGACTTTCCAAACTTTTCTCCATAGAAAATGGAAAAAAACAGGAATGAGGCCAATTCCATAATTCTTCTACTCCCCTGCATCCATTTACCCAGGCTCTTTCAGAATACAGTCAGTCTTCCACATTTGCTGGGATTAGGGGCACAGGACTCCTACAAAAATAGAAAAACTGTGAATAACGCTAGGCCCTCTCAAACAAAATTTAACACACTCAACAAGTGAGATTTGCAGATTTGCCCCACCAGGGATGCCTTTGAGGAGATGGGGTTCCTTTGCAAAGCAGAAGTGGGTGGCTCACTGGACTTGCTGCCGCCTCTCCTGCTGCCCTATGCCATTTTAAATAAGGATTTACAAGCCTTGTTCACAGGCTGTCAGTCTCAAGAGGCTTCCAGTCCCTTTTTAAAATGGCATAGGGAAGCAACAGAAGCAGCAGCAAATAATCTATGAATAATCAAATTCACAAAAATCAAATCTGCAGATGAGGATGGCTAATTGTCCTCTGAACTTAGCATGGGAGGGTCTCTTCATTTTAAGTTTCCAACATTTCTGCAAAATAACTGAATCAATGACATTCCCTTCAGGCCTAGCTGCACCATTAGACAGATTAAGGCAACTGCACAGGTGGCAAATGCTGGGGAGGGAACCAATCCCCAGCCATTTTCCCTGAGCTGCTTAGCCCTTCTACACTCTTGGGAGACAGAAGCATGGGGCCATTTGACTCTCTAGGGACCTTATCCCACGGGGCCAAAAGCAGCAAGAATCCACTAAGAATCAGGCGCTATAGCGCTATAGTTTTCCGGGTGATCACACAACGTCGCTCAGAATCCGCTAAGAATCAGGCGCTATAGCGCTATAGTTTTCCAGGTGATCACACGACGTCGCTCAGAATCCAACAAGAAACCGCTCGGAATGCAGCATCATTCGGGTTCTTTTGAATGTCGGTTTCAGCGGGCATTGCAATAGCGCTAGCTTATCCATAGCGCTATTATAGCGCTAGCGCCATATTTATACTAGCGCTATAGTACTGCAATGATGCTCATATCGCTTTCTTGCCACTTTTGAGAGCAGCGTGGGATAAGGTCCTAGAACAGGACAGGACAGAGTTCAGGCTTGCAGGGCCTATTTTCCTTTTGGAACCACAACCTGGAGAACCTGGTCCAGCCTCCCCTCTCAAAAAATGCACAGGTAGAATTACCAAATTTTAAATTCAGGGGTTTGTTCTGACAATTTAAACTGGAGGGAAGGAAATGAAGAATTCTAGTACCTGCCCCACTGTCACTTTCTTCACTACAGCAGTACAGGGGTGAATGGGGAACCATTTCAAGGATTTATAATTATTATTGTTGTTGTTATTTGCCACTTGCTGTGGTCAAAATGTTGCCTCCTCACCCATTCCACATACAGTTGCTAACTGGACAGTTTGCTGATTCTTCTTTCAGTACTGGGGATGGAATAGCATTCTCCACCATACTAATAAAAAGGCAATAAAAAGTCAGTTGAACTGGTGTAAGCAGGAATAGTTGGGAGACTGAGGAAGAACAATTCAGATTTTAGGTTTGGATTCTTTTGGATCAAGATTAATACAGACTGAAATGGGCCAAGATCTGAATCGCGGAGCCAGCCTAATTTTGCACAGCCCTGGTATGAACCACTTATGTAGCTTGATAACAGTTCTACCTCCAGCCATAAAATGTTAAATTCAGGGACAAAAAGGGCACAAATTGGGTGACACAGGCTAGAAATTGTTTTGTGTAAAACATTCGAAACAAAACTCAGTTTGAGAAAGGTGTTTTTTGTCATTGTTGTTTTTGTAATATTGTTATTAAAAACTGTTGCAACCTATTTCTCTGAAATACCCTTGGGCTCTACAGATGATATCAGTAAATAAATATTCAAGGCTTCCTGAATATTTCTTTCCAAACACATTCTTTTCTTTTAAAAAAAAAAAACACCAAAAACTTCCCCCTCCTCTCACTCTTTCTTTGGTTTCTTTGACCTTTAGAAAACAGTCATTATTTGTAGCTTGATTTTTTCAAGATGTTCTCTGGTACCAAATGATGGCAGGGAATTAAATTTGAAAGTCAACTCATGAAATGCAATATAGAGCAGCCTGAAGACAGTATTGCTTTAGGCGTGATTTTATGCAGCAAACAGGCATTCAGAGTATTTCACCTTGGAGCACAGCATAGCCTATTGAACAGACAGTGCTGGAGCCAAGGCATTTTACAAGTGATATATTTAAACGATCCACAGACATGTGAACAAAATGAGCACTCATAGCTACATTTAAGACAGCTCTTCTTCCTTGCCCTTATAAAGTATTGTACAAATGGATGCTATGGCCACAGCAATGCTACTTGAGTCCTTCCCCACTTTCTTTCTTGAACAAAATAACATTTTTGTCAACCCTGCTGAAAAGCTGCAAAACACCCTTGGCCTGACATCTGGAAAACCTGAGTGTATCTTATGAATCTGTGGTGAAAGACAACCTTGAGGAAAAAAAACATCTTGCTAAATTGTTCAAACAAAATGATCTTATAGTTTATTACCATCTTACATAACTAAAGATGTCTCAAGATGATTTTTCTGAAATTTTAGGGGGAAAATCTAAACAGAATCAAAGCACAAGCATGTGGAAAACATCTTCACTAGAACTGCAGTTGTCACAGCTTTCAACTGTCTGGTCTGCTCTGAGTCAGGATGACCAAAGACGTTTTGTCACCTGGGGCTGAAAAGCAAATACTGCTGCCATCAGTCAAGGCACTCAGTTACTTACTGCTCACCTGAGGCAGAAAACCCCACAACTGCCTCTCTGAGAATAAAAAAAAAAAAATCCAATAAAAGTACATTAAATAACTATGTATTTCCATTTCATGATATCCAAAATTCAACTGCCTGATATTGGCCACCTCATCCTAGCTAATGATAGAGCTGGTTCTGGGTGGTAGACAGAAACTGATGGTCTTGAGGTATTGTTCTGAGCTAGTAGTTCAGGGAGATATGAAGAATTGCTAAGAAAGGGCAGGTCTTCATATCCCATACCCTTAATCCTGATTTGGTGGATACAGCCCAGTCTTGATTAATCCTCTGTCCTCCAACTTTGTAGGCTGCTTTTAAAATGTTCTGTTGATTTTTTTCTTTCCTCCTTCCACTTTTCTCCTTTGTCCTCAGCTTACTTCAATGGTTGTATATGGAGATTAAATGCAAAGGCAGTTTGCAACCAATTAACTCAGAGGGGAGAGAGGATAGGAGGGGACAGAGTCTTTCTGTTCCTGGGGTGTGTGTGGAAATAAAGCAGTTTGACACAACTCTAATTGCCATGGTTCAATGCTATAATATTCTGAGATCTGTAGTTTTGTACGATATTCATCCTTCCCTGTCAGAGACCTCTGCTGCCTCATCAAACTCCAAATTCCAGAATTCCATAGCATTGAGTCATGGAAGTTAAAGTGATATCAAACTGCTATTTCTGCAGTGTGGCAACAGCCCCAGTAAATTGAGGCAAAAGCAAACAGCTGCAGCCACTTCTAACTTGAGTGTTGTTCTAAGTAAGAATTCTCCCATCTTGACCACATGTTGCTTGGTCATGTGCATCCCAGTTTTCATCTGTTAAATGTTGGAGGGTATGATATCCCCGTCTACCCTGCAGACAAGGCATCAAACTTACAGGAGCAGGAGCCATGGAAAATAGAGATCCATACTGCTGGTTATGCTGATCAGGCTGCATCCTTCTTAGTACTGACTCATACATTTGCCAAAATTGGTCCAATAATCTCATGGTGGCAAAGCTGGAAATTGTCGTCTAGTGTATCTGGCATAATACAAGCGGTGGCATTGCTCTGCCAACAGTTGTACAAGTGCTGGCAGTGCAACAAAGACCAGCAACATCCAATGCAAGGGTGGGAAACATGGATTCTACAGCATCTCCAGCCCATTTGTTATAATAATTGTTTTAATATTAAAAAAAAACCCTTTGTGGGTCTCCTGCCATGGCCGTAGACTGGAGAAACCCAACCACCATGAATCCAAAGCGAGAGCCTCACGTAGGCACCTGAAAGGTCACATCTGCACCTACAACAATTTGCAGATCAAAAGGGCCAGGCTTAGAAGCTGCAAAGCAGGACATTCACACCTAGGAGATTTATAAGTACCAGCCAGGATGTGGCCAGCTGAAGATGAGATAACAGTAACATCCCATCTCCTCTCTTTCAAAATTGTCCACTTCAAATAGTAGTAATCCAGAATCCTTTGATATACAATAGCAAATCTTCCCCAAAATTTCGGGCACATTGGGTCTGGTTAGATTTCATGGTGACACTGCACCACTGTGA
>CM034703.1:82038596-82049693 GCA_020142125.1 Phrynosoma platyrhinos
AGACCTAGGTAGATATTGGGTAGAATCCTCTTTATAACTTATGCTGGTGTGCTTCTTGGCTATGCCAGTGTAAGGACTTTCATGAGCTGCATACAAGGAGGTAGCCATTACTTTCCTGCATAATGAATTTTCCCAATTGTGCAATGCCAGGCATCTAGATGGTGCTTATGGGCAACCCCTGACCAATTGGTGGCTTGAGAAAGAGCTTCTCTCAGCTGCCATCCAGCTGCTATCAGAGGTCTGAGAGAATCAAGGTTGTTCCTTCTTTTCCAGCTGCACATGACAGCCAGATAGCACCTGTGTGCAGCTCCACACATATATCAACCCTGGTGCCCTCTGGCTGCCCTCTGGCTGTTGTGTACAGCCAGTAAGAAAAATCAGTCTTTGCCTTCATAGACTTCCAGCTGAACTATGGTGGCAGACCTTTCATTTCAAATAATATCTTGGCTCTTGTCTTCTCTGCTACTGTTAATGATTTGCGGGGTACTGTTCCATTGATGGAACTGCTTCCACCACAGAATCTGAGAAAGAGCGGTTCAGCCATGCTCCGGGAGGTCTCTGCAAGCCTTCATTTAGAGCAGGTTTGAGTAATACAAGAGCTGTAGAGGGAAGACAATCTTGTTGCACTAGCAGATATCTGCTAGCGTAACAATGGATTTAGGCCACAACATATTGCTCTGAATCTCAAGTATAATAATAAGAATCATGAATTTGAATTGTATAAAATATTTTGAAATTCAGCTCCATTTCTATGTTAATTTTTCATTTTTTCTGTTTTCCCCTGGAAATGGACAAGAAAAAGAGTGGATTGACCAGCATCTGGAAACAACGCCCAGCAAAATAATCCAAATGTGTGTATGTTTCCCTTCTATGATAAGGAAGACACAAGTCGTGATTATTTCTGTCATGTTTAAGGCAGCAGTAGCCAACATGGTTGGTTCTTATTTGAGTTGGCGAGGTGACATTTAAAAAGGAGAGTGAAAGTGTTAAGACACAGAGCATGAAGACACAAAATTGAGAAGGACTGCTGGTAAACTGAAACAGCTTGCTTTGGAAATAAAAGGTAGCCAGTAAAACAGCCAAGAAGACAGTTTTTATGGATGGTTGGAAATATTCTTTCAAATAGAGCTTCAAAACACCAACATCATAAATCCTTTAAAAATTCTGGTTTTGATGCCAGTTTTAAACTTTAAATGCTGGCAACAACAATTTTTCATAAATGGTATTAACATGAGCCATAATTTTGCATAATTTTGCATTGTTCTATTAACACCTTTGCCCTGTATAATTCTAATGTGAGAGTTTTCTCTCACACAGTTGGAACCATTATGCACCAACAGACAAAAATCATTAATGTCCTACTGGTGTTTGGCTTTTTAATGAAAAACAGGGAATCCTTGAAGAAAAGAGCAATTGTTTCTTTTAAAAGCCTATATTTAATTAGCTATGACAGGGTGTCCAGTGTGAAAAACAAGTGACAAACTGTATAGCATATCAGTTGGATGTGTGTGTGTCTTTTAAAAGAACTTTTTATTCTCCTATTTGTTTCAGATATATCGGGGGGGGGGGGGGAGTGGGAGAGAACATTAAAGCCATGGTCTTGAAAACCTTTTGCCACTTTAAGAGGATACAACATGCCTATTAATAATGATATTACTCCTCTACTATTGTTAAGAATAATGAAGGAATGGGAATGTTGGCCCCAAAGCTGAATTTCTTCTGAAATGTTTTCAATTAACTCTTGGCACCGGCAGGAAAGCATCAAACCTTTCCCATGCTGAAATATGGAAAATCTGCAGGGTACTTCTCAGCAGGGGTGGAATTTCATTAAAACAAGCACATCATAATTCAGCGACTTCTGCACCCTCTTTAAGCCTTTCCATTGATAAGGGGGCCGAGGCGATTTTTATGGATTTGCAAAGAGAAATGATTTCATAAAGATCTTTTCAGAATGTTCGCTTTGGCCGCCTAGGCCTTTTGAATGCTCTCTGATGCAAAAATGGTAAGACATTTAAGCACAACTGTGACTACTAGATAAGAGGCAGAACTGAAGACACTTTAGGCAAGATTTTATCCAGCAGACAACTTCTTTCTGTGTCTCAGTAGGAACTCACTCACCAAAAATTCCTGGAGTCTTTTAAAAGCTGAAAGCCCCACTGCCTGCAAACAACTTTTTTTTAAAATACAGCTTACTTGGAAAGCACGTACAGACTTAGAAAAGACAAATGATGCCTTTTAAGATGACAAAACATCCACCCATGACTACCCAGTAACTAGATGTGCTGCACAAACTGACTACTCATAAAGGGGAGTGAAGGGATTTTTAAAGAGGGTGTTTTAGACAGAGAGTTGATGCTGCACTTCACTGTGTATGAAGAGCCTTTGTTGCAAGCGCCTCTTCTTTTGCAATTTGCGTATCCATCCTTCTTTCAGCTTCTGAGCTGCTCAGGGTTGGTTTTCCCCCTCCTTCCCTTTCCCTCTTCATTATGTGAATGCTAAAGAGAAACGGTATTCTTCCTTAATATTACTCCCACTTGTAACTTGGTGTGAAAAATACTTTGCACCATTATCTCATTCATAACACCCCAATGAGATAGATTGCTAATTATGCTCCCATTTTATAGATAGGAGCTGAAGCCGAATGACATTGACTCCAAGACCACCCAGTGAGTTCAAGGATGGGGAAAGGGTGGCAACAGGGGGGGGGATGGGGATTTAAAGTGCTGGTCCTCTCATTCTGAGATTCGTTACTATGTGCCACACTGATTTCATAACACCCATGCTTTCTACTAGAAGTAAAAGACAGGCACTCAAGTGTTCCTGAAAATGAAACAGAAAGTTGTATTGACTGAGCATAGATCCACTTTTAGGCCTATCTCAGATATAACATCAGGCAGTCTCTATGAGGCTGGTATATTATTGCTCCATGAGGATAATGCCCCTTTGGGGCTGAGATCTGCATGTACCCTCCATGTATACCATTATCAGAGATTCATGTGTGTTATGAACATGCTTTCATGTCACCTGTCAACTTATGGCAGCCTCATGAAATGTCATACATGAACAATTTCCTTGAAAAGCCCAACTTGACAGTAGGCTCCTCTGTTGTGTACATGCTACTGCTGTGCTGAACAGATACATATAGAGAGGTTGTGTGTCTGGCAATGTACAGACAGGGAACATGCATCATGCAAGTGGTGGCTATAATGACACGCAATGTGGCCACACAATTTACATGGACCATTACCATCAACTTTTAAGGACAGGGATGTGTGAAGTCAGGACTGATGGAAACTTTTGCTACTAATACGTATTTCTCATGTAAAGGTCATATGATCAAATTCAGGCCAGCACGCACCATGGCAGGACTAAAGTCACAGTCATAAACACACATACTTGTGGTTTTAGGTGGGTTTATGTGTAACATATAGATATCAAACAGTGGGAGAGATTTTGCTGTCTACTTACATTGAGAAGGATCTTTAACCTATTAAAAATCTTCAAGGGAACATATACCATGTATCATTAATGTAAATGAAACCATATATATATTCTCAGAAGTAAGTCCCAATGAAGTCAGTTCAACATACTCCTAAATAAGTGTATAAAGATTTTTTTTCTTGATTTTGAGAGAATTCAGCTTCCCCCTGCAGTCACCTGTGTCTCATAGCATCCAAAATGATTATTTAGCATGTGACAAAAATGAAGTAATGATTTATCAAAGAATAAACAGATTTTCATAACATTTGCACATTTCATATTTTGTTGAAGTATAATAATTCGTACTCTAGTAGGGATGGCTGTGACCAGAGACCCAAAGAGATCCCCATGCCATGTTATTAATCATTATGAATCAAGTACCAACTGCAGTCACTCACCTGTTTGGGAAAATGGAATAAAGAACAGAGAGGTACAGGAATACTTGGCTACTCTAAATGAATTCAAGTCTCCAGGGCCAGATGAACTTCATTCAAGGGTATCAAAAGAACTGGCAGAAGTAATCTCAGAACCACTGGCAATAATCTTAGCTATAATCAATAGAAATAGTACCATTGTATTCTTTGGTCAGATCCCACCTGGAATTCTGTGTTCTGAGCACCACAGTTCAAGAAGGATGTTGACAAGCTGGATTCTGCCAGAAAAGGATGACCAAAATGGTGAAAAGTCTGGAATCCATGCCCTATGAGGGGAGGCTTAGGGAGCTGGGTAGGTTTAGCCAAGGGAAGAGAAGGTTAAGGAGGGAGAGCAAGTTTGTTTTCTGCTGCTCCAGAGACTAGGACACAAAGCAAGGCATTCAAACTATAGAAAAAGAGATTCCACCTAAATATTAGCAAGATATTGATGGTAAATGCTGTTCAACAGTGAAATATGTGCCACTGAGGTGTAGTGGAGTCTCCTTTTTTGGAGGTTTTAAAACAGTGACTGGATGACCATCTGCCAAGAATGCTTTAACGGCGCCATTTTGGAAGGCCCAACTGTGCCAGCATCATGTGCATGGTAGGGGATTGGACTGGAAGGCCTTTGTGGTTCCTTCAAACTCTATGATTCTATTATTGTGTTCTAGCCCACTTGTTTCTAGTCAGAAGCAAAGCAGAGTGGAGGGTGAGCCCTGGCACTGCAAAAACTGGGAAAGAAGGAGGCAGCTATGTCAACATACATACACATTTGGAAAGTCTTTGCCACCTTCTTAATTTTCTAGCTGAGCTAGAGATTTGCAGCTTTCTAGCACTCTTGAGAGTTTATCACACTGCCCTTTCCCGTCCTTTCCTCTAGAGCAGGGGTCGGCAACCTACGGCCTGTGGGCCGGGTGCGGCCCGTGGAAGCCTTGAGTCTGGCCCATGGCCAGTCTTGCTGCCGCCGCACCGCACATGAGCACGGGTGCCATTTTGGCATCCAAAATGGCATCCAAAATGGCACCCACACTTGTGCATGCATGCGCATGATGGCGGATGCCATTTTGGAAGGCCCAAACGGTGCCGGCGGCATGCAAATTCACTGTTGGGCCTTCCAAAATGGCGCCCCATATCGTGCGCACATGCACATGACACGGGCCGCCATTTTGGAAGCCCCAATGGCCCCCGGCAAAAAAAAGTTGCCAATCCCTGCTCTAGAGCTAGGCATGGGATGAAAACATTTAAATGTGGATTTTATCGCACACTTCCGTAGCCAGGCAGGAGGCATCCTATACCTAATCATGACATCCCGTACCTGATCCAGACTTCTCCCGTACCTTGCAAAGAATGGGGAAATCCCTTTCTTTCAAAATGTTTAAAAGTTTTCATCCTGAGCCTAGCTTGGGGGGAAAGGATGGGAAAGTGCAGTGCAATAACCCCCTTGGAAACTGGATAATTTGCACCTTCATCTCCTGACTGGAGATGACCTATGAAAACTGAAGACTGGATACCCTAGCATGCTGATTGCTAATGGGCAATTTCAAGGGCCCCAGCTCTCCTTTCTTAGTGGTTTTAAAAATCATTAAATGGACTTGAACTGGGCAGTCCTTCAAACAGAGAATGCCTTCAGATAGTAAACTGTCCTTTTAAAAGTGGGACAGATGACATCTCTAACTTCATGCTATACAGGAGAGTTTTCTTAACCAGAGAGGAGGTTGGGAGAGGAGTTGTAGGAAGACACAAGCGGGAGGAGAGAAAGTTAAGTCTTCTTGCATGAATTTCCTTCTCTTATGATAGCCCAAATTTACACTGCCATTGGATCAAAGTGATGTGTATTGTTTAGATATAGTTGTTTCTAGACTCAGTGTCAGGAAACATCAAATTTCAGAGACGGATCCTGAAATATCTGAAATGGGAATGGCCTATACAATTTACTTCTAATGAAATATCTCTGCCATCTGTGAATTTCATAACAGCGTACGCCATATTAATTGTGACAGATGTATGTTTGTGCCAGCATAGTATCTCTTTCAAGGTTAATTCTTCAGTTTTCTAGTACATAGCCTTTGGAGAGATACTGAAGATTACCCAAGAAGCCGATTGAGCAAGGGGACCTAATTAGTGTTTCCAACTGCATTGCAATTCACAGCAAAATTAGTCAAGCCATATAATAACCACAATGCTTTCTCAAGGACAATCTCTCCTTATATATGTGCAAGATGCTTGCCACACGTTCATGCCCACTGCTACCATGTTCCTCAAGCCTGAATTCTGGGGAATTCCAGATCAAATTGTTTTCCAATCCAAGCTGCCACTTTGATTTCATCACCCTCAAACCCTTGTTGAGATCAAACCTTTGAAATGAGAAAAGATTCCTAATCCAGTTACACCAGATGGAGTCTAAATCTACAGGTCCTGAGAGCTAGAGGATTAGTATTTCTCAAACCTCCCCCAACCTCTCCCCAGTACATACCCCTGCATGTGAGTATGAGTGCATGCACAAGAATATAATCTCCATTTTCACCTAATTTTCTTTGACAAATTGTTTAAAATAATTGTACAGGGTTATTAATACCCCTCATCCAGCTTCTTATATAACACTAAACAGATGTACTTTAGAAATCTTTGTCCCCGTTTTAACTCTCATCTGGAAAGTATATTTATGTTTGCTTATGTTTATTTAATACTAAAATTTAAAGAAGTCAGACTTTTGTAACTTATCATAGACAGTAGGTTTTCCTCTTCTTAAATATAGCATATTGCAATATAATCTGTAGAGACAAAAACTGCAAGCACAAAAACAAAGTTGAAAAATCTGCTCTTATGATAATGATCAGCCACATATTTGCCTGCAGTTTCTTGGAATACCCTTGCATTCTGGCACATTTGATGACATCATATTCACTCAATATCCACAAAGTAGGTAAGTATGTCTACTAAGTGGTTGGTATGTTGTTCTGTGACCCATGAAATGGGATCAAGAAATTAGTCAGGAGCAGAAAGGCAAGTATGAGGAATAAAAGCATCAGTGAGAAAACATAAAGCCATGTTTAGTTTGTGGCAATTGCAGCTGGCAGTCCTCCAAGACTTCAAAAATCTGCCTATGATGAGAGGAAAGCTGGTGTGTATAATCTCTTGGGGTTGTATTTATTTATTATGTTATCTTAGTATATAAAATATTGTAAAGACATAATGTTGTTTGCTAGAAAAATGTATGCCTAACAGTAAGTTTCCCAGCTGTTTATATTCTTCAATTTTTAGATTGAATCAAACACAAAGTTAAACAAATAAAATAATGCTTTAGTGTCTAAATATTCTAAAGGCACCAGAACCCATCTGAACTTGGAAGCTAAGTAGGAGCAGCCCTGTTTTGTATTTGGATGGGAGGTTGCCAACAAATACCAGGAGCTGTACACCAGATTTCAGAGGAAGGAACTAGTAAAACCACATCTAAGTATTCTTTGCCTAAGAAAACCCTATGAATTTGTGGGAGCACCATATGTCAGCAGATGATTTGAAGGCACACACACACATTTGTAAGATAATATGGAACTATGGTAAAGACAGAGAAATGCAGAACCAAGTGATGTTCTAATGTTCTAATGAAACAAAAAATGTAGTAACATAATTACTTTAAAAAGCAATATTCCTACAATTTTGACTCCCCAAACTAGACCAAGGATGGAGATTGTATGGTCTCCAGATGTTGTTGGACTGTAACTCCCACATTATATCACCAACAATTATGGTGGGATTTGTAAACCAAAAATATCTAGAGGACATAATTCACACTCCTGCATCAGACCAAACTTTGAAAAAGAAGATGGGTGTTGACTTTTAAAACAAATATTTCACATTTAAACACTATTCAGTGTGACCCTCCCCCCCCCTCCGTATCTGCAGGACCGATACTCTCAGTTTCACTTATCCATGTCCAAAAAAGTCTAGGAATTTTTGAGGTCCTCCAGCACAATTCTATGCTTCTGATGGAAAGTGACTATAGAGTTATGCTGAGACCTAGAAATGCCTAGAGAAGTGGAATCTCTAGATTCTCCAGTGCAACTCTGTAATCAACTTCCACCAAAAGTCATTCATAAAGTTCACTATTACCCTTGATTTTGCTTTCGCACTATAAGTTTGGGAACATATGCCCCATGGATATAGAGTATATAGCCATACGGACTGTATCACAGAAGAGGAATAGCTGAGAACCAAACCTGATATGACACTAGAAAGCCTTTCCACCCATAGGGGGAAACATATGATTACCCTTATAATTCAGGATCCTGAAGTAGAGGTTGGAATGTTACTTTATTGAAAGCATTGCCACTATTACTCATTCCATTATTTCCCAACACCCATCCACGCTCGTGGTATTACTTGTTACCTTTCCTTAATCTTAACTTGAGGTGATCCATCTTTTAAAATGATGAAAATGGTCCAAAATGTGAAAAAACAAAGTGCTTCAAAATGTGTCCAAAAATACTTTTAGCTTCCAAAGGAAATGAGAAAACAGAGGTAATGCAATTGCAAGGCCCCTGCTCTCTCTTCCTATGGTTTATCTTTAATCTGGCTTTAGAATGTACAGCTCTTGAATTAATGGACAGGTTCAAATGCCTTCTTGCAGCCTGTCAGAGGACTGTCTGCTGAAAGCAGGGGAGACATGGATACTCTCACCTCTTATGCGTCAGCTGTAGTAGCCTACTCCCCTGAGGTACAGTGGATAACAATCTCATTGCCAAAGATTCTAGTCAGTGTCTGTGTCTGGGATGTGGAAAGACACCATCTTGTCCCATCATCTCAGGCAATAAAAACATTTTGACCTAGTTCTAACTAACCAGATGCTTTGGGCCAGACACTGTTATGCAAGACCTCAATGGGTAGTCTCCAGATTTTTTTTTATTATTTTTAAAAAGAAAATGAATCTGTCAACCTAAATACTGTGAAGGCACCAGTTCCCATCTGATCTCAGAAGTCAAGCCATGATAGCAGTTGGAAGGGAGACAGCCAGGAATTACAAAAGCATAGGATCATAGAGTTGGAAGAGACCACAAGACCATCAGATTCAACCTCCTGCCATGCAGGAATACACAGTCAAAACACCCCCAACATATGTCCATCCAGATTCTGTATAAAAACCTCCAAAGAAGAAGTAGAAGTACCAGGAGCTGTAGGCTATATTCAGAGGAAGGCAATGGCAAACCACCCCGAGTATTCTTTGCCTAACAAAACCCAATGAAATTCATGAGCTAATACATCACAGGTATTATGAACATATGTACTTTGAACCAGTGTGGTGCAGTGGTATGATTGTTGGATTAGGATGCTGGTAAACAAGGATTCAAATTCCTACACAGCTATGAAAATCCACTGGATGATCTTGTGCAAGTCACACTCTCTCAGTCTTAGAGGAAAGCAATGGCAAACCTCTGCTGAAGTATAGGGTTGCTGAAGTCAGGATCAATTTGAAACAGCAATGATGAGGGAATATCTTGTCAATTTTTCTCTTCTTGGTATTGGTTCAAGATAGGGGTGGGCAACTGTGGGAGGCAGTGTGTGTGTGTGTGTGTGTGTGTGTGTGTGTGTGTGTAGTAGCCCTGAAGAGACCTATGAGGGCTGCTCCGCCATTGAAAAAAAAAATAGAAATTGAATTAATTTTTAAAATTGTCCTCAAATAACCTGTAGGGAGGTTGAGCATATTTTTCCCATGCTTTTAGGCCTCCCTGATCCTCTACAGGCCTAGGAGAGGCCATTATTTTAAAACAAAAAGTAGTTGGAAATCACTTTCCAGTTTACTTCCTATTTTAGAAAATGTCCTTCTTGGCCCTAAAATGACACGGGTGGGAATTGTAGTGAAAATGCCCCCACACCTCCTAGAAAGTCTGGGGGGGGGGGGAAACCAATGGGTCACACTTTGCCCAACTCTGGTTGAATCTCACCCTCTTCCCTATGTACTCCCCCCCCCCAAAAAAGCAGGGGGAGAATGACACAATCTCTTCCATGTACTGCCTTTCTGCTCTAACTTGCAATATTCAAGAAATATCAGATGTTTGTTCATATGATTCCTGGGCAATGTCTAAAATGTGTCTGGTGAGATATCAATGGAACAAACTGTTTCACCAACTTCTTTCATTCCAAGAAATCTGGCTATTATTCTACCATCTGTGTTGGTACTTTGGAAGAACCAGTCATTTTTTTGTGATTAACTGTCCTGGAAAATAATCTGAGTTTGATGTTAGAAGGTCCAAAGTCAATTAAAGTGGCACAGGCTCTTTTGCTCACTACTGTGTTGCTTTCCTGACCAAGTCATTTTGCTGGATTTGTCCTGCAAAGAGAAAATCCTGGAAGCAACACCTCCCTTCCCCAACAGTAGCAAAAAGAATGAAATAATATCAAACTATTTGATTCCTTTTCCTGACATCAAAGATCTGTTGCTTCATTCTGCCTTATGGCAGAGCTGGTCCTGTCATGTCTAGAAGCAAGGAAAGACAAGTTGGGTGATATTTGCTAGTCATAGCTATTGCCATCAGCTCAGGGGATCCTATAATAGTAGATGGGTGTCGGTGGCTAATAGCTGCTGCAGCCTTGCCTAAGTTGCGTGTTCTTTCTCATTAATAACTCTTGCTGTCTTGACAAGACTTTGGTCTAATCTGCACTGCAGAAATAATGCAGTTTGACACTGTTTTAACTGCCATGGCTCAATGCTTTGAAATTCCAGGATTTATAGTTTTGTGAGATTTTTAGCCTTCTCTATCAAAGCGCTCTGGTGCCACAACAAATTACAAATCCTAGAATTCCTTAAGCTTATTTGGAGGTTCTAGCAGGGGAGCACAGCTATCGTATACCCTTGACCTAAGAACGGTACACTCCTTCTATCTGGGATGGTTGTCGTCTTCCACCGAGCACGCAGCTTTGGGAGGGATGCACATGGAGCGGTGAGGGAGGAAGGGGACACCCACCTAGCCAGCCAGATCAGCCGAATCAACCCTGGCGATCAATGGGGTGACAGATGTCGCAGCCAGATTGCTCTCACATCCTCATAGAATTCCATAGCATTGAACCATGGCAGTTAAATCAGTGTCAAACTGCATTATTTTTGCAGTGCAGATGTTGCCTCCGATGTTTCTTGGCCACATGTTTTTCAGTTTTTACCCGTGAAATGTTGGAGAGCATGGTGGATTCAAGATAGAGACTTGTGTTGTGA
>CM034703.1:82052139-82065942 GCA_020142125.1 Phrynosoma platyrhinos
TCTTCTGTACATGCACATTGTGTGAAGATATGGACAGAAGTGGTCAAATGCAAGACTGCTGATTCTAAAATCATATAGGAAGAAAGAAAGGTTCAAGAGATGGGTGAGAAGTGCAGAGGAACAAATTTATTGCAAAGGGTGGGAGCAAATTGCACAAAAACCCCCTACTGGATGTGATGGAGGACAAAATCATGAGCCAAGAACATATACACTTTGTCTTTTACCTTCAGCTCCCATGTGTCTATACTTGCAATTATATTGTGGTGTATGATATCATTCTAAGTATGCTTATAATTATGTCATACTATATCAGAAAAGGGAGCCAGTGTCGTGTAGTGGTTTGAATCTTGGACTATGACTCCAGAGACCAGGGTTCGAATCCTGCCTCAGCCATGTAAACCCACTGGGTGACCTTAGGCAAGTCACACACTCTCTACCTCAGAGGGTGGCAATGGCAAATCCACTCTGAAGAAACTTGCCAAGAAAACCCCATCATAGGTTTGCCTTAGGGCTGCCCTAAGTTGGCAATTACTTGAAGGCACACAACAACAAATATTCAGAATGGCTGTACCTTTCTCTTCAGAAGCAAGTCTTAGGCTGCATCCCCATTGCAGAAATAATCCAGTATGACATCACTTTAACTGCCACAGCTCAATTTGCTGCAGCGCCAGAGATTTGATTCACAAGGTAGGATTCCCCTGCAATCCAATATTTTCAATGGACAAGGGAGTTGGATGCAAAATCAAATGTCATCGTAATCAAAGCAACAAGAACAACAACTATCATGAGCAAAGCTCTGGTGTCCCAACAAACTACATTTCCCAGAATTCCATAACACTGAGCCATGGCTTCTGCAGTGCGGATGCAGCCTACATGAGCTTACTTCCAGGAAAACTGACATACCATGCTCCCTGAAGGAATGCAAATGTGTTAGAGTTAGAGTGAGCCCTTGAAGCTCTGTGGATATGAGCAAAACCTGTAATGAGTCTAGAAACTTAAATCATTTTAAGATTGAGATGGATCTCAGTGAAATTTCATTATGAATCTCACAATCTCCTTCAGTTCTTTGTTTCTGTAACCAAGACCCAGGGCTTGAAGATAAATTAGCTGGAGCGGTCAGTGATTTCATCTGTGAGAGAGAAAAGGAGGGGGAGAACCAGGAGGCAGCATACCAGGGGTGCTCTTTAAAGGAGGCAGAAGAGTGATTTTTGTGTCCTGGCCTTGCTGAGGGAGAAAGAACAAAAGCCTCCATTTTGATGATTCTACACTAAGGCCCCATCAGCTCCATTTACTCATATTCAATAGCTGAGGTCTGACAGCAACAGCAGCAAGGAACAGCTCCCGCTAGGCTCTCAAACTCCTCCTCGGATGTGCACTTCCCAGTAGAAAAGGGAATGGAGAAGGGGGAGAGAGGGAAGAAAGAAAAAGAGATAGAAAGAGGGAGAGGGGGGAGGGAGGGAAAGTAAAGGGGGGAAAAACCCTTGCTGACACGGGGCATAACTTAATTTTCACGGTGCCGGGACAGCTGTATCGTGTAATCTGCCATGGCATGCCATTAAAACTTCAATGCCTTTACTGACCCAGAAGGGAAACTCAGACCGTGGAGAGCCTTTTGAAAAGAAGTGGTGATCTTCACGATTTATGAGCTTGTCTTAAAGAAACAGACTCCACTCACTTTATATTAATCACCCTTTTCAGGGTACATTGAAATCAGGGGGTCCCTTTGCTGAAGAATGTGGAGACCCAATACCTTGAAAAATGTTTGGCCTTCCATGTTAGTTGTGGTGGTGGTTGTTCTTGTTGCTTTGCTTGCGAGGACATTGGATTCCCCCCCCCCATCCAACCCCCTTGTCCACCAAAGATATTGGATTGCAGGGGGACCCTACCTTGCGAATCAAAGTGCAAAATCCAATTACACTGACTTGGTTTGAATGGCTAGGGTGAGGGGGATAGAGAGATTTGAACATTCTTCTACATTGTATGTTTAAGAAAAAGAAAAGAGGAAAAAACAACCCTTGAGAAATATGAGGCGTTAATGTTTCAGACACTCATGAAAACTGAGATTGTTTCTGTGATCCAAGCACTAAAAACAAAAGAAAAATCTTTCCACACTCCTTTTCTTTCTATAGGCTATAGAAAATGTTAAAAGTCTTAAAACCACACTTGCAAAGTGTAAGTAGTGTACAGGGAAAACATTTAAAAGGCTGTGGCTGGCTAGCTAGCTGTGTCATTCTTTTAGGGGGGGAATATGTTTTTTGTGCCTTTGAGTCATTTTTGACTTATCGTAACCAGAAGGTGAACATATTCAGAGGGGGTTTGCCATTGCCTTCCTCTGAGGCTGAGAATGTGTAACTTGTCCAAGGTACCCAGTGGGTTTCCATAGCTAAGTGAGATCCAAACCCTAGACTTCCAGTGCCCTTCCAGAGTCCACATCCAACACTCAAACCACTATGCTCTGGCTCTTTCTTTGGATATCTATCTACCTTTGTCTGATCTATATCTATATCTATCTATGGCTGTGTCATCACTGCAGAAATAATCCAGTTTGACACAACATTGTTGGCTCAATGCTATCAAATCTTGGGATTTGTAGTTTGTTGTGGCACCAGAGCTCTCTGACAGAGAAAGCTAAATGTCTCACAAAACAACAATTCCCAGAATTCCATAGCATTGAGCCATGACAGTTAAAGCTGAGTCAAGGGGAATTATTTCTGAAGTGTGGATGCAGCCTATGCATCTATATCTAACTCCAAAAATTACTTCTTCAAGCTTGCACCCACCAGATGCATTGGGCCACAATTCCCATCATTCTCAGCTTGCTAGGACTGATGGGAAATGTCATTCAACTTATCTGGAAGGTGCTAGGTTAGGAAGGCTGTGAAATGACCCAACAACCCGACGAAAATGTTGTACATAAGTAATGCCAACTTGCTAGAGTGTGGTCTCAGAAAGACTCCCATACAACTTCTAATCATTAGGGCCTAATGAAATGATTGCAGATTGCTCTATAGGAATACTGACTTGTGGACTGGGCCTTTTGCCTTCCCAGGACTGCACATCTAGCCCCTTCTTTTCTGCCCTTGTCACTAAGAATAGCAAAGTTCATTTGCTTAAGAATATTCTTTCATGAGATTTTTTAAAATAAAAATAGCAATGATAATTAAAGTTCAATGCTCTGTGCCATTCATTTAGATGACCTTGCAATTTCTCACTGCCCATGAGCATTGGTGTTAATTTTCCCTGGCTGTGGGGGAAATGAAAGGGAGTCTCCCTTCTGTAATTTAAGCCAAACAATCAATTGCATTAGGACTCTGTTAATTTCAAAGTTGTCAAGGAAGGCCTTTCATAAACTGATCCCAGCCTCACCTCTGAGGAAGGTCTTTCCTAAACACATCTATTTCATTTCTGGGATAGGTGTCTGAAATAGTAGAAATTGTGGATGGATTCAAAATAGCCCAGGGGTTTCCACTCTCCTGCTGGAATGTATAATTGTTTCATTTCTTTGAGTGGCATGCTGCACCACAAACTGCTTTTGGAACTTTCCTCTACTCCCTGAGCAGTTTTTGTGTGTCCTAAGGGGCCACTGTTCAAGTAAAAAGCTCTTATAAAACTAGTTCCTCTTTGATTTTATTACTTGGCCTACTTCTTAATTTAGATGTAAGTAGGGTTGCCATATTCCACTCATCAATCCCATCCATCTAATTTGCATATCATGCACATTATTCTAATTTAATATTTCTAATTTGTATAATTCTAATCTAAATAATTCTAAAATATTATGCACATTACTCTAATTTGCATTCTAATTATGGAGATCAGACACATGAATTATTGCTTTTTTTCTCCTACTATGTTTCCAGTTTCATATCCTTTTTTACAGTTAACAACTGACCTGAGAGAACCTGTAGAGCAGGGGTAGGCAACCTTTCCCCTTTAAGGGCCGAGGGACTTCAGCTCCCAGAATCCCAGGAGCTGTTGGCCAACATGGGACTATTGGCCAACATGGCTGAGGCTTCTGGGAGCTGAAGTCCCTCGGCCCTTAAAGGGGAAAGTTGCTTACCCCTGCTGTAGAGTAATATTTAAAGTGCTGGACTTGGACCAGAAAGACCCAAGTTCAAATATTTGTTACCCAAAAAGGTAGGGGATCTGGCGTGGGTGGGTCCCCACCAACTGTGTTAGCTTCTACTTTAAATAATGGGGTAATTTGCTTAGCTCAAAGAAACTTGCAAGAGGCTGGGTAACTTGAGGATTGTTTCCACTTGTCTATATCAGTACTAACTGAGGAGGATGCCGAGTTAGGTGGATAATAATACTTTTGTTTAAAAATATGCAAGTGTGCAATCAAACACACAATAAAAATTCAAATGGACACACCATCCAGAACTAACCAAAATAGATGTATGGAAACTGGATAGTGGAATTTTAGGGGTGTAGAGGGGGTAATATTTACCTGTCCTGGAGAGGTGACTATGGAAACTTGGACATAGTCTGAGGCAGACACAATGAGTAGTAGGCTCTCTCTGGCCACACTGTATCTTCTGTGCTCGAGGAAGTTAAGTTTTGGGACTGATATTTATGTCTGAGGTCCTAACCTCAGTGCTATCTTGCACTGCCATAAAGACCTGACAGGCTTCCCAAGAATCAATAATGGGATTCCAGAATGACTGATTACTTTAATTCTAGAATAACCAAAACAGTGATTGGATTTAGAACAACCCCAGAGTAGATGAATAGAAATATTGTCTGGGAACATGGCATGGGGTAGATAGGAAGCATTGGCTTACTGCCTTCACCTTTTGTTTCAAGTATAAGAGGATATGCAAGACCCTTGGAGAGGATGGAGAGATCAGCACAACCATTCAGTTTTTATCTTGCTATTACCTGGGCCCTCCACATGTCTTCAGGTCTCCATGTTGTTCTTGTGGGAAATTTGCCTAGTGTTCCAAAGGTCCTCATGACCTCTTAAGAGCCTGCCTGGCCCCAGATATGAAAATATGGAAACCCCAAATGTAATGCAGCTAAGCATGACTTGACAGCCTTGTCAACAGGGAATACCTTTACCTTTTTAAGGCAGGCTTAATGTTGAACATAAAGAAAACAAAAATAATGATCAGCGAGGACCTTCACAAGTTCAACCTAGACAATAAAGAAATAGAAATAGTAAAAGAATTCCCATACCTGGGATCAAACATTGATAGAAATGGGGAATGCAGTCAGGAAATTAGAAGAAGATTAAGAATAGGGAGGGCAACCATGAAAGAATTAGAAAAGATTCTAAAATTCCAAGATATACAACTCAGCACAAAAGTTAGAATCATATAAGCCATTGTATTCCCTATGTGAGAGCTGGACAGTTAAGAAGGATGATAGGAATAAAATCAACACGTTTGAGATCTGGTACTGGAGAAGAGTGCTGAGGATTTCATGGACAGCCAAAAAGACAAACAAATGGGTCCTAGAGCAGATCAAGCCAGAAAACTCCCTGGAAGCCAAAATGACCAAACTGAGACTGTAGTACATATCATGAGAAGAAGGGACTCTTTGGAAAAAACAATGCTGGGGAAGGTGGAAGAAGTAGGAAGAGAGGAAAGCCCACATGCCAGATGGATGGACTCTCTTAAGGAAGTCGCGGGTATGGGGTTGCAGGATTTAAGCAGAGCAGTGGAGGACAGAGAGTCTTGGAGATGTCTCACCCATAAGGTCACCATGAGTCAAGATACTCAAGGGCAGTTAACAACAAAATGTGGGATATGCTAACCAGAGAGACTCAAGTTCAAATATCTTTCAATCATAGAATTAACCATGTGACTATGGACCACCACTGTGGATTGAAAGGCAGAGGGAAACCATATATACATAGACATATACATTCAGGTTGTTGTTATATGCCTTCAAGTCATTTCTGACTCATGGTGACTCTAAGGAGATTATTGCACCTAGAAATCCCATTGGGATAGATGTGGAATTGAAAAGTCAAATCACATGCAACTGCGGCTGGGCGAGTACAACCCATATGCAGCCCACACCCCAGCTGCGCTTATCCAGTAGCTTTTCAAAAATGGGAGCTTTCCATTTTTGAAAAGCCACTGGATAAGTGCGGCTGGGATCTGAGCTGCATATGGGCTGCACTCACCTGGCCGTGGCTGTGTGCGATAATACCTGTGTTTCATTTTTCAATCTCGCATCTATTCTGGCAGGATCTCTGGGACCAATAATCTCCTAAGGCAAGCCTATTGTGGGGTTTTCTTGGTAAGATTTATTTAGAGGAGGTGCTTACATCACTCACTCTTCTGACTCCCCTGCTCCCTCCCATGCTTCACTTTGCACTATTGTGATGCACTCTCACTTGTTTCTTGTACACCACTGCTTATATTGCTCACTCTCCTATTTCTGCTGTTCCCTACCTTACCTCACCTTGCATTACTCCCTTGCTTCTTGCTCACCACTGTTTGCACCACTTATTCTCCCATTTCTTCTACTCTCTCCCTCACCTCACTTTGTGCCACCACATTATAGCCCTTGCTTGCTTATGGATCTTTACTCACACCACTTGAGACTTCTTCTTTTTTGGCATGAGAAGGATTAAAACAAGTTCCAGGAGGAAGGGTCCATGACTTATTTTGAGATTTGCACTCTCTGAAGGTGAATTTCTCTTAGACTGCATTTGCACTGCAGAAATAATGCAGTTTGACACAGCTTTAACCACCATGGCTCAATGCTATGGAATCATGGGATTTGTAATTTGATGTAGCACCAGTTCTCTCTAATAGAGAAGGCTAAATGTCTCACAAAATTACAAATCCCATAATTCCACAGCTTGACACCACTTTAACTGCCATGGCTCTCCCCAGCCCCGTGTCGGCTTCCCTAGGCACTGCCTGGGTGCGTTCAGGGATGCACCGGCTTCCCTAGGCCCCGCCTGGTGCTTTTAGGGCCATGCCAAATTCCCTCAGCCTTGCACTGGCTTCCCTAGGCCCCTCCTGTGTGCTTTTGGGGCCATGCCGAATTCCCTCAGCCCTGTGCCAGCTTCCCCAGGCCCTGCCCAGGTGCTTTCAGGGCCTCACTGGCTCTTCCCAGCCCCACAGGGATACCACTCTGGCCCTCGCAGGGTCTCCCATGCACCCCCCACCCTGGAAGCCCCACTGAAAATCTGGGGCCAGAAACCTTGCCCCCAGAAGCCCCGGCCCCCCACACCAATTGTCACCCAGTGTGGGAATGCCACTGGATGTCTGTATAACAAATTAGAATACAGTGGCAGTGTAACTGAAGTATTTGAGTGAATTTTGGGTGAACTGAAACCAGTGAAGTAATACACACTTTGTAACCATATGCTTTGAGAACCAACTACCAAAAGAGATACCATCATAAACTCTCTGTAAATAAAAGTTATTCTCTTTTTGTTCACAAGGGAGTGGCCTGAAGTGATTTATGTTTAGCATCAAAACATGCTACCAAGAACAGTAAAAACATTTAATAATAAAGAGACGTAAGTCAGTGGGCACACCAAGAGTTAAAGAAATAGTTCTGAGGTAAAGGAAGCCTCGAACTATTTGTCTCAAGACAGGAGAAGAATCCTGTGGAACCCGAAGGTCATCGCATACATTTAGTGGGATCTGAAAAATCTGTGAGAGATCTAAGAGATCTGGTCATGTCATAGTCTTCCTCTTCAATATTCAGATCTTCGTTTCCACAGTGAATAAACTTATCACATAGTTGTATCAGTCCAGTATGATAGCATTTTCTAAGGCAGCCAATATGTTAACAAGGCAGCCAACATGTTAACACTGCATGCAGTTTTTTCCTATGACTATTTGTAATCTCAGCAGTATCTCAGTTGTAGAATTTCTTCCCAAGAGAAATTAGATTGGGGCCATGCCGAATTCCCTCAGCCTTGCACTGGCTTCCCTAGGCCCCGCCTGGGTGCTTTTGGGGCAAGGAATATTCAGAGTTGAGATTACTTTGTCAGTTCCTTCCTCTGAAATATAGTCTGCATCCAGACTGCAGAAATAATTCATTGACACCACTTTAACCACGATGGCTCAATGCTATGGAATTCTGGGATTTGTAGTTTTATTACCTATTTGCCCTTCTTTGTCAGAAAGCTCTGGTGTCACAAGAAACTACCAGTCCCAGAATTCCATCGCATTGAGCTATGGCAGTTAAAGTGGTGCCAGACTGTATTATTTCTGCAGTATGGATGCAGCCATAGTCTACAATACCTAGTATTCACTGGTGGTATCACTTCCAAGTACTAATCAGGGCTGACCCTACTTAGCTTCCAAGATCAGATGGGATCTGGTGCCTTTAGAGTATTTAGGGGCCATGTCTTGTTTATTATTAAGTTAGGGCATATCACTTAAACAGATATTATGCCCTAGCTTAATAATGTATTGAGGATAAGTCATGTTGAGTAAGTTGAGAAACAATCAGATTCTTTGGCACCTACTAAACACAACCAGACTGCAGAATTTACAGAACTCTTTAGTAAAACATATTACAGTCATTGGGCATGAACACAAATGCAAGACATAGAGGAAAAGGGTCATGTTTGCATGGGCCAAATAAAAGATCCTCCCCTCTGTTCTCTCAATGAGGAGTCTGGACCACACATAGTCCAAACCCCAGTTATGGTACAAACAATCCAGATGACGTTCAACCAGTTCAGCACCAAGCCCAGGATATGCCTCCCATTATAATGATTCAAATAACTCACTATTTGCTCTTGATCTTCCCAGAAGATCTGGAGCCCTCCATTGCAATTCTGGTTGGCTGTTTGCACATGTGTCTTGTTGTGCTGTCCACCCCAGCAAGCCACTCACTCTGAGGTCAGAACCAAGCTCCCAGCCATGTGATCGATGCTGGGTGCCTCATTCTGATATCAGAGTGAGTGGCTTGCCACCACCATACTGGGCAGCACAGTGGGATGCATGTGTGAACAGGTGCCCAGGGTCACAACGGAAGTGCTGAGGTAACAAAGGGACATTAGGGCAGCTCTAGAGTAAGAATAATCTGGACTGCTTCCAGAGTTTTCTAACCTGTGCAGACACCACCACAGTTAAAGGAATATAATTGGTCCAGAAGGTAGCAGATTTTCCTATGATATGGGAAACTTGACCAAATGCAACAAAGACAAATGTCACTGAGTGTACCTTTCCATTTAGTTGTAATAGTGCTTGTGGTGGCTATGGTGTAAGAAAGTGAGAAAGAATGCAGCAGGTTCAAATAAAAAGGTCTTTAACCACTGTTTATAGTGGAAAAACACACTGCAGAAATCATCCACAGTTTGAGACCACTTTGTCCGCCCTGACTCAGTGCTAGGAATTCTGGGGCTTGTAGTTTGTTGGGGCACTAGAGTTCTATGACAGACAAGGCTAAATATCTTACAAAACTACAGTTTCCAGAGTTCCCTAGCACTGAGTCAGGGCAGTTAAAATGTATTATTTCTGCAAGTGTGTTTTGGACTTTAGTGAGTGAAGGCAAAGCTTCAGTTCCAAACTAAAGGAAGAATTCCAAGATATGAGTCTCCATATGATATCCTGCAGCTTGGGAGCCCCTTTAATATACAGCGATGCCATTACACAGTGTTGTTGTTGTTGCATGCCTTTCAAGTTGTTTTTGACTTATGGTGATCCTAAGGAGAACCTGTCATGGGTTTTTCTTCGCAAAATTTGTTCAAAGGAGGCTTGCCTTTGCCTCCCTCTGAGATTGAGAGAGTGCAACTTGCCTAAGATCACCCAGTGGGTTTCCATGGTCAAGCTGGGATTTGAACCTTGATCCTAGTCCAGCACCAAAACCTCAACACACCATGCTGGCTCTCATTATACAGTGAAGCAGGTGTAACCAACATAACTGCATGAGCAAGGCTAGTTGTGCTGAGTTTTCCATGAAACCCAACTGGCCAGTTTTGGGGAGAAGATCCACCCAGTCAGGCCCAGACAGGTGGCTATAGCATTCAACCAGTCTTTTTGTAGTTTGGGGCTCACCCCACATGAAATCAATTCCCATGTTTCAGATGTGTCCCTGGAGAGAAGAATGTTATTCTCAGATTCAGCCGCAACCACAACTGGCCCCTACAGTCTAAGAACAAAGATGCTGGGCTGTAACAGCAAAACAGGAGCTTGCTGTCTGTGAGATTCTGGGAGCTGTAGTCCAAAAAAATAATATTTGCAGGCATCTGACAACTGCCCAGAGAGGCCTCATTCCTCTCTCTTCAGAAAGGCAAAGATGCCATTCATGGAGTTTCAGAGTTTTGTTGCTGACTCTGGTGGAGATTTTATGGACAGTAATAAGCCAAGCAACATTCCATCAAAGAATTCATTAGCTATGCCACTTAAGCATTTCATCTGTGAAACAAACACTTATTTCATAAGTTTTCATGGTACAGTGTAGCACTGAACCAAATATTACTAGTGAAACGGATACCCAGGAAGTGTAAGTCGCCTGAAATCTCTTCACTCAGTTCAGCGTTAGGTGTTAAATGACCTGAGAGACTTAAACATCTGTTCACATAACTGCTTCTCTCTCCGGGACAAGCTGTTCTAGAGTCATCAGGAGTAAATAATATGCCAAGTAGCCTATATACATACCATTTCACCTCAAACACAGTTTTATTCCTTTGAACACAAAGCATGGTTTTAACTACAAGAATCTTGGCAAGAAATGTCTGATTTGTAGTAAATATGCCCAGAGTCTGACTCTTGTAAGACAGTGGGTAACTGTGGCAGATCCAAGGACCACTTTTCTGCCCTGAGGAGAGCTGAGGACTGTATGTGTGTATATTGTGAGCCTTCAAGTTGCTTCTGACTTATGGCAATCCTAAGGCAAACCTATCATGGGGTTTTCTTGGCAAGATTTGCTCAGAGGAGGGTTGCCTTTGCCTTCCTCTGATGCTGAGAGCATGAGACTTTCCAAAGGTCGCCCAGTGGGGTTCATGGCTGACTGGGAATCAAACCCTGTTCTCCAGAATCGTAACTGCAAAAAACAAAACAAAACAAGTCAAAAGGGTGATTTTTCTTGAATCTGCTCCAGTAGTTTGCTGGATGACCTTATTAATGAGCAAAGTTTCTCTCCCCCCCCCCCTCCATTATTATTATTTTTAAATTAGTTACAGAGTTATAGTGCAAAAGTAGCACTATAAGAAATTTTTAAATAGAAAGGAGGAGAAGAGGACAGGTTGTTTTGTTCCGCTATGTGTTGGAATTAAAAAGAAGCCAACTTGGAGGTGGGAGGAAAATGTTGCAACTGGTGCTAAGAATTGCCAGAAAATAGTCCAGGCTAACAGAAATGTTTTTTGGGATTTAACACACATACATACCCTGAAAATTAGGGCAACAAATACTGGAACCTCCCAAAACATTTACTCTACCTGGAAGAGCTCTTAGTTTGGATCCAGCCCTAGAGATCTGTATTAGTACTACCATATTACTAAAGGAACAAACTTTATGTTCCTTTGGAGTTGATGTACTCATCTTCCTGACTAAACTTCCATGGAGCTCAATAAGAAGAAGAAAGGCCATGTCCACACAAGGGAAAAGCAATGTTCCTGTCCCTTTCCTGCACTGACCTGTTTAAATGGCACATGGGGCCAAAACTGGCAAACACACTCCAATCTGTGATTTAAGGTGATTCTCCAAAGTGAAAAGAGTCCTGATTTGCTCCAAATCAGACCAGAAACTTGGGTGAATCTCCTGAGTGTGCAGATGCCAGTGTAGGAATGGCTGGAGGAGTGTCAGTGGAAGAGGTCTGGAGATGCCCTGGTCCTGGTAAGCGGCAGAGCTCTCCCTGCCTGGCAATTCCATCTCCTGCCACAGTGCTATCACTTTCAAATTCACATGGTTCATCTAGCATATACTGCATTTTAAAGGGATCGGGGCCAGGATAGGAAGGGGGAGAGTGCAGGCAGCGCTGCTTGTATCGGCTCATTGTGGGTGCCAGTTGTGCAGACCGCTCATTCTCCCTGCAAGTCAAGAAGCCCAAATGGTAAACTGGGTGTTCCTGTCAGTGCAGACAGGGCCTAGGTCTTTTGTCTGTTGCTGATGTATTTCTATGACTTATTTGCAAATGGTGACAACATATAAAACAAAAGATAATTGTGATGATTTACTTATATAAATTTTGTGTATGATTTTTCATACTTTCTGATCAATACAGTAGAGCACTCAGATCATGGAGTGTCTATCAGCTTTGAAACTAAATGGGACCACCCAAAAATAAAGTCATGTGTTTTCTTTATACTTGGGAGATTCCACTGATATGCAGAAGTATGTATGTTTGTAAATTAGCATAGAAAAATGAGCATAGGAAAAATAGCACAGGAAAAATGGGGAATGATAGCGAAGGTGAAGAGGAGGCGGGCCTTTTCAGAGAGAATGCCACCGAAAGAATTCCACTGAAGGACTCTTGTACTAGAATTGCCATATTCCAGCCTTCCAAATATTGCATATTATTTGCATATTATGCACATTATTGTAATTATGCTTATTATTAATATGGATTATATTATGCAAATTAAAAATATTAAGTATTGCATTTTTTCTATCCTCACGTTTCAACTTTAGCACCACTTTTTTATAGTAACTACTCTTTTTTTTAAAGCTTTAATATTGTTCTTGGCAAATATACATTTTGACTTATCATGAATAACACAAAATATCAACTATTAGCATAAGAAAAAAAACTAATGTTGTCTTATTCTTCCATTACTATTTATACTTCCTATATTAACATTTGTGCTGTGAGTTTATTCTTGTCCTGATTAGTTTCACTTCCGTTTACAATTTACACAATTATTAACTTCTGTAGTCTATTGCTTATCTATCCTTTCCGCTCTTATTATCCTTATCTTATATATATACAGTTATTATTGAGTTGGCTTTTATTTCCATCTGTTTTTGCAATAATTGATTATCATTGCCCACTCCTTTTCTGTCTCTTCTTCCAATTTGTTATGTATCATATTAGTCAGATGGTCCATTTCAATCATGTCTTGTAATTTCAATAACCATTCCTCTGTCGTGGATATGCTGTCCATTTTCCATTTCTGAGAATTAATAGCCTTCCTGCTGTAACCATGTATAGAATTCTTTTCCAATTTGATGTTTCTACTTTTTTTGGCAGTTTATCTGTCATATTAAGTAAATATAATTCAGGAGTCAGCTTGTATTCTATTTTTAATATCCTCTCTATCTTTGTATGAATATTTTTCCAAAATTTCTTTATTCTTGCACATTCCCACCAAGAATGGAACCATGTACCCACTGTGGATTTGCACTTCCAGCATGTATTTTTTTCTTCTTAAAGATTTTGGCAATTTTTGCAGGCGTGAGGTACCATCTTGATTCCATCTTCAGAAAATTTTCATGCAAGTTTTGACTTCTTGTAATTTTATGAGTTCGTCTCCTGGCATTTTGCCAACTGTCTATATTGATTTCTCTTCCAATATCTTTTGCCCATTGAATCATGGGATCCTTTATTATCTCTTGTTCCAGTCTCCTGCTTTGTAGCAGTTTGTAGAATTTAGATGTTAGTTTCTCATTTTCTTTCATTAACAAATTATCTAGTTCATTTTTTTCCATTTCAAAGTCGTCTTGTTTTTGGTCTTTCTTAAATCTTTCAGATAGTTGATGGCAGAGAAACCAATGTTTATGTATTTCCAGTTCATCAATTTTTTTCTACAGATTTGAGTATTATGTTGTTTTGGTTATTTTTACACAAGATGTCTTCATATCTTAACCATCTTGTTAGTTCCGTCCTGTTGAAAAAAGCTTCGTGTGGGGAAATCCATCCAGGAATTTTCCTATAAAA
>CM034703.1:82066042-82076819 GCA_020142125.1 Phrynosoma platyrhinos
GAAGGTAGGAAACCCACCTGATCATCCTTTATTTGTTTAACTAGTACTGGTTTCAGGCGTTCAGCCAAAACAAATGCAAAGATTTTATAATCTAAATTGAGCAGCAATATTGGCCTATAATTATTTAATTTAGTTTTGTCCTTGTCTTCTTTCGTAATTAGCGTTATATTGGCCAATTTCCATGAGTTTGGGATGCCCTCAGATAATATAGCATTGAATGTATCCTTTAGAGGTCAAATCAGGATTTCCTCACATTTTTTGTAGTATCCAGTCGTAAAGCCGTCAGGCCCAGGTGCCTTGTTAGGTTTAAGATTTACTATGGCCCTTTTCATTTCTTCCTCTGCGATTTCAGCGTTAAGTTTGTTATAGTCCTCTTCTGAAATCTTTTCCCATGTTTGTTCTTCTATTGTTGTTGTAAGTTCATTACTTTCAAGTTCTTGTATATCTTTTTCGTAAATTTTAGTATAATATTGCAGGAATTTGGTTTTGATCTTGTCTTGTGTTGTTAAAATTTCATTTTCCTCTTGAATCTTTTCTATTATATTCTTTTTTCTCTTGTTTTATAATTTTAACACCAAATGTTTCCCTATTTTGTTTAGAAGGGATAGAGACTTGCTGTTTTAAAACAAGGAAAACTTGGAATCTGGGCTAGATGATGGTCCAAATAGGAATATGGTGGCAGTCTAGAAACTGGGTGAAACCCTCTTAAACTAGTGGTATGGCAGCCCTGCCTTTCAGTCACCTGAAGCTAACACAGTGAGGGGATCTTTGCTCACCCAAAAGTATCAGGGTTGAACATATATGACAGAGTATCACAGTTGAATATCTGAACCAAACTTCCTCATGTTACAGACATTTTTTTAAAAAAATGTTTATTAAGCTTAAAACAGAAAGAAAAACCCACACAATAATTTATCTACATCTCTAAAAAAACCCACCCATACCTAGATAACCGCCAAACTATAAAACACAAAAAGCTCCACACAAATAAACTCTCCCAATTTATCTTCCTCTCATCTAGAAGCTGATTTTAAGTGTCCTTTTAAATTACATTTCATTATCACCATCTGTCTCCATGTACTTCTACTTCCTTATTTGTTCTATTCATTGCTGTGTGTTATTTATGTACCAAAATATTATTTTCTTGCATAGGTTTGTTTATATCTTAATATCTATATATATATATAACTGTATTGTTTTACACTTTTAACAGTTAAACCCTGTATTTGTCCTTATCCTTTATATACATTTCAATCCATTATTTATGCTTACATTCTTTCTTGACTTTTAATTTTCTTCAAAATTTACAATGGATGTTCCACCACATTGCCCTTTCCAAAACTCTATTACTTTCAGTTTCTTGAAATTAGTTATTGTTTTATCCTTTTAATCTGGTCAGTCTGTTCATTTCTGCAAGGTCAATAAGTTTTAATAGCCAGTCATTTGTTGATGGTATTATCTTTTCTTTCCACTTTGGGGGAAATAATATTTACACATTCGTGACCACATAAATTGAAATGTTATCATACTATTTTTAATAATAATAATAATAATAATAATAATAATAATAATAATAATAATAATATTTATTTATATCCCGCTTATTGACAGACAATCCAAGCGGCTTACAATAAAATCCAAATAACATATTTCAAAAGAAGAACCAACCCACCCCCTTAAAACAGTATTAAATGTTGGATAGTTAAAATAGCAACAAGATAAAATTAAACATGACAGTAAAACATATAACATTTAAACATTAAAAAAAATTACAATTTCCCCATCAACCTCTGCTGCGTTCCTCACCCTCTGTCATGTTCAAAAAGAAAGTTTTCAGTTTCATTGGAATCCGAATTTTTAAATTTTCTTCCATTATTTTATGGATTCGAGTCTATTATTATTATTATTATTATTATTTGCGTGTCATCCTTGTGCAGGGGCCATGCTAATCTTCTCTGTATCGTTCCAATTTTAGTATATGTGCTGCCGAAGCGAGCACTCGGATGCATTCTACACTGATTATCTCCTGGCGGATCAGAAGCTGGAGGTTACAGCTAAGGTAGCAAGTTTTTGCGTTGCTGCAATAGCCTGCCGATGTAAAATGGTGTCTTAATTTTATTGTACTAGAACATGCCATTTTTGTACAAATTTTCTCTTAGAATGTAAATATTATTATATTGTTTACCAGAGTCTATAATGTTTATGCTGGTTATTGTTTGTCACTGTCATTGTCATTATCATTTATATGGGATGTTTTTGTCTGGCTGTTTGTGTGATCTATATTTATAGATCATCCAGTTACAGGAAAACTACATAGAAAACTAATGTAGATGGCAAGCTTCTGTGCTGTTGAAATTTTGTCCCGTTGCAACGTAGTATTTCATTTTGTATAATACTGTACTATCTTGTACAATTCCTTTTTATCATGTATGACATTGCTTTTATTTTTTTTCTTTTGCTGGTCATTGACTGTAATAAAATTTCATTCATTATTATTATTGCCATATCACAGTACCACCACATATGACAAATTTTGTAACCACAAATATCTACAAAATGGCTATGAAGTCAAGGATTGGGTGTGCATGTTTGAAGCTATATCTCAGGGATCCAACCAGGTCAGGACCCAATAGGGCTGTTCTGCTGACGAAGCAGTTTTGTTAAATGGATTCTCACCTCACCTGTATCTTTAAAACTTGCTTTATATAGCTTTTAGGTGCTGTGGAAGACTGCAGTGGGAAAAAAAGGAGAGAAAAGTCTTGTCAGCTAGGATGCATCTTCTAGAGTAGGGACTGGCAACCTACGGGCCACAGGCAGGTTCCGGCCCAGGTCCCTGCACTTACCGGCCCAGGCAGACCCCTGTTGCCACTGCGCGCCACCGCCGCCACGCATTTTGATTGCCGTGCGGCCGCGCGTGCTGCTACCGCCATTTTGATTTCCAAAATGGCGGTTGTGACGCATTTGCGCATGCTCAGGAGTACTGCATATGTGCAAATGGGTCGCGGCCGCCATTTTGGAAATCAAAATGGTGGCAGCAAGTGGCTGCCACAGCTGCCTCCGCGCATTTCTCTGCTGCCATTTTGATTTCCAAAATGGCGGCTGCGACTCATTTGCGCATGCGCAGTACTCCTGTGCATGCGCAAACGCGTTGCGACCGCCATTTTGGAAATCAAAATGGCGGCAGCGAAATGCATGGAGGCAGCTGCGGCAGCGCTGGCAGCAGCTGCGGCGGCAGCGCGCATGGCGTGTGTATGCGCGCACGCGTGAGCGTGCGTGCCGCCATTCCCCCACTCGGCCCGGCAGAAGGGACAACTTTGGGGGACCTGCCCCCTGCTCAAAAAGGTTGCCTACTCCTGTTCTAGAGTTATATTGGATTTAGGCAATTGCTGTTGCACAGGAGGCAGTTTTGTGGGCTTGGGTTTCAAAAAGCAGGTAGAAACTACATGTGGTGAATGGCCTAGATTAAGATGGCTGGGGCCCAGGATCAGCTATAAATGTAGCCCCCCTTGTGCATGTGTGTGAACTGTTCTAGAAGCATTGACTTGGGAAATAAATAAATAAAGACTCAAATAAAGTGCAAAGTACAATAGTTAACAGCACAAAAAACTTCATGTGTGAACCCATGTTCAGCTTTCCTTTGATTTCAACTACGGTAGATTTCTTCAGTCTGTAGATAGATTCCTCAGATTATATCTGGAGTAGTCTCCTCACATACTAGTGATGGAAAGGATATTTCAAAATATTTTTATAACTAGCACAGAAAAATTTTCCGCATGTCAAGAAACTCTGATGAGAAGAATCCTAGCATATTATGTGCAGAAAACAGCATTTTTTTGGTGTGTAAACATTTTGACAGCACACAACAAACCAACATATCTGACCCAAGAACCCACCAGGCCTTTTGTGCCCCCCCCCACCATTTGTCACTACAACAATGATAGTATCACTGATACTGATGGTGCTACACCACTGAAAATCATTAGCCTGTACAAAATGTGTTCCCTCCTCCGCTTCTCAAATGGAAAAACATGCTTGACCCTTCAAACTGGGAAAGCTCTATGGCAGGGGCCGGCAACCTATGGCCCCCAGGCCGGTTCCGGCCCAGGGCCCTGCGCTTACCGGCCCAGGCAGACCCCTGCCGCCACTGCCGCCACCTGCCACCGCTGCAGCGTGTTTTGGTCTTTGCACGGCTGCGCGCGCCATGGCTGCCATTTTGTTCTCCAAAATGGTGGCCACAATGCGTTTGCGCATGTGCAGGAGTACTGCACATGCGCAAACGCATCGTGGGTGCCATTTTGGAGAACAAAATGGCAGCCGCAACATGCGCAGAGGCTGTTGCGGCAGCGCGTGGAGTGGTGGCGGCAGCGGCGGTGACAGTGTGCATGGGGGGTCGTGCACGCGTGCATGAGCATGCGCACCGCCATTCCCCCCTCCCCTGCAGGCCCGCCGGAAGGTAGGACTTCAGGGGATTGGCCCCTGGCTCAAAAAGGTTGCCTACCCCTGCTCTATGGCATGGGAAAGCAGACATCATTCTACATCCCAGACAACATCTGTAGTTCATGCTGAAGTTTGATGACAACAGCAACACTGATGGAAAACATGGCCATCACTACTGCATTGGAAATGCAACAGGAGTTTGATCATTGGTGTAGCTAATGGTGGGCTTTAGGTGGGGTCCAGTGCATCCCCCTAATCCCAGACAGATGCTTGCACCCAGTATACAATAATGGTCTCTCCTGGATTAGTTCTGGATTTAGGACAGAGATGGGCAAAGTTAGCATATCTCAAAAGTTTCAAGAGCCCACCAAATGTATTTTTGACCCTCTCAAAGTTCACCCAAGCCATCATTTATTTACTTATTTCTTTTGCAAAATATGTGATTATGTTTTTTGCACCCTGTGATATTTTCTGCCCTCTAGCAGGGGGCTATAATGGGACATTATAGCTCCCTGTCTCCTTGGTTTAACCAAGAATTATACTTGACAAATGGTTATTGGTGCCAAATCAGTACATAGCACAAAGGTCTAGCTTTCCCACCCTTCCAGTTAATTTTCTGGTCCCCAAAAGCAAAGCAAAAGCAGCTTCATTTATATACCACTTCATATCGTGCGATGGGATGTCTAAGCGGTTTACAACTGTAAGCTCATTTCCAGCTGGGTACTCATTTTAGCAACCTTGGAAGGATGCAGGCCTGAGTCTAGCCTGAGCCCTGGCTAGTATTGAACACTCAACCTTGTGGTCTATGATTGAGTGGCTGTAGTACAGGCATTTAACCACTGTGCCACCAGGCCCATATCCACCAGGGTTTGGGTCCCCATTTGCGAGCCTGTGGACCAGAGGCAAGGGAAGGCAACCACCATCTTCCAGGTGACTTAGATCTTTCTGTTCACTTGGGGTGGGTATGGAGAACCAGAACAAGCATGTGTTGTTGCCTGTTGTTCTCCTTCTCCTTCTTCTTGTTTGCCAATCAAAAGCTGAAGTACCAGAGTACCAGGAAGAGACTTCCTAGGATGACCCATGCTTGGGAAGGATTCACTCTGGTTTGCCTTTGCAGTTAGTGAGAGCTCCCCGACCTCCATAACCACAGATAGTGGGAGTTATAGTCCAAAATATATGAAGAGCAGCATATTACCTTAGCAAGCTTCCAAAATCTGTATCCCCAGTTTCAACAAACTCTGACTGCCCTCACCACTTAGTCATTTTCATTCGGGCATTCTGAACAGACTGAGCATGCATGGGGTCATGGTAGCAAGACCAACCTCCTTTCCCACCTCTATTGATTTGGTTGTGTGAAGAACCTCTTGTGTAGCTAGGGTAGGGTTGCCATTTCCCGTTTTTTCCCGGGACATTCACGGATTGGAAGGTCCAAAAAAATATCCCATCCCAGCTGGGCATTTTTGATCCTCCAATCCTGGATTGCTGCCTTGTTCCAGGCCACAATTTGTCACTCTCCAGTTGACTAGAGAAAATGTGGATGCAACAAGGCAGAAAGTCATCTCTTCCTTCTCCTCCTTCTCCTCCTCCTCCAAGATGGTCTTGGTCCTCTTTGGCATCCTCTGCTTGCCTCTTCCTGGGGCAAAGGCACCACCACATGCGGGGCTTTGGCCAAGGCCCAAGGAGATCCAGCACGGCTTGCAAGGCCTGGTTGGGGCTTGGGCTGGGGCTGAAGCGTGGGGCCTGAAGAACCTGGGGCTACAGGTGGTAGAGCTCCCTGCCACTGAAAGCCTCTGCTAGAGGCTTTGGCACCCTCATGCACAGCCCAGGCCTGGCCCTGAGGAGCAAGAGGTTCCAGGCCATGGCTGCTACCTTCACCTCCCCATCTGGCTCAGGGGCTGGGCTTGCGGAGGCACTGGCAGCCCATTAGAAGAAGGGCTCCACACAGCATGGGGCTGCTGCCTTCCCTCAGCTGAGGAAGGGATGGGGACACCAAGCGGCTTGTGGAGGAGAGCTCCGATACGCAGGTAAGAGGGCAAGAGGACTCCTCCACTCTGGCTTCTCCTCACCTGCCTCACAGGTAGACAGGTTGGGGTCCCCAGAACCACCTCATAGGGGACTTCTGAGGGGAACAGAACACAGTTATCCTTCCACAGACAGAGATGGTTTCTCCCCTTCTCCTCTTTTGTATTGTATATAATTTTTATTTTAAAACACACACACATGTATATGTATCTATAGTGGGAGAGCCAGTGGTTTGAGCGTTGGATTAGGACACTGGGAGTCCAGGGTTTGAATTCTGGCTCAGTCATAGAAACCCTCTGGGTGATCCTTGAACAAGTCACTTTCTCTCAGCCTCAGAGGATGGCCATGGCAAACCCCTTCTAAACAAAGCTTGCCAAGAACCCCCCATGATACTTCACTTTAGGGTTGCCATAGGTTGGAAAGTAATTGCCATTTTGAGCATGACTGAGAAACATGCACTTATATTAATGTTTTTGGCTTTTAGTTGGTTGTATCCTCCATTTTTCTTGAATGTCTTACATTTTCCCCTACATTTTGTCCCAGTTTTGTGGAAGAGAATTATAGCAACCCTAAGCTAGGGCCACTTATGTCAACATAAGTGCTTTTAAAGATGTTGCAAGAAGACATATCCAGTTTCCTCCTTGCACAATTCCCTGGATGCACAAGGGCAGCTGTGTGGCCAACCAGAAGCCAGGACAGAGGTGGACCAAGGAGCCTCTGGCTACCCTTGCATACCCAGAGAGGAAAGCTCAGCTGTCACCCCTTGAGCACTTACATAAGTCCAGTGGCAGAGAGTTCCACATCACCAGCAGGCCAAGAAGATCAGTCTATGTGTTGGTTATTGCCTTTATAGCCCTACATGGTTTGGGTCCAGGTTACCTACAGAATCACCGCCTCCTATATAATCCACCCTGTATGCTCAGATCCTCTAACACAGGGGTAGGCAACCTTTTTGAGCTGGGGGCCGGGTTGCTGTCCCTCAGACAATGGGGGGGGGGCAAAGCACCAAAAATAAAAATTAAAAATAAAAATAAAAAATAAATTTAAAAGATATGCATGCACACTCTCTCAGCCCCAGAAAAGCCATGGCAAAACCCCTGTGGAGATTTTGCCAAGAAAACCCCAAGAACAAGTAATAACAACAATAATCAATATCATCATGGTGGGCGGCGGAGGCGGGCGGCAGCAGCAGGACCGGCTTGGGGCCGGTCCAAAGGCCTCGGGGGGCCACATCCAGCCCCCAGGCCTTAGGTTGCCTACCCCTGCTCAAACGGATATTTACTCTGGTCAGCCAGGACTAGCTTGGCAACTGTCAGCCAGAGGACATTTTCTTCAGCTGCCCCTGGACTGTGGAATGACCTGCTGGAAGAGATTCGATACCTGAATACACTGTCTAAATTCAAAGGAGCGTTAAAGACCAATCTCTTCTGGCAGGCTTATTCAGATGATTTTTAAATTGTGACTTTTAAATGATGAATTTCAAATTTAGATTGTTTTACTATGTGTACATCTTGTTTGTTCTTTTAATTGATGTGTGTTTTAACCAATATCCTTTTAACTAATGATTGTTTGTCTGTTGTTGTTTCCCCCCACCTCAATCCATGGAGAGAGGCTAATAATAATAATAATAATAATAATAATAATAATAATAATTTTGTTGTTTGTATGCACTTAGCCATGCAGGTTTATTGCTATTGTTGTGTCATTCCCAATTCATGGCAGCCCTAAGGTCAATGCATCACTGGGTTTTCTTAGCAAGATGTGTTCAGAGGGTGTTTGCCTTTGCCTGCTTCTGAGGGGAGGAGAGTGTGACTTGCCCAAGGCCCCCCAGTGGGTTTCCATGGCTGAGCAGCGATTCGAACCCTGGTCTCCAGAGTAATAGTCCAACATTCAGTCCACTAAACCATGCTGTTGTCTTAGGGGACTTGAAAAACAACAACATACAGACCTTAGACAGGCCTGTATGTTTACCCTGCACATAGGATTATTCACTTACACTATAGGGTAGGGGTGAAACTTGTCATGGCAAATTCTCTTCCCTTTGGTGCACATTCCATTTACCCAAATTGATTCCCCCTCCCTCTAACTGCAGACAGCTGTTTTGGCACACAGTCATCTATCTCTCAAGCACTGAGCTTAGTCCAGTCTCTGTCTGACCCTGACCCCAGGCCTGCAGGTGAATTGCCCATTTGGTGGACCATCTGCAGTCAATAAAGAATATCAGCATTCTTTTGTCAAAGGCCAGAATCCAAGTAAGCATCACTTCAGGCAAAACCACAGTAATAAACCCATTCACAGGCACTGTCTCTGTGTTTCTTCCTTGCAGCTGTCCTAGGAGCAGTCTCAGATACAACCTTAAACAATCACATCACCTGCAAACCCTTCCTTCTGCCACATTTTCACCTGAAAACTCTGAGCGGGCAAATCTCATTTCCTCATTCATTTATTTAAATAAGCCCACCCAAATAACCTCCACTTCCATCTCACTTTTGATAGCGTCTTGTCTAATGGAGGGATTTGGAGATCTCAAAAAATGTGTCCATCTTTTTAGAATCACAGCTTTAACCTGGGCAAGGCAGAGCTGGAGATGTGACTGAAAAATCCCTCTCCCCTTTCTTCCCAAAGGACCTTTAATTTGTCGACAGCATCTACTGTAAAAGGGAGAGGCTTCCACATTTTATATGATTGTGTTTTTCACTTTTTCCCTGTTCTGTCTTTACTGTTATAAAGTGCCACGTAAGTGTTAAGCATTATTAAATTCTAACAGTAATAATGAACATGCAAAGCAGTAAATATTTAGCTTTTCTGTTGCTCTCCGTGCACACCACCATGCTTTAAAGAGAAGGATACAAATACAGTACTGTTCTAATATATACTTAATTTTACAGATCTCCTGCTGTAGTTTCTGACTAACGGTCCGTTATTTGTTCAGAAAGATTTTATGATGCTCGTAAAATCTCAATTACAGTTTTAAAATAACTTGTAGGTTTTTTTGTAATGCGATGCTGCCATCTCGGTTCCCAGAGGATATATTAAATTCAAGTAGCAATAGCAAATCATTTAAGCAATAAATAAATAACCTGAGAGACCAAGAGTTGTTAAGAGTTAATAGTCTCCCGTACACTCAATAGAGTCTGAGACACCACTCTATTAAAGTGACCCCTGGGGCCATGGGCCAAATTGCACCCAGTTGCTTTGTGGAAGGTATTCATCCCCTGCACATTCATTTCCTTCTTTATGTTGTCTCTTTTCATCAGGGAAGGCCCTCTGCAGTCCCTGAGTCCAGAGAACAATTACGGTACAGTCTCAGAAAAAAGAAAGAAAACTGGGGTCATAAATATGTTAAATGGGTGCGTGGGTTTAAGCAGCTTTGTAAAATAAACACGAAGGAACCCTCAGACTAATTAATGAATATGAAGCAGCATGATAGGAATGTTTTAAGAGAAAATTCACAGATTTGCCCCCTCCCAATCTTCTTAAGAAGAAGAATTCCTCATCCTCATCCTCCTCTCTTTCTAAGAATACATTTGTCACGTACAGTACTTGCATCCAATAACATTTAGGTAAAAGTCTGTGTCATGTAATTCATTGGGTGGGACCCATAACCTTTGAAGTGGAATTTTATTTTAAAAAGAACCTAGGGGTCCCCACATTATGCAATATAGCAGTTTGGTTCCACTTTAACAATTTTGCCTCCATCCTATGAAATACTGGGATTTGCAGGTTTGAGAGGTACCTAGAATTTCCTGCCAGAAAACTCTAGTAGGTGTAGCACTAGAAAAATCCCAAGTGCCTCACCAAAACTATAAATCTCTGGATTCTATAGGATGGACCTGGGGCAATTAAGGTAGGATCGAACTGCTATAATTGTGCAGAGTGGATACCTCCTTCAGCCACTAGGCAGCTACAGTGTGTTTGCAAGCATATGTGCTTGCAAGCACGTGTGCGCATGTTCTACATTCTTCAGTAGAACATAAATCAAAATATAAAATGTTATGGGTGAAAGTCAGTGAAGGAATAGGATTTGCCCTGAACATCAAAATAGTCTAGTTGTCATCCTCAACACACCTAGCTGAAAACACACTCCACTGAGCTCTGTGGGGCTTACCCCTAAGAAAATGTTTCAGATTGTACTTCCTAAGTACTATATTTCTGCCATATGTAGCTTGAGTTGTAATGTTTGCATGATGACCCTCAGTCTGTGAGAATTAAAGGTAAAGGTATTTCCCGTTGCCAAGTCGTGTCTGAGCATAGGGGGCGGTGCTCATCTCCTTTGCTAGGCCGAAGAGCCAGCTTTGTCAGAGACTACTCTGTGATC
>CM034703.1:82081939-82097982 GCA_020142125.1 Phrynosoma platyrhinos
TTCTTCTTTGATTTTCCTTAGTAGTTGTTCCAGGTCTGTGAGGTTTTGTGCTAGTATGATGGTGTTGTCAGCATATCCCAGATTGTTGATATTTCTTCCTCCTATTTTCACTCCTCTCTCTTCCACGCCCAAGCCTGCTTTTCTTACAATATGTTCTGCATATAAGTTGAATAGGTAGGGTGATAGGATGCAGCCTTGTCTGACTCCTTTGCCAATTGGGAACCATTCTGTTTTTCCATGTTCTGTTCTGACGGTAGCCTTTTGTCCTTTGATTCCTTTGATTTAGTTTCTTTGATAGTGTAGATTATTCCAGGAAACATTATATGTCCATAGAGGAACCTGCCAGTTTATGCTTTTTCAAAATGGACTGGTATACTATACAAATGTAGAACCCACCATGGCTCCACTATATGTGGTATAAAAGGGATTTGGGGTGCCCTTTCCATTTGCTGCCTACAGCAGCTGTGCTAGAAGACTGGCATACCACAGAAATAGTGTTCCCTCAGCTGTCTTCCAGTATACCCCTCTCCAAAAAACAGGAGTGCTGGTGACTTTATTAGGTGATAAATCCAATCTGCCCTCTAGTATGAATTGGAAAGTACCGGTACCTATTTGGGGATCTTATCCCCAAAACAGGCACATTGGCTTTTTCCTGTGAAATTTAGACTAAAACATGGGATGGACTGGCCACTCCAGTGAGATGAAGCTATTGGCTGTCCCTTCCAAAAATATCTGACATAGGTACTCATCTATCTTGCTCAGCACCCAAAATTTTCACCAAACCTCAGGCTTCAGCATCAGTTACTACTTTCCCAATCAGCCTTTACAGACTGCCAGAAATAATGCAGCTTGAGACCGCTTTAACTGCCCAGGCTCAGTGCTAGGGAATACTGGGAATTGTAGTTTATTGTGGCACCAGAGCTCTCTGACATAAAAAGCTCAATGTCTCAGAAAAAAGCTACAGTTTCCATGATTCCCTAGCACTGAGCAAGGGCAGTTAAAGTGGACTCAAGCTGCATTATTTCTGGCAGTCTGTAAAGGCCCATAATGTTAAAAGCACCAGTTTTATCTCCTGAGTACATCTGCTTTACAGGGTATGATGAAAACTTGGGAGAAACATGAACCAATGGTTGAGAGGAAATCTAATATCCACTTCCCATTCTCTGATGAGCCATAATTTTAAAAATATTTCTGTACACTATTTAAAATCCTAGATACCAAGTAACATAATAAACAACTAGCTAGATAGACTATTCAGTTCTAACAGTACAATCCTAACTCAAAAATGTGGTAGCAATATGGGGTTAGGGTTATATAAAAGCCTCCTTTATTCCCTAATACCCTAAAGGCACCAGATCGCATGTGATCTTGGAAGTTAAGCAGGGTCAGCCCTGGTTAGTATTTAGAGGGGAGACTTCCAATGAACACCAGGTACTGTAGGCTATATTCCAGATGAAGGAAATAGCAAAACTGCCTCTGAAAATTCCTTTCCTAAGAAAACCCTTGGAAAACATGGGTCCACCATACATTGACAGGTTATTTGAAAGTACACACACACACACACACACACAGGCCTCTCTTGCCAATTTAAGAGATCAAGTGATAGAGCTATTCTGCTGGCTAAGACCCGCAGCTACACAAAAAAAGGTGTGGGGAGGAAGGGGGCATTACAAAAAGGAGTAACAGAGTTTAAATGTTTAAAGACATTTAAGTGACCTCCACCCCATGGACACAAACACAATGAGGATAGCTCTAACTATTTCCAACATCCAGCAATTTGAATTTGGCAAAGGATTTGGATTTAGTACAGTGCCAACTTGGCACAGCTGGCCCTGGTTTATCTATATTATATAGTGAGTGTTTGCTTCTTGCACACCTGGAAAAAATGAAGCACCTTTCACCCCTGGATCAACAGCATAACTATGCTGACAGTGGAGATTTATGCTCCACCTGTTTAATCTTGGCTGAAGTCTTCGGTTATATTTCAGATCCTGCAAAAATTACTTATTTGGCTGACAGTTCCCCAATCCACAGACCTGCATGGTCAATGAGAGTAGACAGTCAAAAAGTGCTTTTTTAAAAAAGCTCTGATAGAGCTATGGAGTGTTTGTACTTCTAGCTTTGGTTTCCTCCTTATCATCTTATACTCTGTATAGAAGGTAAGAGGGAAAATTTGAAGTCAAACTAGATGTGACTTTAATTCTGTGAATATAAAATAGTATATATTACATGGTGGGGATGGTTGTTACATAAATAGCAGCCAAAAGATAAATGAAATTCTAAATGACCTTGAACTAGAAAAGTTCATAGATCCTTTCACATGATTTAAATTTTAGAATCTATTCCACCTCTTTTTAGGGGAGGTGGGGGGCACCTTTAATTGGCCATTTTGAAGAAATGCAATATTCTGTGTCAGATTTCCATTTGGGGATAATAGAAAGAATTTATAATAACAGAGAATATATTTTGAAGAAAAAAGAATGGATTCTAAAATTGAAATCCCTGGTGCCTTTGGGTCTGAATGAAGATCTGGACTTACAATCTTTAATGTAAATGCTATAGAGCAGGGGTCCCCAGACCTTTTGATCTGGGGGGCTGGAGGTGCGTGTCCATGCTCACGACTCCAGGCGCCATTTTGGAAGACAAAATGGCATCCGAGTAGTGTGCATGCGCGTGCGATGCCGGGCGCCATTTTGGAAGACAAAATGGTGTCCGGTGGCGGGAGCAAGTGGGTGGTGTCCGGTGCCATCCAGTGGCAGCGGGCCAGTAGGAAGGCCTCGGCGGGCTGGGTCCAGCCTGCGGGCCGTAGTTTGGGGATGCCTGCTATAGAGAATGATTGTAATACAATGTATAAATGAACATGACTGAACTATAATGAAATGAATGGGCTGAGTAATCACCTAGAGGTTGTATCAGATGTTCCTGTGACTGACTCCAACATATATCATTGGATATTACTTTTCAAGGACTAGCTGTAATAAGTATATATAATGAAATAATGTAGAATCTGTTCTTTTCCTAATCAGTGGTCCTGTGTTTTTTGAGAGTGTTTTCAACTCCAGTGATTTCTGTTGAAGAGTATGTATATTTCTAATATAAAAATAACATATTCCTATGTGATTTTATAAGTTACAGTTAATTGAGTGTTGTCCTGTCTTTCTAATGTGTATAACATATATGTATTTACATTTGTTTCTAGCCCCTGAAGAAGGCATTTTCTTATTGAGATCAAAACCTCTTTGGCTTTGTTATAGACCCTAATAAGAATTTATCATCTCAGAGCATGTGGAACTTGTCTCCTTACTGTTTTCTGACTAGAGCAGAACCATTGAATCATTTAGGTTTTCCTATGTATTGACCTACTATTCTATAATTGATTTAATGGGCTCTAGTCAAGTTGGGAATAACCAACAGGATCCTAGCTTATGATTCCATTTTAACTGGGATGGCAACATGCTATGGAACCCTGGGGCTTGTAGTTTAGGGGAGCACTAGAGCTCTCTGGATGAGAATTCTAAATGCCCCTCCATAGACCACCAATCTCAGGATTTCATAGAAATGGCAGTTAAAGTGGAATCATAGTGATATAACTGAATAGTATGAAAGGGCTGTAACTCTCTCACCATCACAGTCCCAACACAAATAACCAAAGCTATTGTTTGAATTTTAGTGGAAACATCCATTGATGCCAATAGAAGCTTCCTCTGAAATGCAATTTTGTGGCAGTGTTCCTTTCTGCACACACACACACATCTTTTCTTTTTCTTCCCATATTTACAAGTTTGCTCAAGTTCTCCTGCAGCCAGCTATGGATGATGACTTCCATGTTAGTGGGGTAATGAATCAGCTCCTGTTTTTAGCCCTAGAGTAACTATCCACAGTTCTGAACCCTATCTCCCAAAAAGGACTGACACCTTGCATAACTACTTTAAAATTCTGACTAAAAACTGGAGTGGATTCAGTGCCCTACTGACATGGCAGCCGCTAACTACCACTGCCTTGTGGCTAATACTTGTGAGGGGGGGGAATGTGCACATTTTTGATAAAGACACAGGGCTACGCTTTGCCAAAATGGTTTATGGGGCCCCTATCTTCCATTTTGTACACACAAAAAGAAAGCCATCAAAAATGAGTCTGTTTCTGCAGTGCGAAATTGAGCTAAACTATCCCCATAATTGCAAACAATGGTGCCACTATATCTCAATACAAGAAGCAAAAAGTAATCATTGCTTCTATTTGTTTATGACAGGGAAGAACAAAAGAAAAATCTCCAGATGTTTGGGGACTGTGAGAAATGAAGCTCAAACTATTTCCTTCTGTCCACCCCAGCTAGGATGCTTGCTTTATACAGACTAGTTTGTCTTCAGTATCATCCTGCCAATAATAATAATTTAAAGCCCTAGATCCAATTGCTAATCCTGATTAGAGTAGATCTACATGTTAACTCACCAATCAATAGTTGACTGAATGGCTCTACTCTAGTTGTGACTAGCCATAGCCAACAGGATGCCAGCCAAGGTATGTTAAAAGAAGTATCTCAAGGTGTGCCCATGAGAGAAGAAGATGCTATAGGTCAGTAGTTCTTAACAAGTGTCCCTGCAAATATTTTAGACTTCTTTTTTTAGAATCTCTGGTTAATACCCATGCTGTTTGGGGCTTGAAACTAAGAAAAACTATGCTCAGATTATGGATGAGAAAGGAGCAACCATTTAATCATAGCATATGCAGAAACGTGACAAGGCAAACATTATAATCTTACAGATGTTTGTGGTGTGTTGCAAGACAAATGATTACAACAGGGTTGAGGAAACATATGGGCCTTCAGGTGTTGTTTGGCTGCAACTCTTATCACCTTAGCCATCAGCCTGGGATGACAGAAGTCGCAGTCTGACAACATGTGAAGGATGGAATGTTCCCTATCTCTGATTTACACATTCTGTTTTATTAGTTTACATCCCATTTATCTTTAGTGTCTTTATGCAGGAAACCATAAAAGTTATGCTTACTCTTAAAATGTTTAACAAAGTCAGTTATTCTTATACCTTAAAACATATTGGTTATGCCCTTTCACATTTTATTCCAGTGACTTTATTGTATTAGCCCAAGACCATGTCAAATACTTCTACATGCCAAGTGTACTAAATATATAAAATGCAATGCAATGTTACAGTCAACAGTGTCAGTTATTCTTACACATCAAAATGTATATAAGTTTATTATGTCCATTCACAATTTTTGAGCTCATATGCCTTCCAGAAACTTAGGGTCTTTGCAGACTGCCAGAAATAGTGCACATTGAGTCCACTTTAACTGACCTGACTCAGTGCTAGGGAATCATGGGAACTATTGTTTATTGTGGCACCAGAGCTCTCTGACAGAGAAGGATCAATGTCTCAGAAAAAATACAATTCCCATGATTCCCTAGCGGTCTGCAAAGGCCCTTAGATTCTTCATAGAAGAAATTGAAACATCACAGAAATAACTTCCTTCTCTCTTCACCTAGAAAGAAATTGACAAGGGGTCTGTGTGAATGTGGATATATAGGAAACCAATTATACATTTAAAACAAAATTTGAGAATTTTTTTTAAAAAAGTAAGGCATGTGACAGAAAAGAAGGATAAGCAAACTATTCACTCAGGGATACTGTGGGAAGCTTAGAAACTGCTTGATGAGGTACTAACATTGACACAAGGAATCGGGAAGTGTTAATGAGGTACTAATTTCACACAAGCAATCCAAAAGGGTGGGAAAATGTATTGTTCCACACACTACAATGTACGTATCGACAGAAACCATTTGGGCCATTAGTTGACCAATTGGTTGGAAAATATTTTCAGGTCTTAAAAGAAAATTAGAGAAAACTTTCTGAGCCCATGATGTACCAAAGGTACTTTAATAATAAATGTGAGACAGAAAAAAATCCAGTCTATCTATCCAGTAAAGGTCAGATTGTCCACTTAGTTCTGGGGTCCTTTCACATTGCACAATGCTAGTGGTATGATTCCTCTTTAACTGCCGTGGCTGCATCCTATGGTATCTTGGTATTGCTGAGGAACTAGAGCTCTCTAGCTAAGAATGCTCAATACCCTACCCTAAAAATGGTGAGACCACAGCCATTAAAATGGTATCATAGTGCTATATTTTTGTAGCATGAAAGGGTCCCTGATAAGTCTGTATAGAACTGCAGCCTTAAGGAGGATGTGTGAAAACAAATAATAATGATACAGCCCAGAATCCTGTTGGTGCACCATACTGATGTGATTCTGTGAGAATAAGTAGTGATGACAGGAGAAAAAGGCCATAGGTACAGCAGCCATAAAGGAAGACTTTGGAGTAAATGACTGCTCAGATTTGTTGGGCTTTGTCTCCATTGTATGACCAGGAAAAAAAGTGTAAACACTAGAGTAGAGAATACATGGTATCCCAGACATAATTAAATAATTTACCAATGAAGTCTGTCCTTGGAAATGTATCTCCCATATCAACCAGGAGGTTGGACTAGAGTTCCAGTTTCATTGCTCTCTTCAAGTGTGGAGAAATGATTTTGCACAAGAGAACTTCCACTATGCTTGGAGATTCTCCATCTGAATGAGAACCTGTTGTTGTTGTTTTAATACTGATTTCTCAGTAATATAGCTTCCACATATAGCAAAAATTCTCCTGTGCAGACTTGGCTTTGGTTGCAAAGGTGGATAGGTCTAGCATGTTCTCCTCTTTGGTTGTTCATTAAACGTGCTTCTGAAACAAACAAATAGAGCTAATGCAACCAGTGTGTTCCAGACAGAGCTCAGAAAAGTTACTTTTTGGAAAACAATTCCCACACACCAGTATGGCTAGAAGCCATGTTCTGATCAAATGTAACAAACACTGTAAACTAGGGTTGATTGTTTGCACATGTGTCCTGCAGTGTCATACAGTGCAGTGACCACAGCCATGGGTCCCTTCACTCTGAGGACAGCATTGATCACATGGCTGGGCACCTCATTCTGAACTCAGTGACATGTTGCAGCAGTGGCCATGCCAGGTGGCATGGTAAGACACACATACAGCCTGTTACTGAATGTTGTCCTGACTGTTCACACCAAACGCGGGGATTAGGCCCTGTATCATCTGGACTCCCTGCCAAGTAGATGAGGGAGGCTGTTTGGCCCATGCAGACAGAGCCTCATATTCTCAAGTGGACACTTAAAAGTGGGATACCTCCTATAAGACAACCACATTCATGCAGCATTACCCACATTTGATTATTTTGTTCTAATTTCCCCGCAGGCATTTTCAATGAAGAAGTTTCAGTTGTCTCTTTCCATGAAATAAAATACAGAAGAGAAAAATATGTAAATGTATTTTTAAAAGACCAACGTTAGTTTTCACAATTGGCATTTTTATTGTTTCTATGAAAGTTGCTATAATACAAAACCTTTGGCATGATTTGCACCCTTGCAATGTTTTGAGGAATGTTAGAAACGAAGGCTGTCTCCACTTTTCCCTGTTAAGATTGTCAGAGTAGTAAATCACACATTTGGTGAGGGAGGGAGATGTGTTTAGGAAACCCTGAAAGTGTCTCATATGGCATTTGCAAAAATATCATCTGGTATTATTTAACTCAGACACAGATGCCTGTATCAGAGTTTAAGCAGAATGGAAAAGTGGACACTTCATTTCAGAGCAGAAAATCTTGCTATATTTTCTCATAGTTCCAGCTGGCAGTACTCTGTGTCGAGAATGGCAATCATTATTTTTAAGACAACCCTCGTCTTTATTTTTGCCCTGCATCTGCAAACCTTTCTCCTTTTTTTGCACTCAGACTCTGAGTACTTTCCTTACTTAATTAATTCAATTTGTCATATGTTTGTGGCAATGCAGAAAGTCAAAGTCACAAAAGGTCAGCATTTAGTTTAAAGCCAGGAGCCCTGTGTGGCCATCTTGACTGAAGCAAAGGAGAAAGGAAGGAAGGAAGAAAAAAACCACATCAGGGACAGGACTGAATGCAAGTTTATGCTTGACAGACCATCTTGTTTGTTTGCTGAAAAAGATCTATCTGTCAAACTCAAAGAAAAATAGACTCCCTGTCTAATACTTCTCCAAGCTTTTGAATTATCTTTTGCAGTTGCCTTTTCACTGAACTGTGGGACAACTTAATTCGATATTACTCTTTCTGGATATCCTAAGCCCTTGACACATTTCATGACCACGAAATGATTATAGGTATCTGCTAATTTGCTGGAGGACTTTAGTAAACATTTCCTACAAAGAGTTTTTAAAAGAGACGGTAGTTAGCAAAGAAGAGGAAGCTGGCTGAATCCTTTTGTTTATTTACTTAGCACTTAGTGAGGGCCACTTCTGTATCTAGCCTAAAAAGAAATATTTTAAGCAAACCATAAAACTGAGCCTGACCTCTTCACGGGCACACCATAAATCATTGTTAAAGTGAGGGCGAAAACTCTGCAAGAGGTCAGAGGTGGGAAAGAGGTCATCCCATAGAAGGGGACAGTGTGAAAAACTACATTGGGAGGAGCTAAACCAACTATAAAGGAGGAAAGGAAATGCCAGTTGTAATGCAACTAAAGCACCAAGACATCTTCTGCAGCTCTCAGAGAAAATAAAACCCGCCAAGATTGGAACATTTTAGAAGTCACTGAGCTGTTTTCTGAAGACACTTGCTATGGAAGGAGCAACCCAAACATTAATGTTATCTCCACTCCATGTGGACAAATTATGTTTTCTTTACTCCATTTTGGAAAGTTGAAACAGATGACGCCACTGTTAGTGGCCCTATTGAAAAGATTAAAGATTGCATGGAGGAAACTTATAGTTGTTTTGAAACGACTCACTTTATTAGCCACGGGACAAGCATTCATAACCCCAGAAGAAGGCTGATTTATGCCCTAATTATCAGGATAAATGGCTGAGTCAGTACAAAATAGTTTCCTCATTTTCAGTGGGTTAGCTCCAGGTTGTAGTTGCATAGCTTTGCTCAATGTATATATCTTTGTGGGTTCTATGGTGCCAACTATAATAGAACACTGTAAACACAACCACAGTTTAAGTCCCAATATATATATTTACCAATAAGACTGCATCTTGTATAATAAATCTGACACATATGTACTGTCCCAAAAGTTCTAGGCATCTAGCCAGGGCAAATTGCTGGAATCTTCTGCCTGTACTTCTCAGAAATATAGCAACATACTGATGAAATCTTAAAGGCCTTTTTTTAAAAAATGAAAAGGGCCTAATACATGTCTGGCAATCACCTCTTTTCTCCTCTCCAGCTGTTCTCTTTCTGAACTCACCTAATGAGAATAGACTTTTCTTTAGGGATTCCCTACCCCACTTGACCAAATCAATAATTCACAGGGTTTACAAATATGGACAAAGAGATGTTCTTCCAGAAAGTTCTCAGTGTGATGAACATACTGTGTGTTATGGATAGTCAACAACTCATGAGAAAGCTTGTTTCCTATATATTTAATGATTCCAGACATTAGCCCCTTTCAGAAGGTGCCTCCAAATATATAGTCAGCCTTCATTCTCCACAGATTCTGCATCCACGCATTCCAACATCCATCGCATGAAAATATTCCCCTTCCAAAAAAATAAAAAAAATAAATCCAAAAAGCAAACCTTGATTTTGCCATTTTATACAAGGAATATCATTTTACTACATCATTGTATGTAATGGGACTTGAGCGTCCACAGATTTTGGTATCCACATTGGGTTCTGGAACCAAACCCCAGTGGATACCAAAGGCCCTCTGTATAGTTAACATGTGGCAAGGGAAGGTGATTGTACCTGCTAGCTCCCCCATACCACTGCACACCCAGCAGAATCTGCCCCTGACATCCACACTTACAGTGTGGCACAGGTTCTCCAAACAAGTGGAAACACTGAGTGGTCAGTGTTATATCCTATATGTTGTCCTACAAGGCATCAGAGTGAGCCTGGATATCATGGGGTAAGTCACTTGGCTGTTCTGTTGAGCCTTGACTTTTTTAAATAGGACTAAGAATAACCTATAGATTTATAGGGGGGTGTGATGCCCTAGCAGAGAGATGGGAAATTCTGTCAGTTTTGCCCTATTTGTTATTTTAAAATGAAAGTCCAATGCCATTTGGAGCAGTCCAGGACCCTGTCTGCGGCCTCCTGCACTTGCTTTTCAGAGTGAGACAACACTCTTTCTCAAATCTAGCAAAGTTCAGGGTGTTTTTTCCATTGGAAAATAGAATTTGTAGATATAGATCTTGCTTCCCAAAGCAGGTACACTCCCCAGAGCCAGAATCTTGCAGGACAATGTGTGTGTGTGTGTGTGTGTGTTATGCTAAAGCCTTAAAGAGAATAAATCAAGACTAGTTAGTCTGTACATGATATATGCATTTATGTATAGACATGTACAGGAGTTGTCTTTCATAAAACACTTCTGTAAATCAACATTTTTTAAAATCATGCACATTCCAATGTCAATATTAACCTTCGAGCTAACCCTTAGTCAAATATTCACATGATAAATTGGTTTATGGAGGGATAATTAAAGGTGTATGAAAACTCTAATTCTGCTCTATTCTCTCTGTTTCAGTTGTTATCTACCATGAAGCCTGTGAATGTATATGCCGGATGAAACTTGTTAGTCTTTAAAGTGTCGCAAGACTCTTGGTTGTTGTTGGCTGCAACAGACTAACAGGTTTGTTGTTTTTGCTGTGACAGGCTACCCTCTCTCTCTCTTGAAATTATGTCCTATTATTTTCAATGGGACTTAAGCATAATTAGGTTTCTCTGCCCTAGGGCCAACCAAGATTCCAAGATTCTCGCATCCCATGTTTCTTTTTTTCAAGACTGCAAAAGGCTTTCAGTCCTTTTGCTGAAAGGGCGTTTAGGAAAACATTTGAGAGTAGAATTAGATTTTATAGGAAAACCTAGCCTATTTTTTGAAGCAGCAACTCTATGGCTGGCATCCTGTTCATGGATTATGATAGCGTAAGCTGGGCCTAAATACCCTATACCCTATGCTGTTCAGAGAAAATGAGAAATGGAGTCCAACATATCTGGAGGTCACCAGGTTGGAGAAAGCCACCTGATCTTGGAAGCTAAGTATGGGCAGGCCTGCTTAGTACAGTTGCCCCTCCATTTTCATGGGGGATCCATTCCAGAGCCCCCCACAAAAATGGAAAATCACCAATGTTCAAGCCCCATTGGCTTGAATGGCAGCACGTACCTGTGGGCATGCACCCCATTTTGTCCCCCTCCATTTGCAATAGTATCTGATTGCTACTGAGGCAGTGATAATAATTGCTAGGGAGGCAAAAATGATAACCAACTGGAATGGCAATGGAATCTTAATTCAACATAAAGTTACCAGGGCAATGTTTTCTACTGCATCTGAGAGCAGCTGATTAGATTTGAGGGTACAGGATAATCTGCCTGTGGAATGCTGCCCTGCATTGTCCATCACTGGCCGCAAAGCAGCTACTTACTTTGCTTAATGTTAGCATTAGCCCTAAAGCCAGCATGGTGTAGTGGTTTGAGTCTTGAACTAAAAAATGGTATGAGTGTTCAACCCAAAAAATGAAGTGGTATAGTCAATTCTAGCATCCCATATCTGGAACATTGTTATTATTGTTTACTTTCAAATAGTTTCTGACCTAGGAGACCAGGATTCAATTCCCCCCTCAGCCATGGAAACCCATTGGGTGACCTTAGGCAAGCCACACACTCTCAACCCCCGGAAACCCCATGATAGGTTTGCCTTAGGGTCACTATAAGTCAGAAACTATTTGAAGGCAACAACAAACATCAGTCTTGGTCCCATCTCAATGCATCACAACAGTGCAATGCATTGTGAAATGAATGTGTCCTTTCTGGCTGAAGAGCAGGGTATAAATACAGGAAAGAAAGAAAGAAAGAAAGAAAGAAAGAAAGAAAGAAAGAAAGAAAGAAAGAAAGAAAGAAAGAAAGAAAGAAAGAAAGAAAGAAAGAAAGAAAGAAAGAAAGAAAGAAAGAAAGAAAGAAAGAAAGAAAGAAAGAAAGCTTGTTACAATTTCCAAGGCTTCATTCATTTGTTGCTATAATTAGTGAAGACTATGGGGGGGGAGTCTATATATTTAATTAGTTAGCTTACTCCTTCTCTACCAGTCATTGTATAGTAATCCCTCCAAATTCACGGGGGATCCATTCCGGACCCACCCGCAAATTCAAAATTTCATGAATATTCAAGTCCCATTGGGACTTGAGTATTTCTTTTCCTCCCCCCTTCTCTCCTTCCTTCCTTCCTTCTCTCCCTCTGTCCCTTCCTCTTTACCTCCTTCTTCCCCCTCCCCCAGAAGACCGGTGTGGTAGAGAAATGGCTGTGCCAGCCACTTCCAGGCCTCCATGTGCGAGGCAAGGCCAGTGTGGCTGCCTCTGAGGCCAAGGCAAGGCCATGCCAGTCGCTTCCAGGCCTCTGGGGCTGAGGTGGATGCCGCCAAGCCATGTGGCCAAGGAAAGCCAGGTACAGAAAAGGAGGTAAGAGAGGGAGGGAGGGAGAGAGTTGCAGGCTTGCCATTCGTGAGTAATCGCAACCACGAATGGCAAATCCACGAATCTGGAGGGACAACTGTATTGTCAGCATTCATCCTCCACTCTACACTGCCTCCATTTTTTTTGCCAGAAGGATTAGGCTGGAATTGATTAAATATTCCTTAGTCCATCTCCTTATAAATGAGAAGGATTTTTTTTTTTAATTTCACCTTGATCTGGAAGCATCCCCTTTAGCTATAATTTCTGTCTTAAATTTCTAAACAGGGAAATATGTTCACTCTCTTTGTCTCTCTTACTAAGTGTGTGTGTGTGTGAATGAGAAGCTGTGAGCAACTGTGATTGGTACTTAATATATAACATGGCATGACACCATCAAGGGCCATTTCAGGTTTTGACTTGGCAGCCTCAGGGCCTGAGATGATTGTGAACTGACAACACTAGTCCTAACCAGGGTACGTCCATTAAATCAGTGGTTATTTACTTGTATGTTGATTCACCAGTCAACACTTGATTTAGTGGATCTACACGCTTGGGACTGGCAAGGGTATCTAGGCCAGTGTTGAAACCACAAAGGCTGAAGTTCTAAAGCTGCAATCAAATTCCACATACTGGATCAGGGATGGACCCTGCTTAGCTTCCAAGATAAGATAGGATACGGTGCCTTTAGGACAAGAGTTCCCAACCTGGGGTGTCAAGGGGTGAGAGATGGAGTTTCAGGGGTGAGACAAAGAGCGGCTTGTGTCCTTAAGTGACAAATCATGAGTCATCACTCAATTTTTTTCTGAATAAATTTGAATTTAATTGCTCAGTTTAGATTTGTATTTTATGCACTGAGTTAAAAGCTTATTTTTTAAAGTTCAATTTGTTCACCTGCAATATTGTATGTGGTTTAGTTTGTGGTTCAAAAATTAGAAATTAGACTTCTTCATCTTCAAATGTGAGATTACTAAATATTGCTTTAGCATATTTAAGCTACTATAACACACACACACACACACACACACACACACATACACGTGTTTGCCTGTGTGAGAGTATTTTTGGATTCTTTTAGATTACACTGGCAATTGAAAAAAGCAGAAGTTAAAATGTTTTGCTCTTGATATACATTTTGAAGTTGTTGTTTTTTAATCACCCCCCGTGTGTGTGTGTGTGTGTATACATACATATATATATATATATATATATATATATATGTATGTATGTATATATATATATATGTATAGAGAGAGAGAGAGGAAGTTTGTGTAAAGATATTTTACATATCCCACATTCCTGCCAAGAAGTGCAAGATGAGTAGGACACATTTTCCAGTTCTAAGAATATTTAATGCAATGTTTTTACAACAGCTGTTGCTTTTGCAGAACTTTAACCTTGCTGCACAAATTCATGACAAGGAAAATACTCTGTTGTCTTGGATACGGTCTTCACACACATCCCCTTTTCTCAGCTGGCCGATATCAGCTTTCAGCCTCAGAGGCATTCCAGTCTTGCATCCAGGATCAGGGCTGCTCTAGTCTGCACAAACTTCATTAGAGGTCCTAATTACAGATAGCATTGGAATCTGCAGCAATTGCTCTCCTTGTGTTGGAGCAGTTTCTATCAACACACCTGATGAGAGAATGGCAAAATTAATTTCAGGGGATGGTTGAGGAAAGGATATTCATCAGGCCTCCTTGACATCCTCTCCTTTGTTTCCTTCTTGTCTAGCCAGATGCTTTAAGTCTTGCTAAATTTGGACCAATTTATTGTCCTTTCCAAAGAGAATTATATTACCTCTGACATTTGAAAGGCTGCCCATGGTATCCTGTGACAAATAGCTGTGGAGCAGAATGAGGAAACTTTTGGCTCTCTTTAGGACTCATCATTTGTTTTTCACAATGCTTTCAGACACTTTAGTTTTTCCAATAGTGTTTTGCAACTTTATATGAGTTGTTGTAGGGAAATGTAAAGAACTGGTCTACTAGGCTCCCCTCTTTTTATTATTCATATGTGGCATCTCTAAGCAACTTATGAACAATGAGAAGGCCTCTGCCTTCAGTATTCAAAGACTGAGCTATGTTCATCTGAGAAATCAGTATGCAAAGCAATCTTGTAGCACCTTTGAGACTAAACTGAAAGATAAAAGTTGGGAGCATGAGCTTTTGTAAACTTGAGCCTATTTCCTCAGATGCATTTGGTCTGCCTTAAGCAGTTCTTCATGCCTGTAGAACATAATGAAATCAAGGGAACACAGACATGCACCATAGAGAAGAACCATAGAGTTTATGAGTTGGGAAAATCAATTTGCTTCCTTCATTGGGCAATCCAGTGGCAGATAGTAGCTTCCATTTCTGCAAGCCAATGAATCTGGAGTCTGATCTGAACTTTTAAAAAAGTTGCCCAAGATGCTGAACATACTTTAGAAACAGGATTCTGCACTTTGGATGGCTCATCCAAAGTTCTTACTGCTCCCACTGTCTTGGAAACCACTAGTCACCACCAGACCAACCCTATACCCAGGAACTGTTACAAAGTATAGGGTTGAACACAAGGATCTTACAAGGCAATATCATCTTCATTTGGTCTTGAACTGTCTATTAGTGGTGTCACTGGGGGAGGGCAGTGAATGTGGCTCACACCAGGTGACACCATCAGAGGGGGTGACACTAGGCAGCAGCAAGGCCCCTTTCCCAGAAAGAAAGGGGGACTTTTCTGGGCATGCCACTTCCCTTTGTGGGGCTGAGGGCAGGAATGAGTTTGCAGACCTTCTCTCTTCTTCCTTCTCCTGCAGTCTCTCACTCTTGTTCTGTTTGGCTCTTCTCTGCCGCTGTCTTCAGAGGGGCCTTTGCTCTGACTTCCTCTTTCTTTAGGGTAGAGATCTTTTGTAATTAAACTCTTCTTGTTCCAGGAGATGTCCCATCTTTGTTGTCTCATCTGAGGAAGAATGGCAGTGGCATGATGCTGGGTTCTCTGGGTTGAAACCCTCCTTCCCATCTGCAACTTCATCCCAGGAAGTCCACTGGATGAGTTACCATACTGGGTGCCACCTACCTTAATAACACCATTGTTTTCTGTGAGCCAACCAGCCAGAACTGTTCCAGCCATTACCTGCATGCACGCGCACGCACACACACTGCAAAAATCACAACATGGCACATTTATTTGTTTTGGGGTTGGGGCTGTTGAGAAGAATAGAGATGACAACAAGCTCCCTGGCTGTTTTCTGTGCCATATCAATGGGTGGCAGCATCCTATAGGGCAAAGGGGAAGTGTGGCCCTCCAGATGTTGCTGGATTGCAATACTCATTATCCTTCAGTATTGTGAGGGCTGACTTGGGAACTGCTTTCCTCCAAGACATGTAGGGAGCCACATTTTCCCTGGTCCTGCTTTTGGGACAGCAAGGTCTGTCCCCCTCCATTACACCTTATGTGCAAATGATGTGACTATTCATCAAGAGCACAGATAATACAGTGGTGGTGGTGGGGAAACACAATTGAAATGCTTTCTTTTCTTTCTTTCTTTCTTTCTTTCTTTCTTTCTTTCTTTCT
>CM034703.1:82103204-82114500 GCA_020142125.1 Phrynosoma platyrhinos
CCCCCCCCCCGATTTGTTGTTATGTGCCTTAAAACCTGATAAGGCAACATATCAAGGGGAGGGAAGCATTTGCAAGATTTCTTCAAGAGGAGGTTTGCTGTTGTCTTCCTTTTAGGCTGAGAGAGTGTGACTTGCCCAAGGTCACAGAGTTTCCTTGGCTGTGGGCATTTGAACCTTCATTTCCTAAAATCCTAGTCCAAGACTCAAACCACTATACCTATCTGGCTCCCTCACTCTCAGGGTACCAGAGGGAATTGCTATTGTTTGTCAATGCAAGGATGCCCATGGAGTGTATATGAACAATGAAATGAGTTTGGTTGGTTTTTTTAAAAATCTTAAATGGAGCTGAACCTTAACCATAGTTGTATCCCATCTTGTAGGTGAACTTGAGTCAAACCAAAGTAAAACCAAGTTGACTTCCTTTTTTTTTAAAGTAATTTTGGATGGCTTTGCATGGATTAATCACCATGAATGAAACATGCTTAGAGTCTAGTTTCACTGAATTCAGTGGTGGCATGTATGCTTACAAGGATTCCAGGCATAAACATTGGAATACTTTCCCTCCATCTTGAAAGCTTAGACTGACTCATTTAGTTTATATGTGGAGATGGGAAAAAGAGGAGAAGGGGGGCGGGAAACACACACAATTTAAGTGGGCCTGGTTTGAATTAGTTCACCACGTGCTAAGTTGTGGCTTTGGGGAGTGTGTCATTATTATGAGCTGTTTGCTTTGTCTTGAAAAATTGAGGAAATTACGTAAAGAAAAGGTGGATTATATTAACACATGCCAACAACACTTGAAAAGAATAGCTTCAGGTGTTTGGCCCATGGCAAATTAATCAATCCCACTGGATTATTAATTTTCCTTCCTAAAATACACCTGTAAATGTGGCATTTCAATCTTTAGTTGATTTAAAAAAGATGACTATTGGAGACTAGGATATGGGACACACCACACATTTTAACATGTGCCGTCTTTATGCTCATTGTAATTGGTTACCATTTTGTGTGAGAGAGTAAAACAAGACACCACACACTCTACAGAAAGAAATCTTTTCATACACTTTGAAAGATGATATGAATCATGTAATTGAATTAGTATTTTATAGCCGGCCATGTCTGATTTCTAGTCACAATCTCTTGTTCTCCAAGAAGTCATGACTGAAACAAAAAGAGGAGCCTGGGATTTTCTGGAGAGGTTGTTGGACTTGCACAACATATTGGCAGGAACAGAGCAGGAACATGGGGATTGTGGCCTCTCATGAAAAGACTGAAACCTCTGTTTGTAAATGAGCCCACAGGATGAATACAAAGTCTCTGATCTGGAGACCATTCATCAGGAAATTGCCAAATGCTAACAACTCATATTATGCTTATAAGCCAGCTGGCTAGATATCTGAGAACCAGAAGGAAAAAAAAAACATTTGTTCCCTTATGGGTATGAAAAAAACCTGCCATTAAGAGAGACCAAGATATTTGGTTTCTGCTTTTCTAAATCCACCTTAAAAATCACTTAGAGCCAATAAGGACTAACCACAAGAGACCTGGCTCACCATAACCAGCCGCATATCACTTGTGCTGAACCGCTTCTAAGGGGGTGATAAAAATGTATTTTTCAATCCATCACTGGCTTAGGTTTTCAGCTGGCACCACAGTTCCCCAAGCTGAATCAATGCAGTAGTACCAGTCATGGATCAAACACAGCAGGAAGGAGCCATGTGTCTCTTCACATAAATTCCCATGGCTGTCTAGACTGTGTCAAGTCACCCTGTGTGAAAGCTGGATGATGGTCATGATCCTCTTTTTTAGATCTTGCCTTGTTTGTCATTACAGCAGTAAAAACAAAAAACAAAATGCACTGAACAGAAACTCTTACGCATTCCATCTGCATCTGAGGAAGTAGACTGAAGTCTATGAAAGCTCATGCTGCCAATTTCTTTCTGTTAGTCTCAAAAATGCTATAAGATCTCTTTACACACTCTTACACATTCCAGTAATTGAGCATGGAAAAGGCTGTTATTGTTGATTTCATTTATTTTTATCCCACTTTCCCCCCAGAAGCTAGGACTCAAAACAGTTTACAGAGAGTTTTTTGGTAAACAGCTTTCAGATACTGGTAGTCGTATAGTCCAAAAGGGTATTTTCTAAGTTCTGCAATGACCCCGTTTTTGTGCTGAATATAAGATTCACCAATGTTAACCTCCACCCTTCCTCTTCAATTTACAGTTTTGGAAAACATATCAGAAATAGCTGACAGTGCTTCAGGTGGCAGATGAACCCTCCTTACTATCTTTTCCACAAGTAGTGTTAACCCTATTTATTCTGGCAGGCTTTTGAGAATTGATTTTTCAGTGGAAAGAGGCCATGTATAATATGCTGGACTATCATTAGTTGTGATTTTTTAAAAATTTGTTTTAACTAGTTTCAAATGTTATGATGGTTTAATTGCTTTTTAACTTTTGTAAGTTTAACTCTGTTTTAACTGTTGCAAGCCACGTTGAGCCCTAAACTAGAGACCTTACTGCACAGCACTTACAGCAATGGGAATGGAATTGAACAGGTCGAAAATGCACGTTACTGCACAGGAGAATGCCACCGATGCTGCTGGGAGTCCCCAAGCCATTCTCCAGACATTCCTGGCAGCTGATTTTGAAGAATGATTCAAAATCATTTTTCAAAATTGGCTGCCAGGAACACTGGCGGCATCGGTGGTGTTATCCTGTGCAGTAATGTGCGTTCTCAACCTGTTCCATTCCATTCCGTTCCTTTCCGTTTCATTCCCATTCCTGTAAGTGCCATGTGATAAGGTCTTAGGAAAAAGACGAGGTATAAGATGGTGATTATTATGATGGTGGCAATGATGATGGCAGTAATAAAGACAGCATTGACAGCCTGGCATGAACTCCCTAGCTGTTCTTTTCCAATAAGAAGACAGAGCTGCCTATGAAGTAAGCTTCAACTCTGTGTCCAGCCAGCTTCCTTTATGTCATGGTCATCCATTCCTTGTTAGACAACAAACTGTTTTGGGAATTTATCACACAGGACTAGTAGAATACAACTACATAGGATAATAGCCTTTTTGGCAGGTACACATCACATGAGGAAAAAACTTATCAATGAAAATGTGCTATCCACCAGCAACTGAAATGCAAAGCAGCAACAGGAGAGACATAAGTACCTGCCAAAGAGGCTATTATCCTACTATAATTGCACTTTATTAACCTTGTGTGATAAACACCTTGGTTTGTTGTTCTGTGTAAATCTATCATGGGTTTTTTCCTGGCACAATTTGTTGGGGGTGTTGCCATTGCATTCCTCTGAGGGTGAGGTTGTCTTGCCCAAGGTTTCCATGACCAAACTGAAATTTCAACCCTGGTCTGCAGAGTCTTTGACTAAACCTAAAAACATATTTACTAGCATGATTGATATTGATGAATTTTATTTGTGAGATAGTCATTATCTTTTAAGAATGTTTCATTATAGGGATGTTTATTTTATAATCAAGAAGCACCTTAAGCTTTCATAACAGGGCAGGTTTAGTTCTGCTATTGAAACATTCTTTTCCTTTAAAGCTTTATTTATTTATTTATTTATGGGATTTATATCCTGCCTATCTCCCAATATGGGATTCAAGGCGGCTTACAACAATTTAAAAAGATCAAAGCTAATTACAAAAGTTAAAAAATAATTAAATAATACTAATATTAAAACATAAGTTAAAAACAGCATAATTAAAACCATTTAAAAGTAATAACCATTAAAACGTTAAAAGAGCACACCACACTAAATAAGTAAAATTCACCCACCAAACACCTACCTAAATAAAAATGTCTTCAGCGGTCAGTGAAAAGAGAGCATATTCAGAAACAGAAGGGCAACCAGACTTGTTCTTGTCTGGGAGTGCGGGTACCTAAAGATCCATGGTGTCAGTTCTGTACTGATTGTTAGAGTAATGGGGAGGGAATGTTCAAGTTGTCGATTTGTCTCCTCTACTGCATGTTAGGCCACTGAGGAGCTATGATTCTTGGGTGCTAAACATTGGTGATGCCAGGCAAGACTTTGGGACACAGATCCAGAGTGCCAGTCAGTAGAATGTATAGGACAGCTTACAAACTGTGACTGGCATACCACATTTTGAAATAAGTGAAGGTATACACTTTGGCATGTCAGAGGTGAGGACATTCAGTCTAGAATCCAAAATAAACTATTCTTCAAAATTGTAACCCCCAATTACTAAATCCACTTTCTATCTACTTTAACATTTGAAAGAGTGGTCTCTTCTGAAGTCATACTTTTGGTAAGCAATAGTCAGTTTTCCTCATTCCTCTAAAAACTAGAACTATCCTACTGAAAACTCTTAGCAAGAAACTCTTTTGATCTAGGAGCACTAGGATGTTTCTTCCAGTATGTAGTCATAGGCTGCCTTCTGCAAAGTGTAGTGCCAGCACAGGATGCCATCTTCTGAATAATTAAAATAAAGTTAATGGCAATTTAAGTAGGTCAGCATGAACCATTCAGTAAGTATTTGGAGAGCCTTATGTACTGTACTTACTTACCTACATATTTCTGTTTACCAAGCTGAGTTAGAAGTACAGACATGGCATTGAATGTTCCCTCACAACATGGGTTTCTGTAAGTTGATGGTGGAAGTGACCGATAACTTTGTAAGACTGTCATATAAATCCATGAGGTCATCTATTCCTTCGCTTGCTAAGTTCAAGAGCACCCACACAGTTTGTTTCTCTTTGGAAATTCAAAAGAAAGCTATTTGTACAATTGCTCAAGTGAGAGACAGTATATTAAATATTTGCACTATATTTTGAGTGATTATTTTTTTTTCTTTTCTTTTTCTTTTTTACTCCATAGAAATGCCATTGAATTCAAGTACAGTTTACAGGTCAAAAGGTCAGAAAGGAGATAGAAGTGAAACCATGATTTCTAAGAGTTTATATGAGTGGAATAATCTGCCTTTCTGAACTCTGTACAAGCCTTCTTTTTTTCCAAGGGGCTGACACTGGTATATTTGAATATATACAGTGTGAGTAAATCTTCAACAAAGGGGCAGATTTTTGTCTGCGTGTATCAGTATATTATGCACTATTGTTTGTCCTTTTTTGTGCATGATGAAACAATAAAAAATTTGCTTCACACACAATTCAAAGAGTAAGTAGAAGAGACACACAGGTATATAGGTACATGGGGTTGCAATTCAGTTGCATGGTGGACAATTCACTAACAAGGCGGTTTCACAACTGTCATGTAATTCAGTGATCATAGAGTTACTCTCCATTGCCTCAATGTAGAATCACAGCTCCATTGGGCCTTAGCAATACCTAAGCTAAAATGAGATATTTTAAAAGTAACCATCATGGATCCTGTGGACACACACACACACACACACACACACACCCCAGAGGCCTTTGTACTGATGAATATTGCTCCACTACTTTGAAATTGCTTCTCAAGTTTCACTGAAACCTGAAGTGGTGTCACTGTATGAATAACTCTGATATGCAGTGCTCATCTTGGTACAAAATTGCTTATAAATGAGACTTCTGCTCAGGAGAGGCAGAGTGATGTTCTCTGTGATGATCTTGTGATAAATGTATTTAATTAGGAATTTCAAGAAAAGGAAGTTTTAATGCTACATACACACATCTCTGCCAGTTCCTTCATTTGAGACAATGACATTCCCAGGCCCCCTTCTCATGTTCCTGTTGGCCCATATTCCTTCCTGAACACCGGACATCTGTCTTGGCATGAAGAAAGGACAAGCAAGGCTGTAAATTCCCAACTTGGAACAAATTAGCTGCTCCTTTGCGCACGATATGGAAACAGATGCAATATGTTACTCTGAGCTCCAAGAAATGTTAATGAGACAAACAGGGCAATAGAAAGCCACTCTCTGCAGAGAGAGGGCTTCACATTGTTGCAATGTGAACACTTTAAGCTGAGATGCTACACTGGAGTGTAGCTTTGTATAGGTAGTTCTGGACACATACACACCTGCCACCTGGATCTGCCAAGCCCTGAAAAGGGCTGCTCCTGCTGCTTACTGTTGGGGAAGGGAGAGAGATAAGAGGCAATTCAGACCATGAAGCAGTAGCTGGACTCAATCTGATGGTTGGTAATGATGGTGCACTGGTAGATGGAGGGAACCCTCCTTTTACTTCCTTTGGGGCCCCAGATCAGTCAAATCTTCATGGGGAAAATTACTTCCACCTTTTCCCATTTCACTAATACTAAGTAACAGCAGCCCTTCCTGGGGTTTGACAGCTTCTGGAGGAGTGGGTGGATTGGGGTTGGAACACAAGAGCACTCTATCCATGGCAGTTAAAGTAGCGCCAAAGCACTATAAATGTGTAGCCTGAAAGGTCCCCAATGTCATCTTTCTCTTGTAATCCTTTTACTTCTTCCAAAAAAAGAAAAAGGATGCAACTATACCTTTAAGGCTGATGCCACACTGCAGAATTATTACAATTTGACACTGCTTCAACTGTCATGGCTCCATCCTATGGAATCCTGGGATTTGTAGTTTGTTATGGAACCAAAGCTCTCTGAAAGAATATCTCACAAAACTACAAATTCCAGAATTCCATAGCATTGAGCAATGGCCAAAGAGGCTGGTAGAAGGTGTGCCTTGCAGCTTGGACAGGTGCATTATAATTTCCACTACCAGTGCTATGCACGGATTTGGGGTCAGGAGAGGCCCGTCCAGGAGATACCAGAGAGAGGTTTACTTTTTGACTGTGCAAAGGCATCTAAGAAGCAATATATACTTGTCCACATTTGCAGATTAATAGATGCTGCTGGGCTGGCCTAGGGGTCTGATAGCTATTGGTTTCCCTCTACTTTAATAGGAGGCGTGTGTGCAGATGTGTGTCCAGCTGATGCATACAAAGTGTGAAAACCCTTTTGTACTCTTGCTATTTTGGTCTGAAACTCCTTGAAGCTGAAGTGTTCACAATTAGTTCTGAGGAATTATGGGAACTGTAGTCAAAAGCATCTGGAAGACCATGCTTCCCCATCCTGGTTTATCCATTTGCAGTGATAATATTGAATTAGCCTCTCAGATATAGCCCATTACAAGCCAGAACACAAAGAAATGACCTGTCCCAGTTTTTGTTATTGGTGAATGGCTTTGCAGTGGTTATGAAGAAAACTTAATTTCCTGCTTAGCTGGGGGCTTCAGCAGCGGCGGGGGGGGGGGGGGGGATAGGATGGAAAAGGAAACTGTTCTCTACAGATTTCATTTTTGTTGTTTTTCTTTATATTAACATCTGTCATAACGATTGTTAGAATGAGCTTATTGCGTAGCTTCCCCATAATAACAGCTGGTAAGTCACAGGTGCTAGTAAAGGAAACCACAGCTCCACAGAAACAAACTGGGGAGTTCTTTGTTATGTTAACACCATGTTTAGAGAGCACTTAATTTGCTCTGATGTGAAATGTGCCTTATGTATAAGGTGTTGTGCAAGCAGTGCTCCAGAGATGGCTCAGGTTATACTTGCAAACAGGGCAGTTTTAAAACACACACAAAGTAATTACTTAACTGTTTTCTCAGTATGATGTTACCACTCACACCGTCTTTATATAAAACACCCACACATGTATACCCACACACTTCTGCAAATACCTAAGTATGACCAGATTGTAGAGGAATGTGGTGTCAGTGGCTAGTTCAACTAGGTGTCTCAAAACATGACGTTATGCTGATTTTACAGCACATGTGAGCAGCTGAGTGTGCCAGATGTTACTGTACTACATTTTCTATAATTCCCCACCTTTCTGGGTATGGCTAATGGGAGTTGCAGTTCAACAGCTTCTGGAGGCTCCAAATTCTCCACCTGTGCTTTACAGCAATATCACAGCTGGGTGCAATGGCTCCATTGTGGAAGAAGGAAATTCATTCTTCAACTCACAGAAATTGTTAATCATTTTGCTGTTTATAGTAAACATCTTTCCTGACTCAAACAGCTCCTGTGCCTTTGACAGCTGGGTGCCAAGTAGAGATTCTGGAGTCAAAGTCTTTCCCATCACTGTATCTGCATGCTGGAGCGAAACTTTTTCTTGTTGTTGTGATTTTCTCATAGTTGTCCAAAACACAGGAATTTTGAAGAAGAAAACCCTTCAGTTCTGATCAGTGGCAATGTTGGTTTCATTCTGGCATTGTGTTAAAATATGGGGGCCTGAGTTCTTTGGGAGCCTGAGTTCTTCCAAAATATACATATACATTAGCCCACCACTTGTCCATGGGGAAAATGTTCCAAGACCCACCCACCCCCCAGTGGATGCCTGAAACCACAAATAGTGCCAAATCTTATACCAGTAATATTTTCAGACTGCAGTTGACCACGAATAACTAAAACCACAGAGATAAAAACTGTGGTTAAGGCTGGACTACTACTGTACATGGTTTTAAATTGTTTTAACCCTTTGAAGATGTTTGACTTGTTAAATTGTTTAATATGTTTTAAATCTTCTAAAATTATTTTTATTCTTTGAAAATCTTCATTGATTCAGGCTAATTACATAGATTGTATTTGTATGTTATCCTGAGATCCCATAATATAGGTCAGGATATAAATATTTTAAGAAATAAACAAAAATAATTTCCAAATGTATAGAAGGACCTGGAAAACTGAATTAAATCTATGTGAGTGAAAATAGACCAGTGGTGGACAGATGTTATATGCTCAGGTGTTTAAGATTTCAACTCAAAAACTTCTCAAATGAGCAGTCATATTCATCAGCAGTCATATTCAGTATCTTAGTGGAACAGGATGAGTCTCTTCATATGGGGGCTTGAGAAGTGGATCTAATATGTAGACTCAGAGAAATATGATTCCTCACCACAAAACACCCATTCACAGACCACAAATACTCCTAATACCAGATTTCATGTAATCCTGTATCTTTCCGGTGTTGTAGTTCACACGGTGGTGATTTATGGACCAATAGCAGTGGGACCATGAATACAAAGAAAATAAAAATAATGGCCATGGAAGATCTACCTAAATTTAACCTAGACAATGAGGAAATCAAAATAGTTAAAGATTTCCTGCACTTTGGATCAATAATAATAATAATAAAATTTATTTTTACCCCGCCCAATGGTAATCCAATCAGGGCAGCTTACAGATTAAAACACACAAGATAAAACATAGAATCCCAAAAAAACAGTAAATACAACATACTCCCCTCCCCCCCTAAAATAATATTAAACCGATAGTAATTTAAAACAATTCAATTAAAAAACCCAATACAAGATAAATTTAAAAAGCCTGACACCACAATCCTCACCATCAGATCGATGGGGCCACGAGAGGATTGTCATTGATGCAGCTGTTTGTATCCGAGGTGGGGATCACTAGTCTGGAAAGGCCTGCCGGAAGCAATCCGTCTTGACAGCCTTTTTAAAGCTGTCCAAAGATGTTAAAAGACGGATCTCGTCCAGCAGGTCGTTTCAGAGTTGATCAGGACAGAGATTGTAGTCAAGAAATCAGAAGAAAACTAGGAATGGGAAGGACAGCAATGAAAGCACTAGACAAGGTCTTAAAGAATAAAGATATACAACTGAGCACTAAAGTCAGAATCATCCCAGCCATTATATTCACTATGTATGGAAGTGGGAAGCAGACAGTGAAGAAAGTGGATAAAAAAATATCAATGCATTTGCGATGTGGTGCTGGATAAGAGTGCTGAGAATACAATGGACAGCCAAAAAGACAAACAAATGAGTCCTTAAATAGATCTAGCTTGAACTCTCCCTGGAAGCCAAGATGATCAAATTGAGGCTGTTGTACTTTGGTCACATCATAAGAAGGCACAACTCATTAGAAATGACAATGATGCTAGGAAAGGTAGAAGCTGGTAGAAAGAGAGGAAGACTACATGCCAGATGGATAAACTTGATCAAGGAGGCCATGGGCCTAAATCTACAAGTCGTAAGCAGGGCAGTGGAGGATAGGGGGTCTTGGAGATGTTCCCATGAGTTGGGATCAGCTTGAGGGAAGTTAACAACAACAAAGTGAATCGACTCCAGGTATGAACTTTAAATGAGCTATCCAAGATGGTAAGCCTATTTTGAGGTTAAGATTCAGTACCTTGGATGGCGTCTTTAAAGTTGAGACTCTTATCCAGAGCAGATTCATTTTCCTCACTGACATGACAGCCAGCAAAAGGAAGGACCATACCACATGCACCAGGATATCTTTTTCCACTTCCATACCCCTTGCCATATTTCTGGCTTTATATTAGCATCAGCTCCAGGAGTCCACAAAACCCACCTTATATGAACAGACTCCAGGAGTTTGATAATGACAAGATTCAAAAAGGAAAAAAAAAGTTTTATTATGTATATGTAAGAGGGCAGCTAAAATCTCTGCTTATTAAAATCTTTTCTTATTGTCCAAGCAGCAAGGCCATGGAAGGAGTAATCAAACACGTCATTCTGTAGAATGTACCTTTTGTTTCCAAATTACCCAACAACCTAAAACAAAAAGAAGAAAATGGAATAGGAATTAATGCAGCCATCTGGAATGCATAACACAGAAAGATCTGCAATGCATTACATGGTCTGGAAAGTGGCTGGTTGAATTCCAGGGAGCTAAGATAGACTTCAAAGTCTGGCTGTACATCAGTGGAACTGTTGATCAGCTCAGATATTTCAAATGGGTGTCGATGAATGCATTTGTTACAATTTTTCCTCTCTTGCGTTCATATGGGAAAACTCAACCACAGATAGGTTTCTCCATTAATTTCATGCTGGCTGGCTTTGTTTTATTTTCAGTTATATACTGTATATTTTTAACACGTATATGATCTTGTTGTGAAGTGTATTTTCCCAGGCTTTGTAATGTAGTTGCATGGTATATCAAGGGCAATAGAAGTTAAACACACACAATCCCCAAATGGTAAAATGGAAGTTTTGACAATGATTTGCTTGGTGAAACCATATTTTATTTGAGGCAGGGTTTCATGTATTATCAGGGAGTATAAATCAGGATGACACAATGAGACTTAACTTCAGAAATGTGGCTTCCACTAGGATCACAGCATAGTAGGAAAAGTTCAAACCTCTCTTCTTAGCCACATGGTCCTGACTGAATTCAGCCTTGTCCATAAAATGTCCCCCTTTTAAAACTGGACATCCACAGACCTACCCTTTCATTCTGCATTTTTGCAGAATGAGCAAAACTCCAAGACAGTGGAATAGATGTATCCAAAGCCCTACTGGGTTCCCAGAGAAAGAGGGCATCTCTCATATATAGAGAGGTGAGGGTCTTTTCTGCTC
>CM034703.1:82116731-82143392 GCA_020142125.1 Phrynosoma platyrhinos
GGGGGGCACATCTGGCCCCCAGGCCTTAGGTTGCCTACCCCTGGTGTAGAGCAATGGTTCCCAAATTTTGGTCCTTCAGATATTCTGGACTTCAGCTCCCAGAACTCCTGACTTTTGGCAAAGCTGGGTGGGGCTTCTGGGAGATGAAGACCAGAATATCTGAAGGACAGTTTGGAGGACCAAAGCTTGGGAACCACTGTCCTAAAGGGAAACAGAGGTAGAGACCAGTAATTATGGTCCAAAACACACTGCAGAAATAATCCAGTTTGAGACTGCTTTAACAGTCTTGGGAACTGTAGTTTTGTGATACATTTAGCCTTCTCTGTCAGAGGGTTGTGGTGCCACAATAAACTACAATTCCCAGGATTCCCCAATTCCCTGCATTGCCCATGCAGACACCACCCAACACAAGCTAGCATCCTGTTGGTTTTTTACATAAATCTTCTTACACATGTGTAACTTCCCTTTCACATGCAGTTGTGGGGGGGGGAATGTCCATATACAATTGAAGATTATGGAAGCAGAGTTATACCTGTTGCGTATGGTTTGGCATGGTTGTTCCTTGTGTATTCTGTTGGTTGTGCAACGTGGCAATTCTTGAATGACATGGTGTAGTAGCGCAACTGATGCATACTCCCATGAGCATAAAGTTATGCTACATCTCTTTGATGCAAGATCTTGGCAACCATATTTAAATATTACCCACATTTAGGATATAAACATTTTATTGTTGTTTGCTTTCAAGCAATTTCTGAATTATGGAGAGCCTAAGGCAGGGGTAGGCAACCTTTCCCCTTTAAAGGCCGAGGGACTTCAGCTCCCAGAATCCCAGGAGCTATTGGCCAACATGGGACTATTGGCCAACATGGCTGAGGCTTCTGGGAGCTGAAGTCCCTCGGCCCTTAAAGGGGAAAGGTTGCCTACCCCTGGCCTAAGGTGAACTTGTCATGGTGTTTACTTGGAAAGATATATTCAGAGGAGCTTTGTCTTCAGCCTCTGAGGCTGAATGAATATAACTTTACTCAGTGTGTTTCCATAGCTGAGTGGAAACCTGGTGTCCCAGAGTCCTAATCCAACAATCAGACCTTAACATTAAGGCTTCAATTCCTCATTCATCACAGTTTCTCAATTAAAATATTGTAATTTTATTTTTAAAAATACAGTATGGTGATTGAGAAACGGGATAGAATGAAGAATTGAAGTCTTAATGTTAAGGGCCAGGAAATACTCATTAGAAGCCTCAGGAAGTCTATTCTTGTTTTTGTTCTATATCCTCCCTATGACATGGTTTTGGATAACTCCATAGCCCTGAGCATTTCCTCTGTTCATGTAATCTCTCCCATGTTCTCACACGTCACTAATTCAGTTTGACCTAACTAGGCCTATTTGTTTATTTTCCTTCCCACCATTGCGTCCGTTTAAGATTCCTTTTGCCTGCATTTAAAAGAAACACTGCCAATCATAGGCAAAATGGCACTGCATATGTAATCCATATGAAAATAGTTTTTATTGTCTTTCCCACACATCTTATTTCCTATTCCATGCCAATGATCAAGGTGACAACTATTTTTAAATATATATATATATATATATATATATATATATATACCTTCAGTTAAATATATTTCCTAACTTTAGTGGCTCTATTAAAAATGTATGGTCCCCTTCTTGCTCTCCTTCCAGTAGTAATTATTTATTAATTGTTTTTGTGGGTTTTTTGGGCTGTGAGGTCATATTCTAGAAGAATGTATCCCTGACGTTTCTCTGAAGATGCCAGCCACAGATGCAGGCAAAATGTCGGGAATACATTTTTCTAGAACACGGCCTCACAGCCCGAAAAACCTACAAAAACCTATGGATGCAGGCCGTGAAAGCCTTTGACTTCACATATATATTAATTGCCTTTTCCCCAGCAAAGAGTTCCCTCAAGATGATGTATGAAATCATGAAACAAAGTAGACATTGCTGTGTACCACCTAGTGCAGGAGGAGTTGTGGATAGGTCAACAAACAAAAAGGTATTAGAAGAGTTACTTTTTGGAGTAGAACCTCCAGAATCCTCCCCCTGCTGTCTGTGGGATTCTGAGAGCTACAGTGCCTTAAAAACCTGCCTTTTTCAAATTGAAGAGTTGTCCACATTTTGTTTTGTGTGATTTTTGTGGATTGCTGGTCTTTTTTTGTTTTTTGTCAAATCACATAAGCCATTCACAGCTTCAAACAGGAACTATAAATAAATATTAAAACGTTCTTTTAAAATGCAACCGCCTACTTTTAAATGTTCTTTGACATGTGGAGTTCTTAAATGAACCACATTTGTCAATGACTGATCACCAATTTTAAATCCCCAAACCTCTCATAATATGCTAATGCTGTTCTCAAGCTGAATACATTATGGAAATAAACGTCAAAGATTATGAGTTTTTTTCAAATGCATTTTATGGTTTTCACCTGTTCATGTGGTAAACACCTGGTGATATGTTTTCCTGGCTCTATACCACATTCTGTTTTTTCTCTTAATTAAATAAAATAGCTTGCATTAGCCAGTAACTAAGCTATTCTAATGTGATCCCACTGAGGATTTTCTAAGTACACTTGTCCCTCCATTTTTGCGGACTTCAAGTCTGCGGTCTCGGTCCTTCGTAGACTGGCAAGCAGGAAGGGTTAAAATGGCCCGCATGCCTGTGATGCTCACAGGAGCGCGTGGCCATTCGAGCCTATGGCGTTCATGCCATATTTGCAAATTTCCATTTTTGCTGGGGGGGGGGGGGGGGGACAGAACAGATCCCCTGTGAAAATGGAGGGATGGCTGTATATTGTTTGCGGGAGTTTATTTTCCATTCAAACCATTCCACGCTATTTTAAAATAAGCAGAGGTTAGACATTCAGACCAATATAAGTTATTGCACAATTTGCAAGGAAGACAGAACTGCATTCCTAAAACATGTGATGTCCAAATGATCAATTTACTGCACAATCCAAAGCATATTTACTCTGAACTAAGTGCCACTGTGTTCAGAGGGTCACTACTCCTAGGAAAGAGCACAATAGTCTTAAGCAGGAGAAAGTAATTAGTTTGCATACAGTTTTCAGAGGTACAGTGACATCAAGTGGGGTATATGATGAGCCTCTTCTCTTTGATTTCCATTGAAAAACACTTAACTCATTTTCTTTTCAAGCCAATTCACTGCTGCATGTAGATTCAATCAACAGAAGTTTCATCACCTGTAAAAAAAAATCAAAACACTTTACTTTTACCTTTATTCTTGACCAGCTTTGTTTTCTTTCAGTGATACCATTATAGCTAATCTGATTACAGTATATAGTCAACTATAAGTCAACCTCCTATACAAGTCGAAGGCAGGTTTGGCGGCAGAATCATGGATTTTGATATGACCTGTGGATAAGTGGATACATTTTACCTGTGGGTAAAATTCTGAGGCAAGTAACAAAGGATGTAAAGAATGAAGCAAAAGAAAAAAGATGCCAAAGAACTTACAAAATTCTGACAGACATAACTGTTTGTGTTCAAGCTACAGGCTAGATGGATAAGGAGGGAACTACAGTAAATTATGGCTGTGTGCAATGTGTGAGGGAGTTGACCAGGCACAGGCAGGGCTACAAAAATGGCACATAAAGGACGTAAAGGCAACATAAAGAAAATTACTACATTAGCAGTGATTACAGGCTTTAACTTTAATGTGATAACCCAGAAAAGCTGACAGACATACACAAATGTCTTGTTCAGATCATTCAAAGCCCGATTCCTCTCAGCACTCCTTTGAGGGGGAAACACCAAAGAGCTGCCTCTCCCCCATTTTCCCAGCCAGTCATTCAAAAACATCAGAAGCAGCATTGTGCTAAATAGTAGAGAGGGTCGGTCCTTCTTTTAGGTCCTCCTGGGACAAACTAAGCTCTTACCTTTCACCATTCAACTCAGAGAAGGGGGGGGGATGGCTCCTTTTTAAAAAAATTAAAAAAGTTAAAGGACAATGCTATGGAAGCTTGGACTTTGTGGTTTGTTATGGCACCAAGGCTCTCTGAAGGAGAAGGCTAAATCATCCACAAAACTACAAATTCCAGAATTCCATAGCACTGAGCCATGGTAGTTAAAGAGGTGTCAAACTGCATTATTTCTGCAGAGCGGATGGAGCTGTAGTCCAATGTTCAACCCAATACACCGTGCTAGATTAAGCACGTAAAGGATTATGCTGCAAATGACCATGCTGTCACCCCTAATCCTCCTCCTCCTCAAGCCACTTTGGTTATTTTTGCAGTGCTGATGCAGCCAGAAGGAAAGAAAGAAAGAAAGAAAGAAAGAAAGGATTTAACTTTAATTTGAGAATAATGAGAATAAATTATTATTTTTTCTTGTGTTTTGATTTTATACGGAGGTATTTACCTCTTTTGTATGCTGTTTTAACTTGTATTTGGTTTAATAACTTTTTAAGGGGGGGAGGAGGGTAAGTGTTCTAAATTGTTGTATGATGATTTTATGATGTAAGCCGCCCCGATTGACCTCAGAGGGGTGGGATATCAAATAAAAATTAATTATTATTATTATTATTATTATATATTGAGAACAATTTTTATTTCTGCAAGTTAGGTTTCACAAGAATTGTTTGATGTTATTTCTCTGATGTATATTTCCTTTCTGCAAGTATTAAACACAGCATTCTGTTATCTCCATATTCACTGGTGTGAGCACTAGCCAAATTTTGTACTGTTATTGAAGTTATGCATGAACTGTGGTAAAATGGTCTCTCTGGGAACCAAACGTTTAGATACCAACTGTTAACCTATTGACTCACTTTTTAGAAGAAGCACTGAAATTATATTATATTGGCACCTACTTGCTTATCAGCCTGGTGGTTTGACTGTTGGACTATGGACCTTATCCCACGGGGCCAAAAGCAGCAAGAATCCACTAAGAATCAGGCGCTATAGCGCTATACATTCCTGGGTGATCACACGACGTCGCTCAGAATCGGCTAAGAATCAGGCGCTATAGCGCTATAGTTTTCCGGGTGATCACACGACGTCGCTCAGAATCCGCTAAGAATCAGGCGCTATAGCGCTATAGTTTTCCGGGTGATTACATGACGTCGCTCAGAATCCAACAAGAAACCGCTCGGAATGCAGCATCATTCGGGTTCTTTTGAATGTCGGTTTCAGCGGGCATTGCAATAGCGCTAGCTTATCCATAGCGCTATTATAGCGCTAGCGCCATATTTATACTAGCGCTATAGTACTGCAATGATGCTCATATCGCTTTCTTGCCACTTTTGAGAGCAGCGTGGGATAAGGTCCTATGACTCTGGAGACCAGGTTCTATTCCTTGCTCAGCCATGAAACCCACTGGGTGGCCCTGGGCAAGTCACATGCTCTCAGCCTCAGGGAAAGGCAATGGCAAACCTCCTCTGAACAAATCTTGCCCAGTAAGCCCCACAATAGGGTCACCTTAGGGTCGCCATAAGTCGGAAACAACTTGAAGGCACACAACAACAATGATAAGCAGCTAAGAGGTTAAAAAAAGGCAAAGGCAGTGTGAGAAAGCTCATGTCCTCCCCATTACCCCCCCAACCCAACCCACAGTACCCTATGTCACTGATAACAAGCTGAACAAATTCCAGGCCATGTTTAATGAGCACATATTTTATACAAATAAGCTCAGAAGAGCTTGCTCATCTCTAATTAAACTAGAAAAGAAGCATTTGTCCTAATTGGGCAGCATAGCTGAAGAATTAATTGTGGGACCGCTTAGAATTGCAATCTTATGGCCCATTTCACACACTGATAAATGCTTCCTTGAATCTACAGAGTACATAGGATTTAACAGGTGTCTTTCCCCTTTCCACTCAGCATTCAGATTCATGTGTAATTCCAAAACCTAATTTAAAAAACAAAACAAAACTGAAGAGCTGTTTATACAATAATCTCTGAACCTATCAGAGGTTAATGTGGTGGTATTGTTAGAATAATATTATAATGTGTGCCTGAGAACAGGGTCTCTCTGTTACGATAATGATGGGGTTTTATCCAGTTTCTGGGAGAAAGTTTGGAGAGAATCTCTTCAATAATATCAAAAGAGCAATTGTTGTCTTCAGTTGGACAGCCATAAAAAGGCCCAGAACTGGAATGTATATTGCTTGCAAATGATACTTGATGTTGCCAAGTCTTAGAAGAATTAACTGGCATAACTGGTATATTTTGGAAGACATTTGTTTCTTGCACTCTTTCCAACCAGAGATGACTAGAGAGGGAATTGGGTGGGATTGCTTCTCCCTGTTTTGCTGCTCTCTTCTTTTAGTTTGACGTACCATTCAAAGCATGTTAGGACAACGCTTCAGTTTGCCCAGCCAAAGGTTGCCTCAATAGAATGTAGTGGATTGTGTTCTGCCTCGAGCATCATCAAGAAAATTTAGCTAAGTGCCAATTCCAGAATCTTTCAGCTGAGACCTCTCGGGAGGAGAAAACAGCCTCTCAGAAACAGGTTTGGACATGCAGCATATTAGTGCTGCATAACCCATCATTCCCAGTAGTGAAGCAGCTACATTTTATGGACCCTATTAAATATATAAAGATGAGCCTAAATACCCTAAAGGCACCAGAGCTCATCTGATCTTAGAAGCTAAGCAGGGTCAACCTTAATTAATAGTTGGATGGAGACTCCCAATGAATGCCAGGTGCTGTAGGCTACTTTATCTGATTTCTCAGAGTACTTTGCTAGTGCGAGCAAGAAGTATGAAGCCCTTTGCCCAGTTTGGGTGTATACCTACATTGTAGATATAATGCAGTTTGACATAATTTTAAGTGCTGTAGTTCCATCCTATGGAACCCTGGGATTTGTAGTTTTACAAGTTCTTTAGCCTTCCTTGTCAAAGAGTGCTGGTGCTTCTCAAAACTACAAATGTCAGGATTCTGTAGGATGGAGCCACAGCAATTAGTGGTGTTTGAGTTAGGACTACAACCCAATTAAATATTGGATTTCAAACTAATTATAGTATGGCTTTTAGTTGATTATCGTGGTTAAATTTGTGCAGGTTTACTTTAATAATAATAATAATAATAAATTTCATTTATAGCCTGCCTCTCCCTGCGGATAGAGGTGGGTTATAACAAGTAAGAATAACAATAAAATACAATATACAATTCAAATCCACATTTCTAAATAATCCTCTACCCCAACCCCGCCCCAATCATAAAAAGAAGCAAACTAAAAACAATAACAATATAAAATGAATAACAATATAAAATACCAATTAAAAGGGGGGAAATAACAAATTAGCTAAAATTAGAGATAAGTAGAGGCAAGACATCTATCTTTCTTGGGGTAGACAGGGGCTATCAATATCAGTGGAGGGGAGGCTAATCTGTAAAGGCCTGCTGGAAGAAATCCATTTTAACAGCCTTTTTAAAGGTTTCTAGGTAATGTGACAGATGCATACAGAGTCTATTATTATTATTATTATTATTATTATTATTATTATTATTATTATTATTAAAAAAGTTAATCTAGCATCAATCTTCTCTTGGTGCTTTCCAGATGTGTTGGATTACAACTCCCATTGTCCCAGTCCTAAACTGGTGCCCTCAGATTTCCTGAAATAAAGTCCTAGGATACCCATGACACTTCTTGTTAGGGACAATTGCATTTGTAGTCCAAGCCTCCCATGCTTATTTATTTAGTCTAGAATCCACTAAAGCAGTTATGGATGTACAACCAAGAGTTATGCATTCAGAACTGGTTTGTAATCATAATCCTTATGAATTAATTAGATTAGGGCATGTTTAAGGAATAATTCCAGTGGGGAGGGAAATGAACAGTTGCACTTGGGAACAAATTACATAATGCAGTAGTTCTCCCTCTTCTGAAGGAAATTCCAGGGAAACAAACCACAGATGTCCAAAGCTCTCCTACCTGAAAGAAAAAGGGCATTTTCAGCAGGTTAAGGGATGCACCTGAAAGAAACTGTGATCACAACTTTTGACATAAGGGAGAAGGAAAAGAAGGGAGAGGGGAAGAGTGCAATACTGACTTCTTAGATCCCGAAGACAATTAGTTAATTTTATATCCATTGAGGAGGCTCAGGGCAGTTCTGGGGCCAGGATACTCCAGGCTGCCCTGTGACAGTGCAGGCAGGACCTGAACTGAAGCCATATAGGGCTATATATGTCAAAACTGTGGTGAGCTTGGGGGAAGAGAAGATTAAGTATGACAGGGAACGCATAGCAATGGCCTCTGTAGTGGAAAGGAAAGGGGGAATAGGTGGAGCAGATGTTGTAAAAGCAACATTTGGAAATGTTAGTTCTTTAGACTCCAACTCCCAGAATCCCCCCCCCCCAGTACAGAAAATGCAATAGCTGCTTAGCTGTTGCAAATATGATGAATAAAGATTATGGGTTTTGATTCCTATATGTAGTATCAAGAAACATTTGATTATTTCATATGTGATGTGCCTTTCGTTTCTTTCAATTGTTATCTGTTTTCAGAATACAGAGAAATATGCATTCTATTAACCACTCCACTCTTGGTTCCATTTGATCTTTTAGCTCACAGGACATTTGTTTGTCCAACAATCTTCTTCCTGTATCAAATTTTCATTTAGAAAGGCTTCATGTTCTTTGATTCTGATAGAACTTACTTTCTTCCCATCCTGTGTCTCAAATCTGTTTTTTATTTAATCCTGGATAAAGAATGAAGTGTACAGCTCACAAAAGATAGAAATTCACAAATATTTTTCATCACAGAAGCCTGAACTATTTTAAAATATGAAACAGCAGCATGATTATCACAAATTATTCTAACATCTTGCTGAATAAAAACCGGATGGCAAAACAAAATGCCATATACAATAAAATACAAAAGAATGGTAGGCAAAATTACCATTTATATTACTATTGTAATATTTTGGATGCATGGTCCTTTACATTCATTGAAGGTAGAGCTAGAAGCAATCTCACAAATAATAATTTTGCTTCTTTCAGTATAGATTTTTCCCAGTTCCTGCAACATGTGAACAACTGCATACAGTGGCTTGAATCCAATAGTTTAATCCCAACTACAGTAGCCACACTGTATCAGTGGACTTGCAAAGTTCTCACTGATTTAAAGGGTCTTTTCTAGCTGGCACCAACAACTAGTTTTAGGCAGTTAGGCACTAACAAATGATTTCTTATAGAAGTCATACTTTAAGACAAGTACCTGCATAGGCCAAATACAATGGTCTCCCCAGATTCATCTGGAAAGACCAGATGGTGCATGGCCCTACGCCTGGTTCTCGTACAAGCAGACTAGAAAACAGCTGCACTTTTCAACACCAGAATTGGGTTTTACCTCTCTCACTCCCAATTCTAAAAACTCACCAGTTGTTCTAGATCTTCCAGAAAAAATTGGAGCCTTCCATTCACATGCCAGGTAGGTGTTTGAAAATATCCTGCTGAGTTTCCATGAGCATCCACTACTGCTGCCAGTCACCAGTTTTGGAGTCAAAACAAGGTGCCCAGCCATGTGCCTCACATCGAAGAAGCCTGTGGTAGTAGAAGTGCTGGGCAGCTGAATGGATGAGCATGAGTTTAGCCACCTGACATCAGAATGGAGGACTCTGCAATGGGGTAGGATTGAGACTGCTCTGGAGGCAGGATACTCTGGGCTGCCCTGCTCCAGTGCTGATAGGGCCAAAGCTTAGTAACCTGTGCCTCCAGATATCTTTGAACTGCAGCTCCCATGATCTTCCACCTTTAATTAAGCTGACTTGTATTGCTGAAAAATGCTGCCTAACAACATTTGGAGGGTTGCCCTTTCTCCACTCTTGCTTTGGGATATTGTAATATAGGTTATCTATAGGCCTAAGCAGACTGCCAGAAATAGTGCACATTAAATTGAGGCACTGTCCTGGCTCAGTGCTAGGGAATCATGGGAATTGGGTTTTTTTCTGAGACATTGAGCCTTCTCTGTCAGAGAGCTCTGGTGCCACAATAAATTACAGTTCCCATGATTCCCTAGCACTGAGCCAGGGCAGTGCCTCAATTTAATGTGCACTATTTCTGGCAGTCTGCTTAGGCCCAACGTCTTTTGGTCATTTCCATAATGCAAATTGAAACTGGACTCAGATTTTTGCCCCTCCAATGTTTTTGCTTGATCCGAAATGTTGCCCCCTTGCCCATGGAAATAGTTAACTGATGATATTTTTTTTCAAATAAAGTAGCTTTATTTCAAAAACCAAGAACACGCAAAGAAGAAGACCTTTATCCAAAAGAAAAATGGCTCTAAGTATGTGTACTCTAAACATTAAAAAGACAGAATGAAATGGAAGTGATAGGTTATAAATCTTTGCCTATTTCATGCTCATTTGAAAAAAAAATGAAAAAAATTCAAAAGTTTTCTCCCCACTAGATAAATTTGGGTGGATCTACCCTTGCCAGAATACTCTGAGCTACCTCTGAAGTAATCTGGCCCTGGGTTCACCCTTTACCTGCTCACAGGTTTTCAGCTCTCGCATCAAGCAGTGGATGGCTGCTTTCCCACATGGCCTCCATTTGTCACCTTGTGTTGCTGCTGAGGTCAAAATGTGGTGTCGAGCCACACTATCAATACTGGGAACCTTGTTCTGACCTCAGAGCAATTCATGTCTGCAGCAGAGGTGCCGAGCAGCTGCCACTGTTGCTGGGAAGAGAGTCAAAAACCTGCAGCAAAGGCCAGGTTATTTAAATGCCAGTTGGGGGGGCGGGAGAAGCTAGAATTCCTCTTTATTCGCTGGATAATGATGTGATTATAGTGACATCATGCTATATTATCTGATAATTGCACAATAGTGATGGGAGCATCCTGCTATGCTCCCATCACTTTTGCCCATGTGAAAATCTCCAGAATGCAGGCATCATGAAGACAGTCCAGACCCAATTTAGAGTTTTGCCCAGTGTCATTTAAACAGGATGCAGTGAGCCTGAGGGGAATTGGGCTTAATTGGACATGTAGACCAGCCCTTTATAAGAGTTTTTTCCCCACTCCTAAAATGTAAGAGAGTGAGAAATAAATTTTTGGCAAAAATCTTGCTTATGCAAAAATCGTTATGCAAATATTCTTTGCCTCTCCAGGGCGGGGTCAAATAAGGCAGCAGCAGGGTCTTTAGCAGTAGAGACTGGAGAGGTGGAAGATAAAGTCCATCACCTGGAAAAGTTACTTTTTTGCATAGCAATTTCCAAAGTTCCTCAACAAGGACCATGCTGGGTGAGAAGTTCTTGCAGCTGTAATCCAAAAGCTGGAATTCCCAAGCCCTGCCAAAGAGAGAGACAAATTTGGACATGAGAAAAGAGAGATGGGAAAGTGAGGGAAGTAAAGTTGAGATGCAGGTTAAGATGGAGCACCAAGATGGAGCACTAGAGTTAGACTCTGTCAGTGTGGACTGCAGCAGTTCAATTGGAATATCATCTGTTCCTGGTGATTTCTCTTATTGCAGTTTCCACCTCACTTTTTAGGATTTGGGGTTCATCTTCATATGGCTCTTCATTCCAGTGTCCTTCATCTTGTCATCTCTTTTGTATAATTCTTTTGTGTATTGCAACCAACGTCTTTTTATTCCTTCTTGGTCTTGAATTATGTTATTTTTATTGTCATAGAGCATCCCAATCCTTGGTTTGAATTTTTCTTTGATTTCCTGGATCTTGTGAAATAAAACTCTTGTTCTTCCCTTTTTGTTGCTGTCTTCTATTTCTCTGCATTGGTCGTTGTAGTAATTTTCTTTATCTTTCTGCACAAGCCATTGTACTGTTACATTCATAATTCTTAGTTTGTTCCTATCTCCTTTTTTGCATATATATGTATATATTTGTGTGTGTGTGTGTGTGTCTTTTAGTTGAAAATCTAAGGGAAGTAAAATTTCCACAAACAACCTGCTGAATTCTGAGCATACTCAAAGGATGAAAATGCTGGGTGATTATTGATGGCAGCTGAGAATGGAGATAAGGACAGAGGAGATGCAATGAGATGTCTTGGAGAAGGGTGTGGTTGGCTGACTGGCTAGCTAAATCCTTGAACAGGAACACTGCGCACAAAGAAAGTTTTGTTGCAGACCCACGTGTTTTTTTTCTAATGAGCATAAGACAAAGCAACTGTCATCTTTAGTGATGCTGAAGGAAGATCCAGAACTTTTAACAGGGAAATCAGTAATATTATGAAGAGTGTTGTAATACTTTTTTTCTGTAACAGTCACAGTCTCCCACCCACTCAAGAAATATGGTAACCTGAAAGTGCATTGGCAAAGGGTACTGAGTCCTGATGAGAACAGGATTTTGGATTCCCACTATGAAGTTACTGCTGTCTGAAAAGTCTTTTGGGCTCCAACTTGAGGGCTGGGCCAAGCGCATGATATAACTCTTTCTCCCCCACCCCAACTCCTCATGATTGCAAATATCTCCTCCTCTGACTCACCAGACCTGACAGTCTTCCAGCTTCTCTACATCATGGCAGATGCGCCGCCAACAACTCATCGTAAAGCATGTATGGAACAATTAAAGTTCTAATTAGTTTGTTTTGAAATGAAAACTTGACAAATGCACTAAGCTCCTCAAATTATCGTAGTTATGAAGGAATGCCTCTAGGTCTTAAAAATGGGAAGGACCGTGGCTAAGGTGTATACATGTTTACCATAATAAAATGAAATGCTAAAAATTTGCAGTATAGGCATACTTCATTTAACAAAGCTTGTGGCAAAAAAGTGCCCTTCTTACAGAAGTCTTTTCATACCCACTCACCCTCTTCTCTTTTCTTCCCTGTCCTCTGTCCATCTGGAGATATTTTTAGCAGCATTAGTAGTGCAGTGAAGGAAGCTGGAAAATCACAGAGTTTTGGTGCCATGTTGTAGCGGTTTATCTGCAGTTGAACAATGCAATAAACCTTAAGTTTGGATAAAATGGGATTGTGGTCTAGCTGATCTTCCTGCAGCTGTGTATGCTTGCCTATAATAAACAAGGTAAACAGCAGTTGCTCCAGAACCCCTTGTTGAGCAAGTGTGAGCAGAAAAAACAATGTGGAAATGGGAGAGCAGCTAAGCCTGTTTCACCACCACCATCACCATGGACCTTATCACACGGGGTCCAAGCAGTCGCATCCCCGTCCCATTGCGCTTCCTTCCGGTCACGGGAAATGTAATTCCCATTTCGACCAGGAATCCAAGAGAACGGGGATGATACGGGGATGTGACAGGGATGGGCGGGGTTTCCCTGCGACGTTGTTTGATCACCTGGGGAAAGGAAGCGCGATGGGACAGGGATGCTACAGGGATGGGACAGCTTCAGACCCCCGTGTGATAAGGTCCCATGTTTATAAAAAACACCACACTGAGATCTATAATTTTTGTGGGTTTTCTAGGCTGTGTGGCCATGTTCTAGAAGAGTTTCTTTCTGATGTTTTGCCAGCATCTGTGACTGTCATCTTCAGAGTGTAGCAGATGCTGGTGAAACATCGGAAAGAAACTCTTCTAGAACATGGCCACACAGCCCAGAAAACCCACAAAAAACTATGAATACTGGCCATGAAAGCCTTCGACTCCACACAGATCTATAAATTTGGCAACCAAAACTGGTGCAAGAAAATAATAATAATCCTTGGATTCATTCTGGAAGAAGCTCCCAAGAGAACTCTAGACAGTTCAAAATGTTTTTGTTATGCACAGCTTAACTAACCTGGTTGTTTCACTCCACATGTGCATATTGTTAGTTCTGAATTTTTAAAAAATGCTGAAGGATGTTAAGATGCTCTTCTTTTTGTGGTATAGGAAACTAGCCCTGCTCTTTTCATGTTATTTCTGTCTCTGGTATTAAATTTTCTGTTAATGAATGAAGGCTCAGGAACACTTTTGTTAACTAAGATATACCTGCACTGTGAACAATTTGTTCATTTTCCCACATCTCATGAAATGGGAAAGATATCCAATTTATATTTATATTTAATAAGGTGGAACATTACATTGGACTTTATCACACAGGGGCCAGTTTCATCTTTAAAGAGATAATAAAGCACAAATAAACTATCCTGAAAATAAAGCAAAAATAGTGTTTGTGCGAATGAATATCACACACAATTAGAATAAACACGTAATAACACGAAAAGCAAAAAAAAATCCGCTTTTGTGTTTCATACAAAAGCAAAGGAATTCTATATATGAAGTAGAAATGGTATACTCGCACATGTGCAGAGGGATGCATAGCACCATTAAATATTACAGGACAGGAAATTTTAGAAAGAGAAAGCGGAGAGGTTCATGTCTGCCTGGCATTTTTGTTGCCCAAGCAAAACAGGAAGTAAAACCGGCCCCACAGAACCATGAGAAAACTGAAAAACAAGTGAAAGGAGGATTATTGCATGAATAAACCGAACTTGACTTTCACACTAGAATAAATGTGCAATTACAGTAATATCGCAAATGCATTTTCACTAAAATCCCAAAAGTAAAAAGATCTGGGATAACACCACTTTCTGACCACTTTAATGACAGGTTTTGTGTGACATCATGTGAAATTGTTGTGTGTAATTACACATTTTTTCGGGATTTGTATGGAATAAACTATAGATTCTCCTCATGTGATAAAGTTCATTATTGCAGCCTTCTCCCCAACACCTTGCCAATCTGTTCCCATCATCCCCAGCTAGCATGGCCAGTTCTGGAAATTGCAGTTTAACACACCTGAAGGACATGTGACCAAAAGAGGGTGCATTATAAGCATTAAAAACTATGCCAAGATAGCATATGTGTGACATACTTGAAGGGTGGGGGAATCTGAGCAACAGTGAAATATTGTGATGAGAAGACCAGGGAATTCCCAAATGCTTCCTATAAAGGTTTGGTTTTCTTTACGGATAAGCCTTTGGTTGTTGTTTTTTGCCTTCTCCCATCACTTTCCGTTTCAAGTGCTCCTTTGGCCAGATGTTTTGGCTCCAGCCCATCCTCCTCCTGATGGAAATACTTCCTCGTGCTCTTTATGTTGATGAACTTTGCCCTGCTTTTTCCTGGTTCCAGACATTTGGAGACCTCCTTCTGGAGGAGGAGTTGCAAAATGTTATGAGCTGAGTTGTCCTTTCAGATACTCATTCTGGAAATCACTTCTGACATCCTGCTCTCCCCACTAAGCCTATGAAGTATATTAGCAATAAGATCTCCTCAGGGGACCCAGGACTATTTATCCATAGGCTATTTGGAAACTGTTTCTCTTTTACTTGTGTTTATTCATGTTTCCAAGGCTTTTAGGAGCAACTTATTATATCATCTGGAACACTGACTGAGAAAACTTTGGTTGGTTTTATATATGTCTGTTAACATTTGATGGCAAAACTGTACAGTATTGCTTAGCAACAAAACTGCTAGGACTTGGAAGCCCAGAATGTCAAATATGGCTGGCAGTCTGTTAGTAACACATGTATGAGGATGTCACACTACCCCATGGTACAACAGCCATATTCTACTAACAGTGGTGGAGTAGGAGTTGCACATACAGGAAGGGTGCACATGGAGGTTGTGTAGTGCACATTGTGAGCGTACATTGTGGTTGAGCATTGCCTATTTCACAGCAGTATCTAGTCATTGACGTATGTTGCACAATGTTGATATTCTGCATGTTGGTTGTTTAGTGCAAGTGCAACATATCTCCACATGCATATATTTAGGCTCCACTGAGAGTATCCTATATGTGACTAAGGGGGGAAGCAGACGGGCAGCCCTGGGCCGCCCCCGGAAGTGGAGGATTGAGGCTGAGGCTGCCGGACACCTCGGCCCCAATCCTCCCTTTCGCCGCAAAAGGGCCGCCACAAGAAGCATGGTGCACCTCTTTGGCATCTCTTCCAGCTCAGCGTGTCTGGATGCTGAGCCGGAAGGACATCATTGGAGCGCCCGTCGTGCAGACGGGCTGTCGCTCCGATGACATCCTCAGGAAGGGGATGGGGTGCCCAGCGTCTGGCTGCCCCTCCCCTTCCTGGGATTGAGGACAGCATTTCTCGCTATCTGCATCCCCTCTACGGTAAAAGACTTCAGCCCCAAAATTGGCAGCCGTGTTCTCCTGGGACTCACAGGTGGTACTCCTGCTTGGGAACCATAAAAACTTTGGCCTTTCCCTAGGGAGCACAGGGCTTCTCCGAACTTGCGCTCACGCTCATGCATGCACCAGAAGTGTGCCAGAAGTTGAGCACTGGAAGTCCCTCCCCCATAAATCCCACTCCCTGGTCAGTGACCACACTGGGTGACACCAACCCTAGGGACGCCACTGATCCTAAGCATGTTCATTTGACAATTAAGTACTTGTGAGTTAATTTCCAAAGAGGTAATCTTAAAAAAGAAATAAAGTGTTTTAACTAGCATTCCTTTGATTGCATCCCCAGACTCCTTTTTGTAAAGCAAGATATAATAGCAATAATAGTGATAGTAAAGTGATGTAGTGGTTTCAGTGTCAGCCTAGGAAGCCCATTGCATGACCCTGGGCCAGTCACACTCTCTTAGCCTCAAAGAAATTGAATTGCTGGATGCTAAGGAACCTAAGGTAGATGGCTTCAATCAAAACTACAATCATTAAAGTGGTCTCAAGAGATCAGGCATTGGGAAAGGATCCTTAAAGGAGAAAAAAAGTGAGGGCAGAAGTAAATTCATTAAAACCTTTTGGGCAGGAGCTAAGAAATTGTCAGAGAAAGGCAATGACAAACTCCCCTGAATATATCTAGCCAAGAAACCCTTTAGATTACATTTCGCTAAGTCAGAGTCAACTTGAAGGCACAGAACAACACAAACAGTAGTCTGCCTCTGTGAGGATGGTGATTTTATTTCTCCTATTCCTCCCATAGCAGCTTTGATTTAAAGGGGAATGTTGCCAGTGTCAAACATCTGGAGGAAGAGGTTCCAGAACTAGCAGAGCTCCCATTCAACTTGGAGTAGTTGAGGTTGTAAAACCCATTAGCTGCTGTTGAGTTACTGGCCTCTGGAAATAAGAAAAAGTTTTCACCAGGGGAAGCAGTTACAAATTTGTAACAAGGAGGCAAAATTAACTACCAGAGAGTCCAGCCATATACTGGTATAAAAAAATATCCTGACAGCAACTTGCTACATATTTCTCTGTGATGGCAATTGCAAGACTGAATGGCTTCAACGGTGAAGAACTGTTGGTTCTAGTGCTGTCTGTTGTGTACCACAGCATAGTCCTTCAAGCCCAGCTTTCACTCCACCACAAGAAGTTAATACTTCACTCACTTTTCTGTGGGAAGTAGGTCACACTGCCAAAACCACACTGCATAGTCTGGCACAGCTCTCCAGTCTGCCATGGAGAGAAGAGTAGCAGCCAGCCAGATATGAGGCCACATTGATTTAAACGATTATGCAGAGAAATCACAGGGATGTATCTTCCCCCTCCCCAGAAGCCCCACTGTGTGCAATGGGGCTTACCTTAAGGTAAGTATGCATGGCATTGCAGTCTCTGAGTAAGTCAGGATATTGGGAGATATGGGGCACTGGCCTAGCAGGGTTTCTTTAATTATATACCATGTATTTTATTTTCACTGAAAATTTTGAAGTGAATGGACACTTTTGTCAAATTTCTAAGTAACAGATTAGTGTCTTGCAGTAAAAGGATTTTGTTGCATTAGTTCTTTGTTTGTTTGCAATATGTATATACTGCCACACTTTAAAACTTTTTTGGCAGTTCATATGTAAAAAAATTAAAACCAGAACATAAATATATAAGGCATAGAATCAAAAATAAAATTAACATAATCACAGAATTAAACCAAAGTAAATCCTGCAACAGAGCATAAGAGCAATGAGAAATATTTTTCAAAAGCTCATCTAGATTGAACTACTGGGGGAAAATGTTTTAAAAAGATTTTTAGCTAGTGCAGAAAAGACCAGGTAAGCTTCTCAGGAGAGGGCTGAGTTGCACCTCATTCTACAACTGGAGTCACACAACTGGAAAAACTTTCTCTTGTAATCGTTTTCTCCCAGCTCATTTGTCAGGGTGATGGCAATCCTCTCCCAAACAGCTGGGAAGACAATCCATCCATTAACCATATCCCCCCTCTCCATTTTTTCTGGACTGATGTCCTCATCCAGTCTATGGGCCTAAATACCTTAAAGGCATCTGATTTTGGAAGCTAAGCAGGGTCACCCTTGGATGGGAGACTACCAATGAACACCAAGTGCCGTAGGCTATATTTCAGAGGAAGGAACTGGCAAATACACCTCTTGAGGATTCCTTGCTGGCTATGAATGCATGCTTGAACTATTAGCATTAACAGGCACAATGAAGTGTTCAAATTCACTATATGCATTGGCATCACTAGGGGGAGTGCGGTGGTAAAGACCACACTGGGTGACACCCCAGAAGGAGGTGTCACCCAATTGCATAGTACACCCCAGAGGAGGAGGTGGGACTTGGAAGGAGCAGCTGCCTTCTTGGTCCAGCGCAGCCATGGCCACGTGGGACTTGGAAGGCCAGGGGGGCTGCTAAGGCCAAGTGTGACCCCCACCTCACTGCCATGGTGCCATTCTAAGCACTGCAGCATTGAAGTGGGGGGGAGTGCTCTATGACCCTGCCCCCAGAAGCTCCACCAACCCCCCATACACACACCGGGTGACACCCCAGGTGGGGATGCCACTGACTATATGCAATTACATAGAGCAAATTCACTATATGTAATTACATTTGAATCTACTGGTAGATCCTTTGGTGATCTGAAAGAAAATCAATGATTTCAAGGAATTATTTGGCAACAGCAACGTGTGGCTTTTGCAGACTGCCAGAAATAGTGTACTTTAAATTGAGGCACTGCCCTGGCTCAGTGCTAGGGAATCATGGGAACTGTAATTTATTGTGGCATCAGAGCTCTCTGACAGAGAAAGCTCAATGTCTCAGAAAAAAATACAATTCCCATGACTCCCTAGCACTGAGCCAGGGCAGTGCCTCAATTTAATGTGCACTATTTCTGGCAGTCTGCAAAGGCCCACAGTCACGCATGCACCCATATTATATCTCTGTGAAAACTTAGGGCCTCGGCAGACGGCTAATAGAGCCATCTTCGATGCAAGGAAGAGAAGGGGCAGCTGCACGCTCGGCGCCCCTTCCTCCTCCCGAGGTTGCCCTTGGAGCCACCGGCCCTCCGCACAGCCGGCGCTCTGAGGGCAACCTCCCGCCACAGTGTCCGGACACGCTGCGGCGGAAAAGTCAGTGAAAGTGTGCCGCAAGCGTTTGCAGCACACTTTCTCTGACTTGTGAAAGGAGCACTATTTTAGCACTCCTTTCAGGGATGGGGAAGGTGCGCCGAAGGATCGAGGTGTGGGGATGCCTCGGTCCTGCGGCACACCTTCCCAGGGCGGCCCCGTGCCGCCAGTCTGCTTCCCCCCTTAGAGTACCCAAGGACAAATCAGGGTGGGAATCATGTGACCTTCTGGATGTTGTTGGAATGGAACTCTCAGCAGTCCTAACCAGTATAGTCCATGACGAGAAATGCTGGGAGGTGCAGTTCAGTATCTACAGGGCCACATGATTCCCTCCATTGCAATAGCTAGTACCAACTACTTTAGATTCATTGAAGCTATTGCTGAATGGTCTGCACTTGTGTAAATCCCACAGATCTATTCCAGCTGGATATGCACAGTGGATTTAGGCTTAGGAAAGCACTGTGAGTTCCATTAAGTTTAGTTCAAAGAATACTGTCTTCTACATTAGGTTCCTGTTGGTGTATCTCAAGGTTTTAATAAAAGATACACACACACCACACAAAAACCCAAAGCAGTTCCCTTAAGTCTGATGTTTGCTCACCTTTAATATGGCACTGTATCCTAACAGGTATTCTCTCCAGTTGTTTTATTATCATATATATCTACAGTACTTTTCAGTTTTACAGTGTATAGGTTATTTATGAGGTATATGGGAAAACATCTAAAGACTGTACAGTCGCCTCTCTGCTCTCACAGACTTGAGATCCATGGTTTTGAATATTCACGGAGGGGTGCCCCATTCAAGCTATGGGGCTTGAATATCAGCGAGTCTCCAGATCCCCCATGAAAACAGAGGGCCGACTATATTCAGAGGGGAGAGTTTGACCTGAGTTGACTGGATTGAAGCAAAACCCTAGTGGTTCCAGTATCACTGGTTTGCATATAAATATGCCTAGGCCACATTCCAGTTTGAGCCCTCTGCAAACCAGTAGGTGAACACAACTCTCTGCATGGGTGGGGAACACTAAGGTGGGAAGGTTAATGGATGGGAATGGAATTCCTAGTATGGAGCCCTTTGCATAGGAGGAAGAGAAGGACAGAGAGGAGGACAAGAAGGTGGGACTGAATCATGCTGTCCCAGGGCCCATTCACACTACAGAATTATAGTACTATTATTCTGCTTTAACTTAGAAGCATATCACATTCTTAAATAATATGGCTTACCTAATCCAGTTTACATTTAAAATGGGCGGTATCCTAATATTATCAGAAGGATCTAGCCACAAAATCACCTCCCGAGTCCATCCCTGCTCCCAGGGCCTCTCAGCGCACCTCTTTTTGAAGCCAGGAGTTTTCTAGCTTAAGAAAATGGTCACCGGAGCGGCTCTGGGAGTGGGGCTGGACCCAGGCTGGACCCGGGCAGCAGATTAGGTGGCTAAATCCTTCTAATCAGGATGCCACCCACTTTAAATTTTAAACTGGATCAGTTCCATTCTACGAAATCTTCAGGTTTCTAGTTTGGTAAAGCAGCCGAGCTGGCTGAGAATTTTAAAGGCCTCTCCTTAAACTGCAAATCATAGAATTCCATAAGATAGAACCACGGCAGTTAAAGTGGAATCATACCGCTATAATTCTATAATGAGATTGGGTCCCAGGTTACATTCTTCATGTATCCTTTTATTTAGTATTATGTCATTTATTTTCCAAAGAAAAAGGCTGTGAATTTTGTGCTGCAGCTTCTGGCCTAGTTAGCAAGGACAATATAAAGTATAGTGTAAATGACAAACCTAAAGTATTTAAGTACTAGGCTACAATTCTGGAAACCAGGGTTCAAATCCTTGCTGTGCCATGAAAACCCACTGAGTGACCTTGGACAATTCATATTATCTCATCCTCAGAGGAAGGCAAAGAAAATCTCTCTCTGAACAATCCATGCCAAGAAAACTCTGTGATAGGGTCACCATAAGTCAGAAATCATCTGAAGGCACACAACAATAACAACAACAACAGGCAAACTGTGGTCTTTAGACTTATGGAAAAACTCACTTGATATGTGTGCATTCTTTAAGAAATTATAATGGACACAAAAAGTTTTACACCATTTGGCATTCATTTATTTTTAATGCTGAAAGCAATACACACGAATTGAAGCTTTTTCTGTAAACAAAAGGAAAGATCTGGTACATTAACAATTAACTTTATAATCTTTTCATAGGGGTATAGAAAGAACACATGAATTTCACACAGAGGGTTTTCCACCACTTCATTTCATAGTTTGGAAATCTTTTATTGATTACCTGATCATTTTTTCCTGTGTTTTGTTTGCTCTTTTTTTAAAAGAAAAAAAAATCTAAAACTAAGAAGGCTGCCTGTGGAGATGGCAGGTTCTGACTATTATTTTCAGAGTAACATGAAAATACTTGTTTGTGTCCTGCATTTTTTTATTTCACACACACATGCACAAACAGAGTCTACTTTGTGCTTGAAGGCTAATTTGGGACTACAGAGCAGGTAATTAAGGGGCAGCCACAGGCAAGGATATGTCATCAGGATAGACAAGCTGAGCACATGCCAAAGTCTGAAAAGCTTTAGGCCTTTTTGTGGCTACAGAGAAGCTTTTACCTTACTCTGCTTGTCAAAAGAAGTTCACTTGTAGATGGATAGAGCAGTCAGCAATGTTTGCTGTTACCATCTTAATTATGATTATTTTTTTTTAGTAGCCACTCCAATTCTCCCTTGCTTGAGTTACACAAATCTTGCACAACACTTTTGTTTTATCTTTCCCATCAAGAGGTTCGGGTTGGATTCAATCTTCCTTCCTCTTCAGGGTTCTCAGTTCTGCAGCAGTTCAGTGTTTTGTACTCGGTCTTCTCAGGCTTTTAAGCCTTACAATAGCATGACCATTATACAGCTGCTGTAAAATATGATTGATAGCAGAACTGACAGGATTTAAATCCTCTGTGGTAAGGAGAGTAGTCACAGCCGAACCACTAGGCCCTCTCTAATTCCCACTCTTCTTTATCTAAAAACTTGCTCTTTACTGGGAAAAAAATTTTTTTTTGCTGTTTACTTAATGTAGAAGGCATCAAATGTGGTATTTTATGTGGTCTCGATAAACATTGCAGTGGTTTGGAGGGGATGAAAATGAAAAGCTACTCAAGAATTTTGCCACGTGAGAAGAAACGCGTTTTATTGATATGTTGATTAGGAGAACCTGGATAAATGTGGTTTAGTTGTTGCATACCAAATATAAACAGGCTTAACGCCTGTAAATATGTCCTTCCATATATATTAAATATAACGAATTACCAGTGGAATAAAGATACTACTCAGGACCTGGGAATGGACAGACATGAGGTTCCTTGAACTTACCTCAGTTCTGCCAACAGAGTAATGTATTCACTGACGCTGATATAAGTTTGTTTGTTTTTAACATTGGAGGTATTCCAGTTTGCTGAGGAAGGAAAGCCAGAGGGTATTTTGTGTGCCACTTATTTTGCATTCCAGACACCGCAACAATCCAAATGGGCACCGCTCCCCATTTGACCTGACAACAGCCGCAGAATCAGCCCCAAAGGCTGGGGTTGTTGGCCTACAAAATTGCACAACCCCATTCACCACAGCATTCCAAACTGATGCCAACCCAGGGATGGGAAAGTGGGAACTTTGTCAGTGCATCTACATAAAATCTGTTTGGCTTTGAGGCGGATGAAAAAACTGCACATAAAACTGCAGTTATCGTTATAATTATATCATTACAAGAGCTAATCCACTCTGATTAGAAACAGCCCCATTAACAAGCCACATGTTTTACCTCTTTTGAAATGGCTGTAGCGGATCCACTTTTCAAAATATCTATAAAATAAATAAATCTCAAAACCATAGAAAAACACTGTTCAGAAGTACTTGTTTCCTAATGGGGAAAAAAGGCAAGGGTCTGGAGGTTTTTGGTTTTTTAACAAAAAAAAACCACCACCACAACCTTCCTAATTGAAATATATATCTTTATTAATGGGGAAATTAACTATCAATTTGGTGTTGGAATCTGCTGAGTTCTACTTTGTTGTTGAGTGCCTTCAAATTGCTTCTGATTTATGGTGACCCTAAGGCAAACCTGTCAGGGGCTTTTCTTGGCAAGGTATGTCAGAAGGGATTTGCCTTTGCCTTCATTTGAGGCTGAGAGTGTGTGACTTGCCCAACGCAACCCCGCCCCCAGAGTTTTCCATGGCTGAGTGAGGATTCAAACCCTGTTCTCCAGAGTCATAGTCTAGCACTCAAACCTCTACACCACGCTGACTCTGAGTTCTACCACAGAGAGTCAAATACATTACGTGTTCAGAGAGATTGTGTTCACCACAGTCTTTGTACTGAACTCATTTCCATTCTGTCCCTTCCTATTCAGAGTGGCTATGCATCCTAATTCAACATAATTCACATACTTCATCTCAGTTTAAAGGTTTGTTAGGGCCCTTTCATATTGGTTTCTTTGCCCTTTATATTGTGTTGTTGTTGTTCCTGTGTGCCTTCAACTTACAATAGAATCTTTATTAGGGTAGGCCAGGGATAGGCAACCTTTCCCCTTTAAGGGCCGAGGGACTTCAACTCCCAGAATCCCAGGAGCTATTGGCCAACATGGGACTATTGGCCAACATGGCTGAGGCTTCTGGGAGCTGAAGTCCCTCGGCCCTTAAAGGGGAAAGGTTGCCTATCCCTGGGGTAGGCCAACAGACAGGGGTTGCAGACTGCCAGAAATAGTGCAAATTGAGTCCACTTTTAGGGTTAGGGTTAGTGCTAGGGAATCATGGGGATTGTTTTTTTCTGAGACATTGAGCCTTCTCTGTCAGAGAGCTCTGATGCCACAATAAAATACAGTTCCCATAATTCCCTAACCCTAACCCTAACCCTAAAAGTGGACTCAATTTGCACTATTTCTGGCAGTCTGCAACCCCCCAGAGTTTCCAAATTATGGCAACCCTAAGGTGAAGTAATCATGGGTTTTTCTTGGCAAGATTTATTCAGAAGAGGTTTCCATTGCCTTCCCTCTAAGGCTGAGAGAATGTGACTTGCCAAAGATCACCCAGTAGGTTTCATGACCAAGTGTGGAACTGAACCTTGGTCAGTCATAGATCAATACTCAAACCACATATTTCATACCCTCCAAAATGTCACAGATGAAAACCAGGACACATGTTGTCAAGTAACATCACAGTGTGTTCAAGATAACAAAAATTATTAATGAGAAAAAAAGTGTAGCAGTTTGTTTTTGACTGAGTGTAAAGGGAAGAGCCAGATTCTTTCCTCTCCTGTCTTCTCCCTTCTGCTGAGTTAACTGAGTGTAAATATATTTTGCACTTTCAACTCAGTTTTCAGTAACTGAAGATAAAGGGGGAAAGTGGGGGGAGAGAGAAACTGGGGCATTTTAAAAGCATCTGAAAAACTGGGATGACAGAAGATCAATTGCCAAACCAAGACAGCTAGAGGGTATGCTTTCACTTCTGTTTCTCTGCCTTCTGTACATGAACCAGTAACGAAAAAAACAAGAGGAAGGAGCAGTAATCTCTGCCTACGCTCTCCTCTTATCTCTGACAATTGGTCAGAGCTGATTGGATCCAGAAGGAGAGGCAAAAATGTGTACTAGCAATGAGGTGGTAGATCAACTCAACAAAAGGGCCTCTCTGAGAGCAAACCTGCCATTGTTGTTGTTGTTGTTATTCTTGTTGTTTGCCTTCAAGTCATTTCCAATTTATGGCAATCCTAAGGCAAACCTCATCATAGGGTTTTCTGAGGTTGAGAGTGTGTGGCTCATTTGAGATCACCCAGGTGGTTTCCATGCCTGAGTGGGGAATCTCTGATCTCCAGAGCTGTAGTCCAATGCTCAAACTACCACACCATGCGGGCCCAAAAACCCATCACTACCACACTTCAAACCTGGAGCAGTACTGATTGTATTCAATCTGTATTGGCAGTCTTCTTGGTTACAACATGGAATGACAATTGGTCTGTTGAGACTCATTCATGGGCCATGGTCTATCAATGCCACTGATACAATTGTGGTTGTCTTCAGTGAAGAAGAACAGAAAGATCCAGAGGCTTTAGGGATTGACAATGTGTCCCTTAGTGGGGTGATGGGACAAGCAATAAACCCATTGATGAATTGATCAGTAAACTGATGCCCAGATTTACTGAAACTAACTTTTGTTATTTTTTAAATTTTTATTGCTCTAACATTTTAAAATATTTTTAAAATAAATATATTTTTATAAATAAAAATATTTTTTGTAAATATTCTTTGTAAGCCATCATGTAAGCTAGTCTACATTTGGTTAGACTTAAGAGGAAATGAAGGAGAGGTATGCAGACATTCAAATTAGGCTCACCCACACACTGCAATGGCTTCACCTTGCACCTAGGACTTCTTCTAGGATTGCTGGTATGAAAGAACAAGCAAACAATGGTGGATCTGGCATATTTAAAAATATAGAATTCACCTTTTTACACATTTTAAAGCTGTAGGGCCTTAAGCTGGAAGACAATAGTTAAATATTTACATTTAAGTTTAATTCCATTTAAGCCTCCCTTGCACTTACAGGGCAAACAGTGCCTTCCTGAATATTCTTTCTATCTTGTGTTTTTACAACTATCTCCTTCTGCCTATTTTAAATCCCACCATGTTAACTGAAATGGAAACAAGCAACAAGGCAATCTGTCACTATACTGTTCTGAACACAGTCTATCTCACCTGATTTTGGAAACTGCCAGAAATAGTGCAAATTGAGTCCACTTTAACTGCCCTGGCTCAGTGCTAGAGAATCATGGGAACTGTAATTTATTGTGACACCAGAGCTCTCTGACAGAGAAGGCTCAATCTCTCAGAAAAACTACAATTCCCATGATTCTCTAGCATTGAGCCAGGACAATTAAAGCGGTCTCGAGTTGGATTATTTCTGGCAGTCTGTTCAGGCCCTTAGAGTGGTTAATATTTAGACGAGAGACAACTGGGTGATGTCAGGAGTCCCCAAACAGAACTTGGAAAGAATCCTACTTGAAAGAGCCACTGCTCTCAATCAGAGCTGGCAATAGTAGGTGAGATGGACCATTGGTCTGGTTTAGTATAAGGCAGCAAAGTCATTGCGGAGGTTGATACTCTCTTCCTACCTCTGCACCGGCCAAAGTACCCCATCAACTCTTACTCTAGATACTGCAGCCCATCCCAACTCAAATTATGAAAGGGCAGGGGATGATCCAAGCAGATCTCCTTTAAACTCATTCCCACTTACATTTAAACTGGTTTGTGATTCGCCTTCACTCCAAGTCAGTGAATCGGTTCCAAAAGGTCCGTCATTCCCACTATGAAAGTGGATCTTTTCATTGTTCCCTTGCAATCGCTTCTTTTTTGGCACGATTGTCGTTCCACTTCAAAATACATATCAATCATCTGCACATCATCAGTGACACAAGCAGCAACACAGTGAGGA
>CM034703.1:82143492-82167137 GCA_020142125.1 Phrynosoma platyrhinos
ATTCTTTTCAAAAGAACCACCAAAAAACTAGTGTCAGGAAACAGGTTTTTTGCATTTGTCTTGCTTCATCGTGATTGAAACTGAGCACAGTAGGATTGGAACTGGTTTCAACTGAGAACAACAGTCATATAACCCGATCAGCAATTTGCTTTAAATCATAATGGGAATGAGGCCTAAGTTTTGCATCAATTCTATATTTTCTCCTAAATAACACAAAGAAAGTGCTTAATACTGAACAAAATGAAGGATTTCTTTCTTGGAGATTAGATTTTGTTTTTATTTTTGTTTTTGTTTTTTAAAAAAACTCATATTTGTATTTGCTATTTTTAAAAACAACAATCCAACTAAATTGCTCCCATTTGGACAACATCTGTGCTTTCACAATTTGCCAAAGGCTGTAGTATCAGAAACAAATGTGAGTAAAAGAGCTTAAAGGGCTTTTGTTTCAAAAACGAATTACTGTGGCTCTGATTTAAGCAAGCTATATGATAATAATACTTTACAAGAATAATCTAAACTGTAACATTTGCTCTTTCCTTAACTATGGGACTATATGCTCTGGATCTAAAAACTGGCTTTTGTTACCAAGAACATTAAACTGAAAAACCCAAAGCCATGTGTGACTCAACCCCGCATGAAAAAGATATACTGTAATCATGTCCTGTAATAAAATATACAATTAAGGAAATATAATGCAATTTTCTGAATGTTTCCCCCCTCTCTTTTAAATGGCAGTAAATGTGAAGCGCTGGAAGTGTTTATGTGCACTTTGGGTCAGAACGGGCCAATCTGTTACAGACTAGAGAAGGGCAGCAACCTCTATTGTAAAGCTGTAGTGCCCAAAGGGAAATCTTAAGAAACACGAAGCACTGAGATTCCAGAGATAATGTTTCCCAGAATGTTTAAGGGGAGCTACCAGCATGCTTTCCTGTTGCAGGCATTCATAAGATCACACTCACGATGGAAGGGAGGAAAAATAACCATCTGTTTTGACAATTGCTATTGTTGTTGTTGTTCCTATTTTGCTACTCAAATGGGGACTCAAAGTGGCTTACAATTTAAAAAACAGTACAATTAAAAATATACAGAAAGTGAACACTAAAATACAACTAAACTATTCCCAGTTTTAAAACACTATTAAAGATAATAGTTTGAGTGTTGGACTACTATTCTATTCCCAGCTCGTCTATAAAACCCACTGGGTGACCTTGAGCAAGTCACATGCTCTCAGCCTGAAGGAAATGACAAATCTCTGAACAAATCTTGCCAAGAAAACCCCCGATAGGTTCACCTTAGGATTGCCATAAGTTGAAAACATCCTGAAGGCACACAACAAATCAAGATAAAAGATTAAAGGGCAATTTAAAAGATTTAAAAGCTAGTTTGAAAACCAGTTCAGTGAACAATGCAGCACCCCCAGCCCATTCTTTTAAAACTTTCTATTTTAAAATCCTGCAGGAATAAAAAGGTCTTTACCTGCCATTGAAAGGCTAACAAGGAGGGGGCCATTCTGGCCTCCCTAGGAAGGGATTGTAAAGTCTAGGGGCAGCCAACAAGAAGGCCCTCTCTTATGTCTCCACCAATCATGCTTGAGAGAAAGGCCTCTCCTAATATATGTGAAAATCACCACTCAACATTTTCTCATATACAGTTGCCCGGTGTTTTTGCAGACTTGAAGTTCGCAGTCTCAATTATTCAAAGAGGGGGGAGCCCCATTGACTAAAATGGAACACATGCCTGTGGTGCATGTGCAAGGCTGCATGCAGGAGTGTGTGGCCATTCGAGTCAATAGGGCTTGAATATATGTGAGTTTCCATTTTCGTGAGCGGGTCCAGAACAGATCCCCTGCAAAAAATGGAGGGGTGACTGTAGTTTTCAAGTTTTCACCATGTAGATTCCTTAGTGAACTTTAGCTTTAGTGAAGATGGTAAAGGGCAACATTCAGTCTTCTCCCTCAAACCGCACTGAATACAAAACTAGTGCAAAACTAATTTTGAGTGCAAAACTATTTGCACTCTGAACAGTTTGTAGTGATTGAAGTAAGCCAAGGGCAAAGAGAAAAGGGAGGGTGAAGAGAGAAACTGGGACATTATAAAGCAGGTGAAAAAGTGGGATGACAAACAACTATTGGCTTTAGGACAGGCTATGGAGTGGAGACTGCCATGGTTGCCTTAGCTGAAGACCTTCGTCTGGGCATCGACAGGGGTAGTGTGACCCTCTTGGTGTTATTGGACCTGTCAGTGGCCTTTGATACAATAGACCATGACATTGAAACGCCTGAGAGAATTAGGAATCAGAGGCAATGCATTGCAATGGTTCCATTCCTTCCTCTCAGGCAGATTGGTTAGAGCACTCTTAAAAAAGCCCTCCCTGGACCCCCTGGATAGAAACTTCTATAGACCTGTTACTGTTGTCATTTTTGAGCAAGGGCGGTCGCTAATCAACTACAAGTTGTCTTGGAGGAAACCAATTTTCTGGATCCATTTCAAACCGGATTCAGGACAGGATACAGAGTTGAGACTGCCATGGTCGACTTAGTTGATGATCTCCATCTTGGCATTGACAGGGGAAGTGTGACCCTGTTGGTGCTATTGGACCTCTCAGCAGCCTTCGATACCATAGACCATGGTATCCTTCTGGACCGCGTGAGAGAGTTGGGCATTGGCAGCACTGCTTTGCAGTGGTTCCGGTCCTACCTCTCGGGTAGGTTCCAGATGGTGTCGTTTGGGGACAGCTGTTTGGCCAAGAGGGAGCTCAAATTGGGTGTCCCTAAAGGTGAGATTCTGTCCCCAATGCTATTTAACATTTACATGAAACCACTGGGTGAGATCATCCGGAGGCATGGGGCGAGGTGTTATCAGTACGCTGATGACACCCAAATATATTTCTCTATGTCTTGGACTGATGCAGTGACTAAGGATGGCATCTCTCCTCTAAATGCCTGTCTTGGGGCGGTAATGGACTGGATGAGGGGAAACCGACTCAAGCTGAATCCAGGTAAGACAGAGGTACTTGTCATAGGAAACCCGAACCCAGGAATGGAGTTATGTCAGCCAGTTCTGGACGGGGTCACACTTCCCCTGAAGGACTCTGTCCGCAGCTTGGGGGTGCTCCTTGACTTGTTGCTCCACTTGACAGCTCAGGTGGGTGCGACAGTCAGGAGCTCCTGTTATCAGCTTCAGCTGATATGCAAGCTGCACCCCTTCCTGGAGCAGGGAGACCTTGAAACAGTAGTACATGTACTGGTAACCTCTTGATTAGACTTCTGCAATGCACTCTACATGGGGCTACCCTTGGGTCAAGTTCGGAAACTTCAGCTTGTACAAAATATGGCAGCCAGATTGATTACAGGTACTTCCCATAATGACCATATAACACCGGTCCTGAAGTCCCTTCACTGGCTGCCAATTAGTTTCCGGGCAAGGTACAAGGTGTTGGTTATTACCTTTAAAGCCCTACATGGCTTGGGACCAGAATACTTAAAGAAGCACCTTCTTCCATATTGTCCGTCCCGCACACTAAGGTCCTCAGGGAAGAATCTTCTACAGCCAAAAAATCTAGGCTTACATCGGTCACCCAGAGGACCTTTTCCACTGCTGCTCCAAAGCTGTGGAATGACCTGCTGGAGGAGATCTGTCACATCTCCACTCATCACATCTCCACTCATTTATTGTTTTATTGTAACTGAGATTTTAATCTGTATAACAATTTAATACATTTTTAAGGGGGGTTATTTTGTCATTGATTGTATGGGTGTATTCTTTTTAACTTGTAAGCCGCTTTGACATCCTCGGCTTAAGGCGGGATATAAATAAAGTTTTGTTATTATTGTTATTATTATTACAGCCTTCAAAAAGGCTCTTAAGACGGATCTCTTCCGGCAGGGCTTCCCAGCTTAGTTCCTCTCCCTGCACAAAGTGATCTATATCGCTCTGTCTACCAATTATCTCCCTTTTTAAACTTTTGTATTTTTGTTTTTAAATAATGTTTGTTTCGCTGTTATTTTAGCATTGGGTTGGGGGTTGGGGTTGGAAAGGGATTAATTTTTCAATTCTATTGTATTCTATGGAACCCTCCAGGAATTTCCTATTAGCCCACCTCCTAGTTAATCTGTGACCACCGTCTCTCCTTTCTTGATTGTCATTGATGATTGTTTGTTTTAATCAGTTAACTTTTGCTGGTTTAATACTTTTTAGGGGGGAGGGTATAGGGTTTTGGATGTATTCTGTATTTTATCATTTGTGAGCCTCCCCGATTGAGCTCAGAGGGGTGGGGTATAAATAATTTTTATTATTATTATTATTATTATTATTATTATTATTATTATTATTATTATTGTAACCTGCTTGGATTCTTTGTGATTGGGCGGGCTATTATTATTATTATTATTATTATTATTATTATTATTATTATTATATGAAGCTGCTGGGAGAGATCATCCGGAGACATGAGGCGGGGTTTTATCAGTGTGCTGATGACACCCAGATATATTTCTCCATGTCTCAGTCTACAGCTTTGACTTCAGATGGTGCCTCCCCACTTTCCTGGAAGTTAGGGACCTTGAAACCATGGTACATTTGCTCTCGTCTTGATTTCTGTAATGCAGTCTACATGGGGCTATCCTTGTGCCTAGTTCAGAAACTTCAATTGGTACATAACATGGCAGCCAGACTGGTCTCAAGTAAAACTAGAAGAGACTATATAACACCAATCTTAAAATCGCTTCACTGGCTGCCTATCAGTTTCTGGGCGCAGTACAAGGTGTTGGTCATCACCTTTAAAGCCCTAAATGGCTTGGGTCCAACCTATCTTTGGGACTGGCTCCTTCAGTACAATCCATCCTGCACACTTAGGTCCTCTGGGAGGAACTTGTTGCAACCTATAAAATCTAGATTGTCTGCAACTGCCCAGAGGACCTTTTTGGCTACCACTCCCAGATTATGGAATGGCCTGCCGGATGAGATCTGTCACATTACCACCTTAAACAGCTTTTAAAAAGCTGTTAAGAAGGATATCTTCTGGCAGGCCTTTTCCTGAGTAGACAACCGGTCACCCAAAAGTTGTGCCTGTTACAGCCTGCCTTCTGTCACAGCTATTTTAATGTATTTGTTACTTGTTGTTTATTTGTTATTTTAAAGTATGTTTTAACCCAGGGATAGGCAACCTAAGGCCCGGGGGCCGGATGTGGCCCCCTGAGACCTTTGGACCGGCCCCCCGCCGTTGCCACCCGCCATGATGATATTGATTATTGTTGCTATTACTTGTTCTTGGGGTTTTCTTGGCAAAATCTCCACAGGGGCTTTTCTGGGGCTGAGAGAGTGTTGCATGCATATTTTTTAATTTTTTTATTTTTAAAAAAATATGTTTGTTTGTTTGTTTTTGGTGCTTTGCCCCCCCCCCCCCCCCCCCCCCCCATTGTCTGAGGGGCAGCAACCCAGCCCCTGGCTCAAAAAGGTTGCCTACTCCTGTTTTAAACTATGACTCTTTACTTGTATTTTGAGGGGGGGTTGTTAGGAGACAGGATTGTATGTTTTACAATATACAAAACAGAGATACAAATAAATTTTATTATTATTATTATTATTAAGATTACATTTTCAAAAAATTACGTCTACTCAGCAGCCTGTCCCCACTGCTCACCAGAGGAGGATCCTTCTGCCTCAAGCCTGTTGCCTAACACATTTGCTGTTGCCTTCCAAGAAACTTGCCCCATGCTCTGGCCTTGAGGTGTGGGTTTAGGTCTACTCAGCAGCCATCCCCACTGCTCATCGGAGGAGGCTTCTAAAGCTTTTCTGAGTAGCAGCAGACAAGACTCACTGGAACAGCAAATGGGTTAGGCTTGAGATTGGGGTCTCCAGGACCTGGGGTCTTCCTCTACAGAAAACATAAAGCACTGCTTCTGTCATATGATTGGTATGCAAAAAGCAGTGAGATGGAAGCATTCTTCAAAGGAGGAAAACTGTTTTCCATTCTGTAACATTTCTGGATGAAGTTAGATTACCAAGCTGGTCACAAAAAAATTAGAAGTCATGAGTTGAGTTGAGTCAGTACATCATTTATTTCTGAATCAAGTCCAAGTTTAGTCACTGAAGCAACTTGAGTCTGATTTGAATCCAAGTCAATAGACTCAAGTCTATGGGGGGATGCAGACCAGGGCGTCGGAGACGCCCTGGTCCGGAGCGCCGCCGGAGTTCAGCCTCCAGACCGCGGCGCTCCTGCGGCGCATCTAAAAGGAGCACCAAATTGGCGCTCCTTTTAGATTTAAGGGAAAGTGCGCCCCAAAAGCGGCGGGCGCACTTTCCCTGACTCAAACGGCGCAGCGCATGTGGGCGCTGCGCCGTGAGGTCATCCCCAGTGCGCCGGCCGTGCGGACAGCCGGCGCTTCTGAGGGCGACCTCGGGGAGAGGAAGGGGCGCCGCTCGTGTGGCTGCCCCTCCTCTTCCCTGCCCGGAAGGCGACTTTTTTAGTCATCTGCTTAGGGCCTAAGTCTCTGGTAAACTCTGCACTCCATACAGGTTACTTACCCCAATGGCTCCTGGAAGGATGTTGTTTGCCTTGAGTCTTTCAAGGTAAGCCACCATCACATCAGCTGCTCAGAGCTTCCATTCAGAGCAGAAGCAGGTCCAGAGCATTGCCATGGCACAACTTAGAGGAAGATCTGGCATGATTCTCATCCCAGATCTCAAGGGGAAGTCTTGTGGGACTGGAAATCCCATGACCCTTCATGTGAGATTTCTCAGGCTCTTAAGGGCCTGCATATATGGCAGATGGCCATTTTCAGATAGAACTTCAGTGCAACCCACCCACCTTTGTGAATCCCAGACTTTAGCTGGTCACTTTTAGGGCTGGGAAGAAATTTTTTCTCTATGTTATTGTAGCATGAGTTTTTCATCTTCCTTGGGGTTTCTCCACACTGCTGTGGTTCAGTTTTGTTTGTGCTTTTCTATGTTCCTATGTAATTATTGCTTCACTCCCCTGTAACTAGCTTTCCAATTGTTTTTGCTGCTTTGACACAACAGTCAGATATTGAAGGGGACATCATGCATGAGTTAAACAGGGAGGAAAGCAAGCCCTGGGGTGATTAGAGAGATGGAAAGGGGGAGGAACTTGCAGTCGGGGTGGATGCAGGTGACCTTACCTCCAGCTGACCTTCAGACAGGTCACATACATTGGCTGATACAAAAAGCCTGGCCCAGATGTTTAACAGACCTATACAGCGGGCAGCCCCACTTGAGCATTTCATGGTGATGAAACCATCGGAGCCCATGTCTGTTCAACCTTACTTTACCTAAACATTGTCAAGCCAAAGAAGATATTAGCTATGAATCTTTTATGTTTGTATCATTTTCATTAAAAGTTGTGGTCAACCTATTCAGCCTATAATATGGTGTTCAGCCTCTTTGTCTCAGCGCAAACAACTAAGTCCAGTTCTATCTGTTGGCTAGTATAATGAAACTATCCACACATTCACCCACCTTTCTAGAATCAATAGGCCTATATGTATCTGTGTGTGACAATGGCTAACTATTGGGAGAGCAGTCTTGCTTGCTAACATTAGGATAGGGGTTCATTGCTGTGATGTAATTTGCAGGTTGTGTTAGTCACCTTCCTGTTTCCTCGTTCTCCCCCATCTCTCTTTCTCCATGTAATAAACACATGGCCAAATGGGACCAAAAATTCCTGCTGTCATAGGAGTCTGTGAATTAATATCTTTCTTTCAAATTGAGCCTATCTTGGTACACATGAAAAGATTGTAAGTTGCTTTATATTCTTTCACCAGAGAAGACTATTCTAGCTCTGCATGTTTGTTTATTAAAGGTAAAGTTTCCCCTTTGACAAGGTTGTCAAGTCATGTTTGACTGTAGGGGTCAGTGCTCTTCTCCATTACTAAGCTGAAAAGCCAGCATTATCAAAGGCAATTCTGTCATCATGTGGCCAACAGAACACTGTTACCTTCCCACCAAAGTGGTACCTATTTATCTACAGTATGTGCACTTTCGCGCGCTTTTAAACTGCTAGGTTGGAAGAAGCTGGGACTAGTGACAGGAGCTCATCCCATCACATGGCACTTGGACCTCAAACTGCCAACTTTCTGATCTTGCAGTCATCAAAGTCAGCATCTTAACTGCTGAGCAAAGAGATAAAAATCAATATATCTCACTGAACTCCAATAATAACTAGTATACATTGCATACACTCCAACCATCCTGATTTGATTGTCCAGTCTTTAGTTGCTTTTAAAATGTTCCAGTTTTTCGTTCCTCCTGCCATCCAATTTTACTTAATCCACAGTTCATCCACTTCATCCAAACCATCCACAGTTTACTTCAGTTGCTGCAAAGTGAGTTCAAACTGCAAAAGTGGTTTAGCTCAATTAATTCAGCAGAAAGGAGAGAAAAAGAAGGAGTGAAATCTTGGCCTTCTCTTTAGGCGCATGCAAAAGTAAACTGCTGCAGCTTTTCCTAGCTTTGGTGTTCTTCCTCATTAATAACGTTTGCCATTTTGATCACATTCTGACATTGCTTGGCCACACATCTCCTGGTTTTCATCTGGGAAATGTCAAAATGACATTGGCACATAGAGAGGCCATGATGATGTTCTTGCTAGGCCTATAGGAGTCAGTTGGTGATGCATAATGAGAGATATTGCATAAGTTTCAATAAAGCAAAGCAAATATCTGCAATGATCTTCCAGATCCTCACATCATCGACTGAATTCTGGTCAGGGTGTAAGTCAGCATTACCCTTACCTAACTTTTTCAGCATGCCCAAAGTTGCAAGCAGCCTTAATTTCAGAACATGTGTGGTGCACTCACAGAATACTCACTGAATACACCATTCTGATACTAGAAAATGAGTGTCCTTGAGCATGAATAGATTGTATATTCCCTTTGGATTTGCAACTGGTGATTCTTTGTTACATACATTTAGAATGTATGGCACCAGGAATGGCAAAGCTGCTGATGTTTATTTAAGCAAGAAAAATATGGCTAAAAGATGGATACAAATTCCTACTATATCCAGATGGTTCTAATTGGCATAATCAGAAATGCTAATGCAGTGCAGTGTTTTCAATTTCTATTTTATGGGAAGCATGGCTACAACTCCATGTGGGCAGGGATGGAGGGAGGGGAAGAAGAAAAAGAAGGAGGAGGAGGAGGAACAGAAGGGGAGGAGAACAGCAATGTAGTTGTGGCTGAGGGGGGTGGAATGAGGGCATTGCCTCTTCCAAATAAGAATTCTGCCCCCCTCAGAAGAAATTTTCCATCAGTCTCAAACTGCTAGTTTTGCAGTACCTTAGTATTTCAGATGAGTGTTTGGAAATAGAGTTTAGATATCCAAAGAAAAGAGAAGAGGCAAGTTACCAAGGGAGTGCAAACACAGCAAATATACCGTAAGAATCTAAGGGCAAATGATATTCAGTGTCTTACTTTCTGCAATGCTGTAAATTTGAAGATAATGAAAATCAAATTTAGGTGGCAAAATTCTTATTTGGGAGGGCATGCCCTTATTTCCCACTGGCCCATAGCTTCACTCCTGGGAAGATGAAGTGTGCAAAGTCACCTTCAATGTTTATAGCAATTTATAGAACTTAGAAATGAGAACTCTTAGAACCTCAAGTGACAGCCAGCATTGTGTAGTGATCTGAGCATTGGACTATGACTCTCGAGACCAGTATTCAATTCCACTCTATTATTGGGTGACCTTGGGTTAAGTCATGCACTCTCAGCCCCAGAAAACCCTATGATAGGGTTGCCTTAATGTCACCATGAGTAGGAAGGCACATAGCAAAAACAAGGAACCCTAAAAAAATAACTTTCCTTTGCACAGTGCAAGAGGATACAGCTCTGTAATTCCACTTGTGTCCCCAATTGCAAATAAGAAATGATGGATTCTAGTATGCAGTCCATACTATGAAAGAAAAACTTTCAAGCCTAGAGGGTCTAAATTGTTTTTCCTTACAGCCACATTTCAGTCTTCGTTGCCTTGCCTTTCTGTACTGTAACGATTCATCAGTCATTTTACTGGAAATTGCTGCAGCACCTTTCTGGGACTTGCTTCTCATTACTTCATAGCTTAAGGCTTAATGAAGGAATAAAAGTTAACAACACAAGAAGGCAGGAGGACAAGCATTGACATCACCTGAAATAAAGCCAAAGTGAAAAAGAAAGGTGGGTTAAAAGCAGAAATAAAAAGTAATGATAAGACATGCATAAGATGGGATGAGGGAACAACCTATTTCTAGAACCATGAGCCAGCTCCTTCTATATTACAAGGGCTTCTTCCAATGTGCCATTTGGCACTCATGGAAGCATATCTTGAAATAAGGCCCTAGGGGCTGGCACATGGAAACTTTACATCCCTAGAAGTTTTCCAGAGACAAGTCCATGCTCAGGAATATGACTTTCTATTTAGAGAGGTGGGAAAAGAGAAGTAAGGAGGCTCATATGCAAGCTTTATGTGAAATAAGGAACAATACAAGGAGAGAAATTTCCCTCACCTTCTCCACAATATTTCTCCTGTTGCCCAATAGCACCAAGGAGAAAAACTGTGGCTGAGATTCTAGATCAGCTACTTAGGACTTTACCCTACCAGGCTGCTAAGACAACATAATTGTGTCAGTGTAGAAAATGCAAACATACCAGTTTGGGGATGGTCATTTTCGCACAGCTCTTCAAAAGTGTCATAGTGCTTCTATAGTCCCAGGCTCTGTCTTCTGTGCACTGGCCTTCATAACTTCACCTTCCTGCCCAATGCCTTTCCAAGAATGTCTTTTAGCCTATGGTTTTTTAAATATATTTTTTATTTTCAGTTGCGTAGACACAGCAATCGATTAAGTAAAAAGGAAATAAATGGGGGGGGGAGACAAAAACAGTCTGCTTGGGAATAGTGACATGAAGGTAGGAGAGGGGTAGAGGAGCATAATCACTCCCACTCGCACCACATGACTGGCTGCATATTGGAACTGCAGCGGAAGGAAGTTAGCATACATGAATCAATAATGGAAAAGCAGTGCAATTGGGAGCCATTGACAGGGTTTGCCCATCAATGAAAAGGAGTGCTCCAAGAACAGATGAAAAGCACTTTCCTTTAGACAAGTGGGAATTGGTGGCTTTGGTGTTAGTGATGTGCTATATCTGCTCTGAGTTTTGGTTCCAAGAACAGATTCATCACTTTGGATATCTCCTTTAAATTTCACACTAAATCCCAGAACAGAACCAGCAGCCTATTGGTATCAAAAGCCACCATGTACCAATGCTTCAAGTGGGCAATGAAACCATGTTAATGTTATTAAAACTATCTGAGTTTGCCTGCAAGATCAAGCCAACAGCATTTAAAGACAACTCAGTTGAGCTGCACACTGATGAGCTTTGAATAGTTGGACAAAACAAAACTCCTCATTAGACCAAACACTTTTTAAAAATAATAATTATATTAACATTTGTTAAACTCCAAAGATCTTAATTTTTTTAAAAAAAATTCTGAACAGGGAGCCGCTTCATGGCTTAGATCTAACTTACTAAATACAGTTCACTATTAAGAGGAACATGGTTAGAAAGTAAATGAATTGAAATTCAACTTTATTTTTCTGCATTAAATCATTGCATTATTAATCATGCCAATTCTGTTTGTAACAGAGCCATATTAAAGCTGGCTGCTTCAGTATCAGGCAGAGAGTTAAATTCCCAGCGTGAACATCCTGCTTTAGTTATGGACAAGCCAACCACAAATACTCCATAACTCATGTAGATATATCCCATGAAGTACAGTATTAATCCACCCACCCCATATCTACAGGACCAGTGCTTGTGATTTCACTTACCCACATCCAAAAAAAAGAAGTTCTCTCTAGGCATTTTCTACCAGTGGAAGTCTATGGTATGATTTCAGCAGAAGTTGACTTTACAGTTAGGCTGGAGGACCTAGAAATGCCTAGAGAGATGTTTTCTCTAGTAACTTCTAGGTTCTCCAGCATGACTCTGTGGTCAACATCCACCAAAAGTAATTCATCTCAATAGAGTTCACTATTATCCACAGTTTCATATTTCCACAATATGTCCAGGAACATATCCCTTGGGCTATGGGGGTAATAATGTATAGTAACATGATATAGCTATTCAGCAATCTACCAGTGGTGGCTCGTGGCACCAATGTCATTGGGGCAGTGAATCCACTCCAGCATTTAGTCTGAATTTTAAAGGAGGTATCCAAAATAGGTCCAGACCTTTGCACATCTCCTAGTAGACATGAGAACTAGCAGCTTCCACTGCATTCTGCTCAAGTGAATTGTTGGATTGGTTTATCTTGACTTTGGACATTTTTTTCCAGTTGTAAATCACTGAATTGGAGACAGGTATTGCTTTTTTAATGACTCCTCTGAGATTCTGTATGCCCATTTTTTTCCTATTTTTTTTTTTAATTAACAGACACTGGCATCTAGCATTTCAGTTGTTTTTGCTCTAGGATCCCATACCTGAAGGTTGCTTCATTTGCCAAATCAGTGCATCACTGGTTTTTAAAACAGGAAAAATATCATAGTACCAGTTAGGAACATATTAGTACAACACTAATTACGAAGTGGAATGTGCCAGTATAAAATGAGTTATGATCTGGCGAAGACCTGCAAACTATAATCAGATACTTAATAAACTCGAGACATGCAGCTGCGAAGACTCCTGGATCTTTGCCACCTTTTATTACTGGCGCCCAGCAATGCTGTATAGTTAAAGGTCTGTCAGCATTTCCATAATAAAATTTCATCTTTAAAAGGATTTTGAAACTTTCGTTCTTTTAATGCATTTCAAGCCAAAACTTGACATTAAGATTAGAAAATCAACCCTTTAATGCAACTGTCTTCTTTAAGTTATGTTTGATCATGTTCTCCTCCTGAAAGAGTAGGAAGAAATGCTTGGACTACAAGTCCTTATCTCTGAAAACTGAAGGACATCCATCCAGATTCCTTGAGTACAAAAGAAAGAACCAATAGATCCAGTCCAAGGTGGCTTCATACCATTAGCTGCAAGCTTCCAGCATAATCAAGCCAAGCCTAACTTCATGAAGGGCCTGAAAACACAGCTGCTTTGGTAACGGCTGCCCCACAAAAGGTAATCATACATACGTGGCAGGATAGATATTTCTTGGCTATGAGTCCCAACAGGCCTTGTCAATCTATCCATGGTGAGGAATTCTAGGAGTTATATTCCAACAACATCTGGTAGGGTTGCCAGAGTAAAAACTGGAGAGGGCTCCTGTACCTTTCGTAATGGCACAAATGGGAAAATTTCAGCAGGTGCATGTTGCATGACAAACAACTTCTGGTAAAATTCCTACTTCTACACAATAGCTAAAGGTGCATTCCTCTCCAGTTTTCAATTTGGCAACTCTTTCAGAGTTGCATGGCTTCTATCCCTTTGTGGAAATGGAAAGATTGGAGAGCAGGAAGAGAATAGTATTACAGACAGAAAAATGAAGTTAGGGGATAGTCTGTATAGCAGAATAAAGAGAGAAGAAAAGACTATGACATTGTCTGCACAGACAAAAAAAAAAAAAGCAGTTTCACCCTGTTTCAAGCCTCAGCTGTTTACACAATGCACAAGGCCAAAATGAGATGGAATCAGAATGAAAAACGAAAGCAAAATAATGCCCATTTCCTCCAATCTAATGGAAAATAGTGCACAGACATATAAACAGCACCATGTGAATGTGAGACTGCAGGAAGACCCAGGAGGCTTATAGAAGTGGTTTGGAGCATACGCCCTGGCCCCTGCAAGATGTAGTCACCAAAACCATTGCTCACCATATGGTTTGTTTTGTTTTGTTTTTTTGTTGAGCATACAGGTGCATGAGTGGCCAGATGCAGTATTGCACCAAACAAGCCATCACATACCCCATGAAGCAAAATTATGACAAACACTCAGGTCACCAATAATGCAATGCATGTAATAAAAATATACACAAACTGGCTAGTTCAATGGGGGGCATGGGGTAAAGAGGGCATTAAGGGGGGCCTCCATGATTGTGCTTTGCCAATGTGTCACTGGCTATACTGATACACTGTATGGGAAATGTATCACTTGTGCAATTGTGTGGAAGTCACACAAGGGTGGGGTGTCCAATGGGATGGCAGCTGGGTGGGACAAGGGAGGTAATTGTCAGTCACAGATGGTGTGTCTGTGTGATGGTGCACATGCATGAGGGGAAGCAAAATAATAATGCTTGAGTATGGCTTGATGCCGTGTGATGCAGACTGCCTGTTGATGTTTAGCCCACCTTGGGTGTGGGCTGTGAAGACAGCAGAGGTTGTAGCAGAATCGGGGAAACCCAGGAACATCCTGGTTGTTTCTCTCTGCTTGCTCAGCCCCTCTGAGAACTTTATTCATTACAAAAATGAGTAGAAATGCAGTGAGATAGAAGCAGTTTTCTACTTACCTCTCCGCACACCCTTGAAGCACTTCTGTTCTCTGTCTTAAAAGCATGATTTCTGCCAAACAGATTTTTTTCCAGCACATTTTTACTACCATCTCCCTCAGGAAGAGAATGGAAATGATTCAAGGGCATGTGGAGAGGCAAGCAGAAGGCCTTTTTTCTCTCGTGCATCTTGGCATACTTTTGTAATGCAATAAGGCTCTCTTTCTGAAAGGAAGCTCCTGCAATGACTGGTAGAAGAAGACCAGTGGGCAGCTTATACAGAATTTGCACATGGTACATTATATGTATAGCTGCTCATTTGGAACTAGTTAATGGAATTTAAATACCAAGACAGTACATCTCACCTCAGCAGGGAAGATTGTGATCTCTGTCCTTCAAATTTGTTGTCTAAATTCTAATTGCAAACAGATAACTTCAAGTTTCCCCAGCCCCAGTCTTAGGATCTCTTATTATGGACAGAATTGAATGGGACTGCCCTTCAAATAGAGAATGCTTTAAAATAGAGGAGAGCCTTCTGCAAAGAACTATCCTAAATGTAACTAAACTACATGTGGCTGCAAACTGCAACACCTAAGGGACCTGGCCATTCCCAGGTCGAATCCTTTATGCTACCTCTGTTGTTTTGATGGGGTTTAGGAAACAACCACATATATTGGGGAGTAAAGAATCTTTGGCTGTTACTAAGGAGATTATTGCACTACTAATAAAACCAGATTACCTGAGCCAGTTTAAAATTCAAATCAGGTGGCATCCTGATGTGATCAGAAGAATTTAGCCACCAAAATCGCTGCCCAGGGCCAGCCCGGGTCCATCCTCGCTCCCAGGGCCACTCCAGCAGCCATTTCCTTAAGCTGGAAAACTCCTGGATTCGAAAGAGGTGCGCCGAGCACCCCTGTGAACAGGGATGGATCCGGGATGGACCCAGGTGGCTAAATCATTCTGATAACATCAGGATGTGGCTCATTTTAAATTTTAAGCTGGCTCAGGTAAGTTGGTTTTACTAGGGGTGTGATAATCTCCATATTTTTCATAAAGCTCCCACAGTTCTCTACCATTGACCATGCTGGGTAGAGTTGATTGGAACTGTATGGCATAATATCTGGAAAGCAAATATTCCTCACCCATGGCATGAGTTCTTCAGTTCTATGGCTTTGGCAGAGACTATTCACTGTGTGAAGTGACTTTTTAACTTGCCTGTCCTAAAGTCAAGGAGAAGCAGAAGGCAGGATAACTTAGAGAATTTCCTTTGTTCATGAACAATAGATATAAAAAACAGTAAGAAGTAACCACTTCTTACTGGATCAGGGAGAAAACTACACTGACTCAAAAAAGAAAGAACTACTCCCACAACCGAAGGTGTCTCCTATAATGGTTGTGCATCTTAACTTTGTGGGAGTTGTTGGAAGAAAGAAGAGCAAATGATAATCATAGGGTGTCTTGATTTAGGAAAGACTGGAAAGGGGAATCAGACTCCCAAGTCTAGTCTTTTGGCTTGATTTAGCCCTGTTTTGAATTGGTGAAATCTAAGCCTTTTACGGTACCTACCTTTTAGACCAGGAGTGGACACCATTTTAATTTCCTTTGGGTTAATCTGTTTGGAGATGCTTGCCAGTAGTGGACATAGCTGAAGCCACTGGTAGAGGGAACCAAAACCAAATGTATGCAAGCCCACCTTTCTCTCTCCTACCCCCTTTTCTCTTTCCTTCCCTCTTCTTCAGCACCTAACAGCAAAAGTTTGCTTTTTCAGAGGCCTCTGCTAATAATTGGCACTGGGCTTTTAAAATTGACCTGAGGGTGGCATGAAATCAGGTTAAGGCTCCAGGGCCAAAAGTTGCCCAACCCTGTTTTAGACAGAGGTTAGAAGGCTTACTTTTTTGTACTACTGGTCCCAGAAATCCCAGATGGCATTTCCATAGAAGTAACTTTCCCAAGCTCTAGTTTTAGACTGAAAATGGACTTCCCTTCCCCTTTTTTCCAGAGATATATTGTCTTGCTCTTTCCTTTTTGACACCCCATGACTGATTCAATTACATCATACAAACTTGTTTTTCTAATAATAATTAAAAGTCAATGTGAGTATTTCTCCAGGCAGCTGCAAATCACATGAAGCCAGGTTTAGAGTAATATTCTTGAATCTCATAGGTGCCAGTGCAAAAAAAGAAAAAAATACAAGTAAAGGCCAACACTTACACAGCTGCAGAACATGCATATGGCCAGGTTTAGATTAATATGCTTAAATCATTTTTTGCCAAGGCAAATAGCCCTTATTTTAGTTTGACTGCTTGGCTAAAGAAGGCTGAATCCTTAACATCTTGCCAGATTGTCGTTTTATGAACGATCCCAATCTAAATTGTGTTTTAGGTCCTTTAAGCTTGGCAAGAGCTTTCCCTCTTGATCTAAGAATTGGCAAACTTGCCTGCTTCTCAGAGAAGAATTGTTTTGCCATTTATAAGAGAAACTGATTAAACTATTTTTGAATTAGAAGCCAATAAACCCTGCATACTGAATGAAGGGAAGAAAAAAGAATACTCTAATGCTTTCCACACCTGTAATTCAAAGTAATTTAGGTACTAAAACTTTGTCCTCCAAACTCCAAGGAAAAACCTCAAGACCCCTGGGAAGAACTCATTTTTATAATCTGTTTTTACAAAAAGTTAAAAAAACACATTGTAATTAAAATGTTATTAAAGCTTTCATTCTGAGTGGATCCATGTGGCATAGATAGGGTGCTGAAACAGGTTTTGTTTTTTTTTAAAGCCTGGTGTTTAACCCTTATAGTCTTATTCTGCTTAATTCCCTTTTAATTATCTGGAGATTACAATTAATGCAGAACTTTGGCCATAGCTACCTCAGTGATAGAGTCAGTGTAGTCTAGAAGTTTGGGTGGTGGATTTAGGAGCCCAGTGAAAATCCACAGAGTGGCCTTGGACAAGCCACACACTCTCAGCCTCATAGGAAGGCAAAGGCAACCCCCTTTGAACAATTCTTGCTAAGGAAACACTGTGATAAGCTTGCCTTAGGGTTGTCTTAAGTCAGAAATGACTTGAATGCACACAACAAACCTCAGTGACAGATGCAATTTTCTGAAGCAGAAAAATCACAGAATGGTTCTGCCCAGATACCTCCCATTCGTTCCACAGAAATGTTACTTCTGGGCCCATCCAAACATACCCTTTCCATGCTGGGAAGCTGGACACACAATAGTGTTCAGCTTACCATCTTACCCAAATTGATGTACTTATTTCAAAATTTGCTGATAATTAATGAGGAAAGACATTTGGAGAAGTGGCAAGGGGAATTATCAAAATTTATATGGGAAAGTAAAAGAACCAGGATACGTTGAAAATTGTTAACGGAAGGGAAATTAAAGGGTAGCTATGAGTTACCTAATCTTAAATTGTATTACCATGCAGCCTGCCTTAATTGGATAGAAGAATGAGTTAACCTAAAGAATGAAAGACTGTTAGACTTGGAAAGCTCTAAAATGAGATTTGGATTCCACGCCTTCTTGTGGCTTGATAAATTGAAAGATAACAGGGATTTTTCACACCATTTCATAAGAAATGCACTTTTAAAAACATGGTTAAGAATTAGAAAACAATTTTATAGTCAAATGCCAAGTTGGATATCAACCCAAGAGGATTTTTTCAAAAAGACCAAAAATGAAGGAATTCATTGGTTAACCTATAAAGACTTAATAGATTGGAAAGGGTAAAGTGGTGAAAACAGTAGAACAACTGGTTAAAATAAAATAAAAAAAAAATTTTATATTATCAATTAAAAGAAAGTTTAAGAGGAATTTAGGAATTACAACTAGGAAAATAGATAAGGAAAAAGGACACATTGCCAAATATTATAAAATACTGAAAGAAAGAGATCTAGAAAACAAGAAAGTCAAACACTCTATGATTAGATGGGCACAAGATTGTGGAAAACCCATTGAGCTAGAAAGATGGGAAAAGTCTTGGCAGGATACCAATAAGTTTACTTGTTGCCAAAATTATAAAGAAAATCTTATTCAAATGGTGTACCATTGGTACCTATCTCCACTTAAAATTAATAAAATATATAAAACAGGGAGAAAGAATTGTTGGAAATGTGGGAAACAAAAAGGCACCTTTTTCATATATTGTGGGAGTGTAGAGAAGCCCAAAAATATTGGAGGAATATACAGAAATTAATGTCTGATATACTAAAAGTGGTTATACCACTTCATCCAACATTTTTTCTATTGAATATGACTAGTATAATGGAGAAAGATCTTGAGAGAAAATATAGACATATCATATTATATATGATTACTGTGGCTAGAGTTCTTTATGATAAAAGATGGAAACAAATTCAAATACCGTCTAACAGGGAATGGAGTGAAAAATTGAAGGAAGCTATGGAATTAGATATTCTAACAGCTTTAATGAAAGAGAAAGAAGAGATGTGGAAAAGGAATGGACTTGCTTTAAGATATACTGGAAAAAGGAAAAAACGAAGAGAATAATAGTATTTAGTGGATATTTATTTTTTGAATAAAGATAAAAATGAAGGCTAAAGTGATGAAGATGAAACAGGAAAGCTATGAAAAGAGATAGGGGTGCAAATATTCTATTGTGATAAGGCAAATATCTATTTTCTTAGGAAGTCATTTTAATATTCTTGAGAAGTTTAAATATAATAGGTGTTTCATGTTGGTGGATTAAGGTTTGTTGTGTGTTGAGGTTTATTGTTGTGTGTTGTGTGTATGTTCTTGTTTTTGTATGTAAGGTCTGTTTTTGTATGTAGTGAGGTATGTAATGTACAATGTATATTTGTTTTTTAGTAAATATTTTTTTTCAAAAATAGTGTTTGACTTACAGGAAGGAAGATATCTGGGCTCACATGGTTATCACTTTTGTTGTGGACAGAAATTCCACAGCTTTAACAGTGGCAGGATTGGCAAAAATTCATAGGTAAAGCTCCCCATGCTCCCATCCAAGCTGCCCTGGGTTTTTGACTGAACTTTAAAGAAGCTATCTAGAATACTGAACCCTATCCCTTAAAACTGGTTCAGAATCATGGACAGTTTATTTTAAGTTAGGACTAAAATGCAGAGCAAATTGAGTGCCTTACCGATTTTGGACAGCTGCCACCGCCATGAATGTACAGTGATAGAAAATCTTTCACTTGTACTTACCTTTGCTTGTAAAAATTCACCTGCCTGTATTTTTGTTTCCAGGTGTTTCTGTATGACTAATGAGAATGTAACCAGCCATGATGCAAACAATCTGTGCTTTCATGTTATTGTTGTTGTTGTTGTTGTTGTTGTTGTCGTCGTCATCATCAGACACATACATAGTAAAACCAGGCACATCAAAAATTCATCATTTCAAATTCACAATTTAAACATCATCTGGACAGGCCGCCAGAAGAGATTAGTCTTTAATGCTCTTTAATGCTTTGAAGCATTGAAGAACTTGTGCTCTTCATTAATACACTTATGTTTAAAATTACTTGCTATAAATTATTGTTGTTGAAGTTGTGTGCCTTCAAGTCATTTCCGCTTATATCAGTCCTAAAGCAATCCTATCACAGGGTTTTCTTGGCAAGCTTCTTCAAAGGAGTTTCTTCTGAGGCTGAGAGAGAGTGACATGCCCAAGGTCACCCAGTAGGGTTCCATGGCTAAGCAGGGATTTGAACCTTGGTTTCCAGAGTCATAGCCCAAACAACTACACCACACTGTCTCCTATAAGTTATTAGGGGCCAGAATAATGTATTTGGTTTAATCTTTTTTGGTAAAATTTGCACTCCTTTAATTAATGTTTGGATCCAGTGAAGTAGATACTTCAGACATTTTGGAAGGAAGCAGTTACCACATATTAAGTTGCATTAAACCCCTTATTTTCCAAGTTTGTTCTCAAGTCTCTGTTCTCAAGTTGCCATTAATATAATAACTTTTTAATATTCAGGATGAGCAGCTAATAGACATGACCTGAGAACAGAAGACACATATTCTGTTGCAGTAAGTCAGGAGTGCATTCATGGGCACCGAGTGGTGTTCATATTTGGACTCCATCACTACCACTCTCCTGACTTTCATTAAATGTAATTGGCCATAACTACTTTATGCAAACTTTTCTCTGAGCTTGGAAAAGTTGCATTTTAATTACGGTCACAGAATCCCCCAGACAGCATGGCCACTGTCCATTTGGCCACAATGGCTGTGGGATTCTGAAAATTGACATCCAAAAACGTAACTTTTCCAAGCCCTGAGTTAGTCTGTATATATGTACAAATCTGTATCTAATCAAAATAACTAATTATTTAACTAATTATATGGTGCCAGAAAAGTATAGACCATTCCAGAAACAGTGAACTATGCCTGTTAACACATTCCTCTTGTACTAATCCTTTTATAGTATGCTTCTTTCAATGTTTTAGGGATCAGATACAGAGCAAATATCATCAGCAAATACTACCTGTGTGAGATTAAAATTAGTTCTGGAGCAACATCATCTGTTTCCCATTCTGTTGTTTTGAATGGAAAGTTCTATTTTTAAGGGCATTATTTATAGCCTGGCAATATTTCATTCTCACTTTGAAGTCCAGAGTCTGGTGGAATAAATGTGTGAGAGACTCTGCCAATTGTATGAAACGTTTTTGAAGTTGGTGTTACTTGACTTCTAGAGGCTCTGCTTTCCTTGGTCTATCATTCGGCTCTGATGCTAAAACTCAATTCCTTTGGTAAAAGATGATCTACAAGAAATATGGGGTACAATATATGAGAAGAAAAGATTACGGCAATTGTGTTGTGTCAAAACTAGACAGCTATTCTGAATTCTTATTTTCTGACTTGGTAAATTGCTTATTCATTCAGATGCTTATCTGCCTGTCAGTCCCCACAGGCAGTTCACAACAAAATATATTTTAAAACGTCCTCTACTATGTGTTTCCCACCCACTCCATATTACAAAACAACACCGTGTAATACTATGACAGTATACTTACAAAGACTCCAGAATTGGCCTTCCTGTTTTGTTTTGCTTGTTTTTCCAGTGAGATATTGCAATGGTATCTTGTAAAACTTTAATTGTTATTTATTAGTTGCTGACATACTGATCATTGTTTGATTTTGGAAAGATTTAAAGGGGATAACTATGATGACCTGATGTAATAAGGTGTGGTGATTAGCTTTGACTGAACAAAAAAGAAGAAATAAATTCCAAATGGCTACTTCAAAAAAAAAGAAAAGAAAGAAAAACATGTTTGTAATTATTTGATCTCTGTCTCTTGTTAATCTCCTTATTTTTTATTGCTGTAATGTTATAACATCACAATATGTAATTTAGAGTTTATAGTGTAGTTTTACTTTGCATAATAAAAAATTATAAACTTTAAAAAAAATAAGTAAATCTTGTAATTATTTGGAACTATTCCATTGGCTATATATGTTGAACTTCCATAGGCATTCAGATCTGTTTGGTGATCTATGTGAAGAAATACTTGTGATATTTTTAGACTGGTGTCCTGTTCAATATTTATGAGTAGGAAGTAAGCACACAAATCCACCAGATCCCATATGATGTTGGAAGCTAAGCAGGGTCAGCACAGGTTAGTACTTGGATGGAAGACAGCCAATAAATACCAGGTACTGTGGGTTGTATTTCAGAGGAAGGAACTGGCCAAACCACCTCTGAATATTCTTTGCTTAAGAAAATTCTAATGAAATTCATGGGATTGCCATAAGTCAACAGGCAACTAAAAGGCTCACATACACATTTGTGAGTTAGTAAAATGTACTTATGATCTCATAACTTTTGGGATTCGTTTTTAAGGTCATTAATTACTGAATGTAAGCCCCAAAACAGACTTCTTAAGTCCCAGTTGTTGAGACAAGCAGATGCAGCAGGACCCTGAAGAGTCTCTCCAGTTGCCCATTCCAATGCACCTCACAACCAGGAAAGCATTGCAGTCATCATTTCCTAGGACTCCAATCCTGCAGTGCCTCAGAAACCCTTTGGTTGGGTGCTGCCTGGCTTAAGAAGTAGATTTTGGGAGGTGGCATCAGCAGAAATAGCTACAATGACACAGCTCTGTTGTTGTTACTTTTAACAATGCAAGATCTTTGCCTTAATTTATATATTATGACTCTGTCCTTAATGATACATGTTATCATTGTATCATTGAGGAAGGTTGTTATGGATGATGTTATAATATAAAATCTATTTTTTAAAATCTATTTTAAAAGAAATTGTTCTCTAGAAACAGACTGAGAATAATTTTAAAAGCCAATTTTAAAAACCAAAGACTAGGTGATCTGTAGATCTATAAATATATGTAGATCTGACTAGTCAGAGGTTCAACTAGGAAGGAGCCAGTCTGACTTCCCTTGGAAGGAAGATCCACAATCGAAGTGCTGTTGCAGAGAAAGACCTGCCTCATGCACTTACTAGCCTAGTCTCCTGTGGCCTTTGCTGAAGATCTCCAATTCCAGGCAGGTTAAGACTAGAGGGGAGTTCTCTCTGATATCATTGCCCCATGCTACTTAGAACAAAGTTAGGAATTAAAGCTTCATAGAAATTGTTGGGAAACAAAGACCAAATTTTGGGGAATTTATAATTAGCTCAAATGTGAGAGTGAAGTGCCCAACTTCGCTTCAGAGATCTTATCCAATTGTATACCAGAAATGTAAGAGTTCTGGCAAGGAATGACACTGAAATGGACCAAACTCCAATTAAAGTCTGAAAATATTTATTAACACAGTAAGCAAACATCCAAATGTGGCACACGCACACTAGAAGAATAAGCGGGAAAGAGCGGGAGCAGAGGAGGCAGAGAGGGAAACCAGGATAGAGGGGGATATACTCACGCCCGAGAGACTCCTCTGGACTTCTGGTGGTTAATGAGGATGAGTTCCGTGGAAGGGGCATGACCAGAAAGAGAGAGGGTTGCGGGAACTATCTCAGAGCGCAGACCGACAGAGATTCAGCATGCACATCCAAGGTAACACAAGGTCTGCTAAAATCCAGGGGTTCTTATAGAATTTCGGCCTTCTGGCCATGAGCCAAACAATAGGTGGACAAAGGCTTGATGGGTTTACTATTGTTTACTTAAGTCTGGGCATAGTGTAAACAATGCATTTGGTTTCAAAGCTATCAAGGAAAGGAAGCTAGAGAAAAGGGGTGCAATCAAATCTGCTCACTGTCCCATTAAGTGTGAGACTGAGGGCCTTTGCAGACTGCCAGA
>CM034703.1:82173789-82186737 GCA_020142125.1 Phrynosoma platyrhinos
CAAGATGGATCTCTTCCGGCAGGCCTTTCCAGATTAATTATCCTGGCCCCGGGTGCTCCTACTCCTAATGATTTTCATGTGGCCCCATCTATTGATGGATAAAGAATATTGCCTAGGGCCAATGTTGTACTTATAAATGTTTTAATTTTTATGGTTAGAATTTGTAGTTTTAAATTTAATTTGATTTAATACTGTTTTAAGGGGGGGAGGGATTGTGCTTTGGGATATACTGTATGGTTTTTATTGTTGTAGCCGCCCTGATTGGGTCTCCAAAGGGCGGGGTATAAATAAATTTTATTTATTTTATTTTTATTTATTTTGCTCCAGTAATTTATGATATGACAAATAATTATAATAATGTAATTTCTAACTACAGTACTCTAATGAGATGGAAGATAGATAGATAGATAGATAGATAGATAGATAGATAGATAGATAGATAGATAGATAGATTTCTCCCAGATCTAATTGAAATGGAATGGAATGACAGCAATATGGTAAGTGTACTTTCTTAGGAGTTTATCACATAGGGGGAGAATTGGAAATATAAATAGTGATTAACCCATGATAATCCCAGAATTTAGCTAATGGTTTTCACACGACATTGTGTTCAAAGTGCTATTATCCCATGAATAACCTGTGATAATCCCAGAATTGTGCTAATAGTTTTCACACAACGTCAAGATGAAACATAAATAAAGTGCCATTATCCCATGAATAACCAGGCAAGAAACAGCAGCAAATCATTCACAGGATTTTCCCATGAATGACATTTTGCTGTTTATTACCTGGTTATTCCCTGGTTATTTATGGGATAATGGCTCTTGTGTTAATCTCATTTTAATCACGTTTTAATGTCCTTAAATAGATAGGGATTCCCTTCCCCCCCTCTATCATTCAAAAATTAACCATGTGACTTGGGTCACTCCCTCTTTGGGACTAACAGTCTGTTCTCTCAAGATTTTCAACTGATATGCTGCAGCGGAAAAGTCAGCGAAAGTGCGGCGCAAGCTTTTGCGGCGCACTTTCACTGACTTATGAAAGGAGTGCTATTTTAGCGCTCCTTTCAGGGGTGGTGAAGGTGCGCCGCAGGATCTAGGTGTGGGGATGCCTCGGTCCCGTGGCGCATCTTCCCAGGGCGGCCCCGTTCCACCAGTCTGCTTAAGCCCAAAGTCACTCTTCCGCTACTCTGCTGTTTTAAAGCCAGACTCTAACAATCTTGGCTTTGGTATTTTTGATACTGAAATATTTTTGTTTCCTTTACAAAGGCTGAAGCCTTAGGAAACTTAAATTACCCCACACTTTCCCACTGAAGTGGTACCTATTTATCTACTTGCATTTTTACATGCTTTCAAACTACTATGTTGGCAGAAGCTGGGAATAGTAATGGGCCAAGTGCTGCATGCTCTCAAACTGCCGACCTTCCAATTACACAGTCATCAGAATTGGTGTCTTAACCATTGAGACAACACATCCCCCCTTTTTTTGGTACTACAACTTCCCAAATCCCATAGTTTCTGGCTGCATTGGCTTGGGGAATCTAGGAGTTATAGTCCAAAAAGGTAACTTTCCAAACTCCAGTTTGGGGCTTCCAAAAACCTGGGTCTGGCCATGAATCCACTTCATTTACTATTTCGACCCACAAACCATACCTCTGAGTAGGCACCCATAGCTCTGTTGTCCTCTGACCTGGAATCATTTATACTCTCCCTAAGTATCATATTTAATCCAGTTGGCATCTGTACCTTAAGCAGACATATCATGTCCAAGTTCTGTTAGTGAAAAATGTTCTTTAGATGAAAGCAGGGGGCAAGGGGAAAGATTATTTCTCTCTATCTCTCTCTGTTTCTTCCTCCCTCCCTCCCTCACTTCAAATGGAACAATCTTTCAAATAAATGCAATGCAAATGCCACAGAAACCTGGGAAGTGTGCCCAAGTTATGGTAATAACATTGGCAAGTAAGAGCAGAGTTAATCCTGAGATACTTTTCCACATCCCAAGTGATTTTAAATTCTCAGAGCACGGAAATTCTCTTTGTTTCTGTGAAAATCGGCCTCATGGAATGATGACCTAAACTTACCATAACTCACTCTGTGCACCTACTTGTTATATGTTTTTATTACTTTCCCTTACAGATGTTGCTGTTTCCAATTAAGGCTGTAACTCCTACCTTTGACTGTTAATAACTATTTTGCCTTAAGACATATCTCATTTGCTAACTGAAAAAGGCAGGCTAATGGTGTCTACACCAGGGTATATTGCTTAGAGTGAATTTCTGAAGCAAACTCCCAGTGACTGTAATCTCTGGAATGCTGGCTCCTTCTGAGGTCAGTAATTGGGTATTTTGGAATTTGCCCGAGCTGCAGGTCTAAGCCTGTCTTCGGGATGCTTTGAAATTTAGACCCTAAGGTCACCAAAAGAATTGGTTCAGTGGGACAAAAACTCAAGAGAAGGAAGGTTGCAATTTGCCACCCGCCTCTGAGACTCTAGGTGCAATAAGAAAGCATGGGCACTAGAACAACATGAGTGCTCTACAACGTTCATTCAAATATACTCAGCACATTCAGTTGCAAATATTTCCAGTTAGGTGTATGCTTTGTGCCAGGAATGAGCTTGCTTTATTTGTATATTCTGATATGAATGCCTAAAAAGATGACAATTTGTTTACATACGGCCTGTTCCCAGGCCACATCTGGTTGATGTGCTGGACTACAGATCCCATCATCTACAAGCAGGTTTGCTATGGCAGGTGAGGGTGGTAAGAGTTGTGGTGAAGCACATTTGGGGGGTTTTCAGCTGGAGGAGATGTGTGTGTGTGTGTTGTGTGCTTTCAAGTCATCTTTGACTTATGGCAACCCTAAAGCAAACGTATCATATGGTTTTCTTGACAAGTTTCTTCAGAGGGGGTCTGCCATTGCCATCCTCTGAGGCTGAGAGGGTATAACTTGCCCAAGGTCACCCAGTGGGTTTACACAACAAAGTGGAGATTTGAACCCTGCTCTCCAGAGTCATCGGGGGGTTGCAGACTGCCAGAAATAGTGCAAATTGAGTCCACTTTTAGGGTTAGGGAATCATGGGAACTGTATTTTATTGTGGCACTAGAGCTCTCTGACAGAGAAGGCTCAATATCTCAGGGGGGAAAAAACAATTCCCATGATTCCCTAGCACTAACCCTAACCCTAAAAGTAGACTCAATTTGCACTATTTCTGGCAGTCTGCAACCCCCCATAGTCCAATACTCAAACTATTACACAACACTACTCTGTTTCATAAAGTACCATTATTCATTGCATTACGTTTGTACATTTGGAGTGCAATAATGGGTGCTACGAACAAGGCAACACATAGTTCCCTACTGGATGAAAGAGCCCTTGATGTGTACAGCTGTCCCAGTACCGCCTCTTTCCCATTCACATGTGGAGAGAGGCAGCGATTATGCTGTTGGTGAGCAACATGGCAATTTCCACTGCCTTCTTGCAGTGGTAGCTGGGGTTCCCTATGTCAGAGAGATGGTGAATCCAGTCTGGGTTTATAGCATAATAGACCAGGAAGAGCATAATAGACCTAATCTCTGGAACAGCAGAAAACAAGCTTGCTCCATCCTCAGTATGGCATCCCTTCAAATAATTAAACATAGCTATCATGTGGAGCCCTCCCTCCACTCCATCCGACGTCATCTGAGGGAGAGATGCAGGCCCATCTCCATTGGGCCTAGCCTAAGAAGAAAAGCCCTCCCTCCACTCCATCCAATGTCATCTGGGGGAGAGATGCAGGCCCATCTCCATCGGGCCTAGCCTAAGTGGGAGGGAAAATGTTGTTTTATGTTACATGCTAATGTTTATGTTGTAAACCGCCCAGATTGGACTACCAATGGGCGGTATAAAAATAAAATTTATTATTATTATTATTATTATTATTATTATTATTATTATTATTATTATTTCTTTCAAACTTTAAAAAAGCAATTCAAGGTGATCAATCCCCTTAGGGTTTTAGTGTCAAGTTTAAAGGAGCCATTGAAGGCACTGAACTTACATCCAGAATTTTTACCACTTCACTGACATAGGAACCTCCCCAGCCTTCATTGCCCTTTTGTGCATTCGCTAAATGTGTGGAAAGGATCAGTACAAAGACCTTGGTACCAGGATAACATTAAGACATGGAGTGTGTTTTACAACAAGCCACAAAAAGGGATAAATACAGACCTTGATGACATTTTCAGCAGCAGCTCTGTGTTTCATGAGGCCTTTTCACAATGCGTAATTATAGTAGCATGATCCCACATTAACTGCCATAGCTACCTCCTACAGGATACTTGGGTCTGTAGTTTGGTGAGGCAATAGACATCCCTGGCTGAGTAGTCTAAAGATCCCTCACTAAAATGCAAATCCTAGGACTCTTTAGGACATTGTGAGCAAGGTTGTTTCCTGCTGCTTCAGAGCAATAGATGCAACCTGCAGGAAAAGATATTCCACCTCAACATTAGGAAGAACCTCCTAATGATAAGAGCTGTTCAACAGTGAAACACACTCCCTCGGAGAGTGATGGAGTCATCTTTTTGGGAGGTGTTTAAACAGAGTCTGGATGGTCATATGTCAGGAGGTGCTTTGTTTGTGTATTTTCACATGGCAGAGGGTTAGACTAGATGGCCTTTGACGTCTCTTCCAATGCTATGATTCTGTAAAAACATCAGATAAAGTGGAATCATAATGTAATATTTGTAGTGTGAAAGGCCTCAATGTGATTTCTTAAAACTTGTGGTATGTTCCTTTGAGCAGATTCAGATAGGTGTTTCTGAAACTTGTATGAAGAATGTATTGTTTCAGTTTCATATAGGGAGGCTCTTTCTAAAATTACCCATGGACAAAAATGTAAATACTTAATATAAAAGTTGTAAAATTTGCCATTATAAATTCTGTCGTTTTCTTCCAGACAATTTCCTGCCAAGAGCTTCCCCCACATGAAGCAGAGGTGTTTCAGTATCCCCATGAGGATATCTCACCCAACAATCATATTTCTCCATCAGCCTGCAGAAGTGTGACCTGAAAAAAATATTTAAGCTTTCATATAAATGAGCGTCCCCACACAGAACAAAACTTTAAACTTTAAACTTCTCATTCTCAGGCATAAATGGGATATGCATTATTCTGGATTAATTTATTTATTTTTGCTTATTTTCTAAAAACAAGGTATATATTTGTCTCTGGATCCTACAACTGCTGCTGTTTTAACTTCCTTGCAGAGTTTAAATAGAGCCTAACATGATGATATTCATCAGTTTTTGCTTCCAGTTATCGTAAATGTGATAGAGTAAAGAAAGATGTAAAATAAAAAGAGTTGATGGGTTCTCCATATAGTTAAAAAGTACAGATGTGTATATTGGTATAACAAACCAGCTTTCAAATTACTAGTAATAGTAGTTCAGTTGCAAGTTTGCTGCTTCTATTACTGTACTACTCCATCTTCCTTTTAATGAGAAAAGCTAAGCACTTCACAGCAGTGACATCCCTAGGGTTGGTGTCACCCAGTGTGGTAACTCATGGTGTCACCTTCCCATTGACCTCCTCCCATACCACACCATACAGAATTCTTAGGAATGCTTTTTTGTACTAATGTTACTCATAAACTGTAATTCCCATATATCGCTAAATGTAATGGCAACAATTGTGACATAAACAACTAGCAAAATTAAAATAATGCTTTTAAATTACAATAGAATATGCACAGCCTAAATGTATTTACATGTACATATGTTTCATGGTTAAAGTGAAAAATTTGTAAGATGTGATGTTTTAAAAGAAAATTTTGAAAGAATGAACTTTTTTAATTTCAAAATTTATTTAAAAAAAAAAATAAAAAGAAAACTTGGAGCATCTCCTTTCTCTTCCCACTCAGCCTTGCCTCACTCACATCATCTCTTCAGTGTTTTAAAGGGATGCAGGTGAACACCACAGCCCATTTCTGCCCAAAGGCAGATGTTTGGGGATCAGGGGTATCAGCCCCATTAGGGTGTCACCTGGCGTGGTCCACACCCCCTGTAACCTCCCAATGACACCCCTACTCCACAGCTGAGTGCAGTGCTTCAGAATGGAGATAACTGTATATTTTTCTCCATTCCTTTGGAGCTCTATATGGTGAGAAGACAAGACATATCATGATCCCTTCAAGAGCCAGCTCTTGGCTTGAAGGGACACTTGGTATGGCATACCCTCCAACTGTCCCAACTTGGCAGGGACAGTCACAAATAATCCTCTCTTGTCCCTCTTTTTCAGCTGCTATTAAAATGTCCCAATTTCTCTTCATCCCATTTCTCCTTTTGTCCTCATCTTACCTCAGTGGGTACAAACTGAGTTGAAAGTACAAAAGTAGTTTGAACTCAACTGACTCAGGAGAGGGGAGGAGAGGAGAGAGGAGGTGTTGGATCAGGATCAAGCAAAAGCAAGCAACTGAATCCACTCTAGTTTGTGTGTTCTTCTTATTAATAGCTTTTTGCCATCTTGACTACATCGTGATGTTGCTTGACCACATGTGTCCCAGTTTTCACCTGTGGAATGATGGAGGATATGGCACGGAGTTCTCTAGAAGGCCCCCAACTCCCATTCTGGAAGCTTCCCAAATAGAGTCTACTTCTTGTCGTCTCTATAGCAACTTCTTCATCATCTTGTTCCCTAATGATTTCTTACTGAGATTAATTTGATTTGAATCCTGCTCTTCTTCACAAGTGCTCAGTCTTTACCCTTCTCCAGGTGTTCATATCTGGTATAATTCAGTGGAGGGAATGGAGGGTTGTGTCAGTGCTGTTCTCATTTATTCTGGGTGGCTTCCATTTCCTCACAAGCTAACCAACATAACATCATTCTACATTTTGAAGACCATATACACATGCAAACATGGCAGGGAGACATCACTGGTGGGTCCTGCCATGTGACCCAGTACTTGCATGTTAATGTCAGATCGACCTCCTCTCCTCTGGCCTACTGTCAGTTAGTATGTCCTCCTCTCATTTCAAGCACAAATTTCAGGCAGCGATTCAAAAATCTGAACAGAATTACCCCATTCAGACATGCAGCCACGGGGGCCTTGTTGATGTGTCCCATCGGGAGGAGAAGGTAAGCAGAAGTCCTGTGAGCAAGGGTGGAGCAAAGACCTCTGGCTGAGCCACAATGCTAGTATGCAAACCTGTCCTTTCCATTGGGAAGCACACACTCAGAGAAACCATGCCATGAATCCCTTTTTATATTACGTCTGTCTTCACCCTTATGGCATCATATGGAACTAGTTAAAATTTAAATAAACTAGAGAGTGAGCTTTACAAAACCTCTTTCCCCAGAGAGATGTCACTTTATTTCATTCACACAGTCAAGACCAACATGGCAGATTTCAAGCTACATTAGATTTTTTTGTGCTTTTGAAATTACATTGGGTCAGCCTACTGTGAAATATTGAAATCCACATTTTAGTTGAACAGATTCAGGAAGAAAGATTCATGTCCGCTCCCTCAAGCATCATACAGTCCAAACCAAGATACTAAGGCAGCATTCTTTAGACTCAAAACTCATTACTAGCAATAGGTTTATCTGACTTTTCCCCTTAATCAGAACCAGACTACTAACAATAACATTTTTCTATCTTCATATTTACTTTTTGAAGCCACTTATTTGGCTTCATCCATCCATCCCTCAGCTGAGACTAATATGACTTCAGTGTCTTTGGGGGTGAACTATGTTCTTTTTGTTATTTTCTTGGCATTAATGGAGATTTTTCTCCTAACATGCCATCTCTTCTATGTCAAATGAAAACTGTTCCAGAGACATGAATGACACAGTATAAAATGCCACATGTAGGAAGTTTGGAGATTCCTCCCATCTTGTTTTCTTATTTCCATTTTTGTATTTGCTTACTTTTTCCTACTTTATCAATATAATTAGACTTCTATAATTTTCTAAGAAGCTATTTGATCTCCCCCCAGCAAAATTTTCAATAGTAAAACATGAAATATGGTCTCAACTTCTTGGCTTCTTTCATCTCCATGACAAATTGGATCTTAAATATAAGTTTCTAATCTAAACTGTTTTCTACAGTATATTCTATTTGGTCAATGCCTGTATCAGGAAGCAAGTATAAAGAGCTGGTTTCATATTCCTGCTATGTGTGATAAAGAGCATGATTTCAACCAGATCTGCTGTAACAAAGTATGTCTTTCTGGAGAACAGTGTCAACCTTTCTTCTTTATGCCACATTGCACAGAATACAGTTGTTTTATCCTTGATATATTCCTCACATCATTCTATGGAGAATTATATTACTCCTGCATACAGACTAAACTATTTAGATACCTCTGGCACCTGGACCAAGGAGCAGAAATACATTTTGATACTTGGGCTGCAATCCTATGCACACTTATGTGGATATCCATCTCTCTGAACACAGTGGGATTTATTCTTGGTACTAGACATGCACAATTGTTAACATTATTATTGTTAACATTATTATTAACTATGCAATAATTGATTGTTTCCTTGGTGTTGTTTTTTTAGCTATTCCTCAAAATTATACTTCAAAGGAAAAATCTGAACATATGTGATCTTTTAAAATAAAATTGTGTCTTTAATGTTGTGTTACAGTTCCCCTTTAGAGAAAAAATGTTTAGTGGTATATACTGGTCAAAGACCGAATAAATTGAATTGAATTGAAATTGTTTAGTGGATGCAAAAACTTGATGCAGCACTTCTCATTCTCATTCCCAAAAATTAAATAATAAATATAAAAGGGATGATATTGCCACTCACTGTGAATTACCAGGGACTCCCAGGCTCAAAACATTTGTCCAGTTTTGTGCTGATCTCATGGTTGCAAAAGATGGAACTACCAGAAAATTATCAATGTTGGCTTCTTAAAAAATGAAAAAGTACATGCAGAACCTTCAAAATTCTTTGCGTGTACCATAAATGACTTTTAAAATAAACACTAACACTCTGAGTGTAGGCTAGAAAGTGAGTGATCTGCACGTAAAATTGGTGTTATAGTCTTCCTATGGTCAACACTGTTACTTTCCTGACACCATTTAAGAACAAAATCATTGCAACCATCTAGCCTGGAAATTACCTGGACATGCACAATAGTAGCCTGATTTCTCTGTTCTAGAAATATTTGTGCACAGTGAGTCAGTCATAGCTGACATTTATTTATTAACATTTATATCCCACCATTCCTCCAGTGTGCTCAAACACCTGGCTCTCCTCCTCCCCACTTTTATCATCACAACAACACTCTGAAGTCAAATGGGGGGGGGGGGTGTGTGACTGTACCAAACTGACCATAGGAATTGCATTACTTAATGCAGACTAGAATCTGGATTGCCCAAATCCCACAATGATATTTCACCTACTACCTTACACTAATAATAATAATAATAATAACAACAACAACAACAACAACTTTATTCTTGTATCCTGCCTTTCTGCAATGACAATCAAGGTGGCTTACATAGAGTAAAATCAATTTAAATAAAACATAGCCTAATCCTGCATACAGTTTTAATAATAATAACAACAACAGCCCCTTTAAAAAGAATTAAATACAATACTATTTTTAAAAAAGAATTCAACCTATTAAAACAGCAACATAAAAATAGTGATTTTTCTGGTAACGACAGTGGTTGCATAAAGTGGGGAGAGCACAGGGTAGGCTGCATTGCTCTATTCAGGGAATATGAGTAATCATCATCTGACAATATGAGCAACTGCTACTGCCAGGTCTTGAGTAGAGTCATAGAATCATAGACCTGGAAGAGACTGCAAAGGCTATCCAGTCCAACCCCCTGCCATTTAAGACTTTAGCTCTGTGTAGCTCTTGGGACTTTATCACATGGGAGGCAAGCATCCTCATCCTGTGAATAAGTGGCCATTTAAATCCTGTGAATATATGGGAGTGTTTTCAAATGATGTTGCACAACGTCACCATTATCCTGTGAATAAAGTGGCATTCATTCACAGGATTTCAGCTCTCATATATTATAAGGGACAATTCCTACATCCTGCTTATATTCATTCAGTGAAACATCTCTTTGTGAGAGTAAGTAGCAACAGTCAGCTGATGCCATGGTATGAGAATAACAGAAAAGTGATATGTTCTTGGGTGTATTCATGATTTGACCTCAGTTTTCACAGTACTGTTGAAAGGTGGGCTTGCTAGCAAACAGTTCACAGAGGCAGGGCGAGCCAAAGACATTTGCTACTTGAGGCAAAAAACAAGAGGGCAGCTACTTTTATCCTCGGGGTAACCAGACGCCCTCCTTTTCCAGGACATGTCCTATATTTTAACCTTCTGTCCAGGAGGGATTCCAAAATGTCCTCCATTTTGAGCATGATTAAGAAGGCCACTGAGTAACACCACTTGCTGTTTCCCTTCAAGGAATTCATCTACATGGCAGCCTGTCCTCACTGAAAATAGGGCGACAGGATTGATCCTTCTAAAGTTCTTTTTTCCTAGAAGCAGCAGCAGATAAGACTTGACCCCAGAGCTCAAGGCATATTTGTTTTTTGGAGGAGAAAAGGACTGCAAATGTGTTAGGCAATGGGCTGCTTGAGAACACAATGCAAACATTGAAAGGGTTTTTTTTTTCTAGAGTTTCAGAATAATGAACAAGTGAAAGAAAATATTTAAATATAGAGTCAGTCAAGGGTTTGTTGCTAGTAAAGTACAGTTTTGAGCATTTTTCTTGCTCCATAACTTCCATAAGTGTATTACAAGCCAACAAGGCATTTTAGTGAAGATAGGTTCATCAGAAAAATACAGCTGAGTACATAATAAAATACAGTATATATAATATAGCTGTAAATAAACCATATGAAATCAGTTTATATTTATATTAGCTTTTATTTTGTAATATCCTACATTTTCTTGAATATCCTAAATTTTGTGATGCCTTGTATTCCTTTGCGGTTATGACATCTCGTCACCCTGCCCATCCTGTGTACAAAAGCCAAAGAGACTGACAGTTAAATCTTTCTTTCTTTCTTTCTTTCTTTCTTTCTTTCTTTCTTTCTTTCTTTCTTTCTCATTGGTGACAAGACAGTTTTCTTACCATACTGAAAGGCTAGCTTGCAGCAGAAGGAGCAAGGCAGCATCACTCAGCACATGCAGTTTCTCCTCCAACTCATGACACCTATGGCAGTGTTCCAGCGTGTGCCATATGAGGCAACCACATCATTCTTCCAAATAGTAGGACTGGCCCTGCTATAAGGAGAGTTTTCACACAGGCCTACTATATTACTTTGAAATTCTTAGCACACACAAGGGAGGGGAGTCTTGATATGAAGAATCTTTTCAAAACCTAGCAAGTCTATTCGTCTGTGGTTGGGAACAAGCATTTGGTTGCTTCCCAGTCCAACTCTCAGTGTCCAAGTTATTTCAGAGTTGCTAAAACAGTGACAGAGATATAAAAGAAATTCATGTGTTTATCATTTAGAAGGAAACCAGTTCCATATGTTCCACACATACACCTCATTTTGTTTCTGGCTTTCTGGACAGGCAGCATCATAATGTGATGTCAAGGAAACGGGGGAGGAAAGAAAGAAAAGGGGGAACCAGCAATCTGCTTTTGCTTAAAACCGATTTCAAAGAGTACATTGAGATGACCCGTTCAAAAGCCGTTGGAGTTCATTCTAAGTGGCTAGCTTCAGAGCTCATGTGTGGAAGGAGGCTGCCAATTCTTCTTTCCCCTCCCCTCTTCCAGACTTTTCATAAATCTATAGCTGAAGCACACGGATGGCACCTTTCAGTTTGTTCAGGAGGATTGGCCCTTTGGAAAAGTGTATTAGAAACAGCTGTTTGTCTCTGAGTGAGAAAAACAGTCAGGCCTATTCATGAGAGGGAAAGAGCTGAAAGTTAATCACCATTGAGCTGTAGCATCAAGTTTTATAAAATTACAATCTATTAACAATTTCATACTTGGAAGGTGGATATTTTCCTTCCACCCTTACCCTGTTTGTGTTGCGGAAACATGCAAACAGATATGTGTTTGGTTTTTTTAAAAAAAAACTGCTTTTCCTAATATGACCACCTTTAGATGTATTGGATGACAATTCCTTGTGATCTTTAACTGGGGATGTGTAGTCCAACACATCTACTACACTGGCTGACAGCAGTTTCCCAGGATATCAGGCAAGGTGTTTCATATCACCTATATGACTTGACCCATTTAAGAGGGGATGCCACAGATGGAAACTGGGATTGCATCTAGGACTTGGGAACTTCTCCATCCAAGTTATGTGTTTTACAATGGAGCTGTCCCCTCTACCCTGGGAAATACTGTGCAGGGCCTTTGCATACTTGCTTTCTGATTGCAAAGTGCCCATTGCATATCATAGGAACTGACCATGTCCACCCACAGGACCTTGAGAAGCTATTAGATGTGATCAAATCTAAAGGTAGAAAGACAAGACTCAGGAAAGTCTAGTAACTTTTCCATGCTCTGGGAAGGGTACATTGTGGATGAAGATGTGTGACAAAGACAATTGCTTCTTGCAAAGCAACACAACTTTAGGAGGAGCCAGCATAGTGTAGTGGTTTGATTATAGGACTTGAACTCTGGAGATCAGGTTTTAATTCTCACTTGACCATGGAAACCCACTAGGTGACTTTAGGTGAACCACACACTCTCAGCCCCAGAAAACCTCATGATAGGTTTGCTTTAGGGTTGCCATAAGTCAGAAATGACTTGAAGGTACACAATAACAACAGTGAATTAGGACAGAGAAGTGCTATGTGTGATTAGATGCTACCACTGAAACAGAGTCTATAGGCGAGGTGTCCAGAGACTCCGCCGATGTAGTTATACTGGATCAGCTCCAATCTGTGAGTATCGAGGATGTGGACAAGCTGCTCAGTAAGCTGAGAAAAACAACCTGCCCTCTCGATCCTTGCCCATCGTGGCTGGCCGTCCGG
>CM034703.1:82186837-82204079 GCA_020142125.1 Phrynosoma platyrhinos
AATAATTATAGGCCAGTGTCCTTAGTTCCATTCTTGAGCAAGGTTATCTAGAGGGTGGTTGCTCTTCAACTCCAGGCGGTCTTGGATGAAACCGATTATCTAGACCCATTTTAAACCGGCATTAGGACAGGCTTTGGGGTTGAGACTGCCATCGTTGCCTTGACCGACGATCTGCGTCTGAGCATCAACAGGGGTAGTGTGACCCTGTTGGTGCTCTTAGACTTCTCAGCGGCTTTTGACACAATAGATCATGGCATCCTCTTGGGCCGCCTGAGGGGGCTAGGTATTGGGGGCACTGCTCTGCAGTGGTTCCGGTCCTTCCTCTCGGGTAGGTCCCAGAGGGTGCTGCTCGGAGACTGTAGTTCCAGCAAGAGGGAGCTCACTTGTGGGGTCCCTCAGGGGGCTATCTTGTCCCTAATGTTATTCAACATCTATATGAAGCCACAGGGTAAGATTATATGGAGTTATGGTGCTGGGTGTTATCAGTATGCTGATGACACTCAAATCTATTTCTCCATGTCTCGTTCGTCGGCCTCGAATTCCAATGGCATCTCCTCTCTCAATGAATGTCTTCAAGCGGTAATGGGCTGGATGAGGAAAAACAGATTGAAGCTGAATCCAGACAAGACAGAGGTGCTCACGGTAGCGGCCCCAAAACCAAGAAATGGGTTGCAACCTCCAGTCCTGGATGGGGTCACACTCTCCTCCAGTGACTGTGTTCGCAGCCTGGGGGTGCTTCTTGACTTGTTGTTCCTGATGACAAAAAAGGTTAATGCAACGGTCAGGAGTGCCTGTTATCAGCTCCAGCTGATTCGCCAGCTGTGCCCTTTTCTGGAAGGGATCTCGAGATTGTTGTGCACACACTGGTAACCTCCTGCCTCAACTTCTGTAATGAGCTCTACATGGGGCTACCCTTGTGCCTGGTTCGGAAGCTACAGTTAGTTCAAAATATGGCAGCCAGGCTTGTTTCAGGAACACCTAGGAGGGACCACATCACTCCGGTTTTGAGGTCCCTCCACTGGCTGCCTATTGGCTTCCAGGCCCAGTACAAGGTGTTGGTTATTACCTTTAAAGCCCTAAATGGCTTGGGTCCAAGCTATATCAGAGACTGCCTCCTCCCGTATAATCCTCCCCATGTGCTCCGGTCCTCTGGGAGGAATTTCTTAGAGCCCCAAAGATCGAGGCTATCTGCTACCTCCCAGAGGGCCTTTTCTGTCACCGCCCCCAGGTTCTGGAATGACCTGCTGGATGAGATCCGTCAATTAACATCTTTGGACAGTTTCAAAAAGGCTGTCAAGATGGATCTCTTCTGGCAGGTCTTTCCGGACTAAATTGCCCTGGCCCCAGGCTGTTCCCTCTTCCCTCAGCGACAATATTTTGAACCCTGGTTCCCCTCGCAGTGTAACAATGGGGTAATGTGGTTTGGTTTTAATCATTTTAATTGTTATGATTTTCCTGTTTAATTTGTTAATTGGATTTTAACTATGTTATTGTTTAATAATGTTTTAAGGGGGGGAGGGATATGCTGTTTATTGTAATTGTGTTTTATGCTGTAAACCGCCCAGATTGGGCAACCATTGGACAGTATATAAATAAATTTTATTTTTATTATTATTATTATTATTATTATTATTATTATTATTATTATATGGGGATCAAGGAGCACTATTAATTTAAAAATTACCAGTGACAGTACCCAGTGTTTTTCCCAGTGTGGGGTTTCAAAAAATGAGCTTACAATAGTTATTATCCTGCCTCTGAAATCCCAGAGTAATTTGGGGGATGATTTTCAATAGAAAAGTGATATGAGCTCTACTTTGGGCTCTCCCCAAACTCCATTTTGACTACACTATGAGATTGCATTTATTACAGGGATAGATGAGTAATGTGCAGTTCTGCCAGGGAGTCCCATTTTCTCCTCCAGCCATCAAAAAGGCTCCTCAAAGCACTGCTAACCTTCAGAGTACAATTGAAGTGGAGACAGCTTTCCTCTCAGCACAGTCTCTGGGGAGTCTATTTGTTTTTACAGTACTAGAAGGTTACATGACAGTAACAAAGCTGTGGATGCAAGCTGTCCTGACACTCAGGTTTTATTTGGGAAGGAAAAAGAGAGATGCCTGTTGCCAGGTTCAGCCAAAGATTATTATTCTTCATTAAAGCTGTGAGCCCTTGGAAAAACCTGGCCAGCTTGTTTTAAAAAACAAAAACAAATAAATCCTGCAAGAGCCTGATGGGAGGATAAAGTTACTTACTGTTACTTTAACATATATCCAGTGCTATGTCAAAAGAGCAGTGGGTATATTTTAAAATGATAAGGCAGATGTTAAAAATATCACAACGTTGTCCTTACCCGCTTCCTGAATCTCTCAGAGCTGTACTCTTTCTCCCATCTTAAAGAAAAAAAATCTCATCTTAGCTCCCCAATTAGTAAGCTGATGTATTTATAATACCAGAAAGGACCTTCTCCTCCCTCTCATACTCATTAGCTCACTGCAGCCCTTCTTAGCAGAAGGATTTTCTAAAGACTCTTGTTAAGAGCATTAATAATAGTAATTAGAAGGTCAAGAAACCATCCTGAAACTTGACCCAAATCTTCACCCAGTGTGTAAAATGAGTGATCTCTCTCTCTTCCTCACCCTTTTACACAAAGTTAATATTTATTTCTCTGGAACTGCAGCACAATAATCCTATCCATAACGATATTAACTATGAAAACCCATTTCATATCCCTTCCAAAATTATGCCAGCCATTTGTACTAGTGATGGATTGTTTAGGATCACAAAAGCCAAGTTTCCAGCTGTCACATAGAAGTGTGTATTGAGACACAATATGGGAGTTCATAGGTAACACCCCAAAAAGCTAGCATTTTCAAATCCCATAGAAACCTATGTCCCACATCCTGGCTAGATTACTTTGAATCCGAAACCCTGGATTTCAGAATGAGACATACTTGAGTATATTGAGAAATTTAAGAGCAATGCTGTCAGGAAACTGGACTTTATATATTCCAAAAAACAAACTTTGATTTGGCATTTTATATAAGGGGCACCATTTTACTATGCATTGTATATAGTGTGACTTGAGCATCCACAGATTTTGGTATTCACACCAGATTTTGGTATTCCTAAAACCAAATCCCAGAGCATACCAAGGGCCTGCTGTAGTAAACATTGGATTATTCTACTGATCTCCTATATAAATGATTATGAAGATTTAATAAAAAAGACATTTATCACTGATGGAATGAGAAATGTCAGGCATCAAATGGTGGTTCAGAAAAGGAAGAGACACTAGGCATGATATTGCAAACATGTTAGAGAATGGAATGCACCAAAGAATTTCAGAAGACAATCAGCCTATGCTTTATAGATTATACCAAATCCTTTTATTATGTACATCATGATAAATTATGGATTACTCTAAAAGAAATAATATCTGATTGAACTATGGAGAAACACAAAGGTTTCCAGTGGGCATGTTGCAGCAAATACCAGTTGCAGAAAACTGAGCTCAAAGTGCAAAACTTTGCATTCAGCTCAGCAGGAGGGAGAGTGCCTTTCACAGTGTGTTTGTGTGCCTTCAAATTGCCTGTTGACTTATGGCAACAAAATCCCTATACTTATGAAATTTCAGAAGAGACATACCATCAAAAGGTGCAACTATACCAGCAAATTCTATCCAATCCTTCCAAATTAGACATATTTATAATGACATTACCCATCTTGCAAGGAGCATAGGACAACATACAATATATTTCATGATATGTTCATGCTATCTTGTGAAATAGGCTAGGTTGTGGAACTGAGCTGCACCACACAGCGCCTCTTCATTGCTAGATGTACAGTCATGAAAAGGAAAGGGAAGAGTGGGTAAAGAATGTCTGCCTTTTTTATTTTATCTTTTTCAGACCAAGATTCATTAATGTTACATACTTGAAAGTGGTAATAATTTGTGGGTTGCTGTAATGTAACTGGATAAACACAGCCATTTCATGGATTTCTGCAGGCGCCTGATGTTCTTTTAGCAATGGCTGAGTATGCACAGTCTAAATGTCATGGAAAGGTTTCTGATTTATAAAAATTCATAGCCCAGGCATAATGCATTTTCCTAAGCTTGGGTGCCTTGCTCTGTAGATGCACATATGGGCAGAAATTGCAGGGCAAGGGAGAGAATACTAACCACACAAACAGAGGCCAGGGGCATTTTGCACATTTTGAATATGTCCAGGTTAGCGGTGCTCTAATTAAACTCTGATTAGTAAGTGGACTTGATCCAGGCCAATTCAGTGTTGAAAGAGGTGGTGTTTTCTTTTCCTTTGGCTGCCAGTTTATGAGAGGTAGGCAATTAAGAACTCACACACCTCTGGGTCTTGGCGGGTTTTGAAAGCCTGACTCTCATGCCAGTCAAGCCATAGAGACCCATTGTCCATTGCACAATAGCCTCCTCTAATCTCACTTCTAGCAATTTACTTTTTCTTTCTGAGCAGATTTAGAAACAAAACCTGCTTGAATAAGCATGGGGTGGGGAAAGGACTAGTCTATGGCCATGGCAGGCTGTGAAGTAAATACCACAGGTCTATGAGCATCTAATCCCATCCAAAGAGTGGGGGTTTTCTTAGTCGATTCAGTTTTTCATTTAACAAGCACTGGATAAATAAACGTTGACTGTGTCCCTACTTTGATTTAAGTGAACCTGTGAGGATCCAATTATGTTTCCAGAGAAGGGGGCAGCCAACCATTTGGGAGGGGTGCCTGTGAAGGAGTGGGCATTCTCTTTCTCAAAGCAAACACAATGCCGTCACAGAAGTTCCTTGTAATTATTACTTCACTACAAATTTACAAGCTCAGAGGTGAGTTAGGCTTTTGTTGACTGCTTAAATGCAATTATTACCTTTCTTTCACTTTCAGGTTCCCAAACTCTGGTGCCAGATGCTTTTGTCTGCAAAGCCCCAAGGTCCAAAAAAGATTCAACTGGAAATCAACACGATAGCCTTTAGTTCACTGAATGCCACATAGTTGTGACTGGTCAAAGACTTTTCATTGAAGGGAACCCCAAAATATGTTGCATACTTGTTTAAGAGGGAGCTACCTTGAATGAATGCCCAAATGAATGCCCAAAGTGGGGGGAAAGGTGGTTCACCCTGGACCCCTGAATCAAAAGCTAAAAGATTAGCAAATAGTTTGGCTGACTTACAATGCCTTTTAACCATGATGCATTTGTTCTCATAAACTCTTTCGAAAGGATGACAACATATTATTTGCCACCTACTTTCATAGATGGCAAGGGGACCCTGTCCCATCTGGGATTCAAAACCACAACAGTTTCTTCTAAGATAAAATGTTTTCCAAAATGGACCGGCTGCATTTCATCAGGATGTGAGTCTCTTTTACAGTGCACAGTAGTAGCACAATAATTCCATTTTTACTGTCATGGTTTCAGCCTATGGAATCTTGGCATTTGCAGTTTTGGGATGGGGTATTTGAAATTGCTGATCCAAGGGCAAAGTCACAAGGCACGCGTGCGCATGCACACACACACACACACACACACACAAAATGTGTGAGAGAGAAAGGCCACAACTATATTGTTAACAGCTGAAAACAGGGTTGACCAAAAGCATGGGTCCAGATCCAGGCATCGACCCACCCAAAGTAGATTGATAAATCCAAAACTAGCTCAGTGCTAGACCACAAGGATGATAGGGGAGCAGTGGTGTCCCCGCCAGGGTGTCACCCAGTGTGGGGAGGCAGGGCTTCTGGTGGGTGGGGCTTCCAGCTGGCACTTCAGATGGGGCTGGGGTCACGTGGAAAGCAGCCCTGCGGGCCACGGAGATGGCTGCCAGACGCCCTCTGGGACTGGAGACTCTCCCGAGACCTGGGGAAATGGCTGTGCAGCCAAGAAAAATGGTGGCACAGTGGGAAGAAATGGCGCTGTGCTGAGAAAACAGCCACCTGCTGCCTGGAGACGCCCCCCCCCCAGGCCTGGAGACCCCTGAGGCATGGGGAAATGGCCATGCAGTCAAGAAAAATGGCAGCGCATCCAGGAAAATTGCCACCCGCCCAGGGCAGAGACACCCAAGGAACACCTGTGGGGGTAGGGTGGTGACTGGGTCTAACCTCCTCTCTTCTGTGGTATCACCCCCTTATGGGGTGTCAACTGGTGCAGTCCGTGCACCCCCCAGTGACACTACTGCAGGGAAGAACCACTTGGCCAGTGCCCTGTGTGTCCTCTGTCACCAGAGAGTGCTGGCAAGTCACCCACCCCTGCTTGGATGACACCCTATCTGCACTACACCCCCAGGTTCCATAAGGGGACTCTTATAACCAATGCCTGCCATACACTGGTGAACAATTTCCTGGATCCAAGGCCCATGCAGCTGCTCTTCCATAGTTGTGACAAATGATATATTCAAACTCAAAGAAGCTGAACCAGACCAACAAGAATACAGTTCCCACCTGGCAAAAGAAAAGAGGGAAGGATGGAGGGACAAAGGCCCTAGCAGCCAGCCCTCTCTTAAATCAAATTATACCTGACCAGAGTGGAGATTGCAGTAGCTTCCTCCAGGCAGGTACATCAGCCAATGAGCTTGAAGCAGGTGGAGGCTTCTTCACAAGAATCATACTCCGATACTCAGACAGGGTGACCAAATGCCTTCAATGCAAAGGAGGACAAGCCACTACATAAAAGAAAAAAAAATGTAGAGAAAGCTAAAAACACTAATATAAATGTAAATCCATGCTTCTTAGCCATGCTCAAAATGGAGGACATTTTAACGGTCAAAATGGTGACTTTTACCCTTATCATGGGGCTTTCTTGGCATGTTTCTTCAAATGGGGGTAGCCATTACCATCCTCTGAGGCTGAGAGTGTGTGACATGCCCAGGGTCACTTACTTGGCTGCAAATTGTACATACCCCAGAATGCATCACCTAGTATATTGGCAGTCCACCTAGTATATTGGCAGTCCCCAACAACACTTTCTCATTTTCCCCCAGCCATCTCATAGTTGGGAGATGGAAATAATTTTTAAAGCAGCATTTAAATCTGGACTATTTTTAAAAAAAATAAGGTCCAAAACACACTGCAGAAATAAATGCTAGGGAACATGGGAGCTGTAGTTTGTTGTGTTTATAAGTGACAGTTTTCCTGCTAGGAACCTGCACGTCATAAGCATTTGAATTAAAATTACCATATTGAAATCAAATCTGATGGGTTTTTTAAATTATTTGGTGTGTGTTGGAAGAGGGGTCGTCTTACACGGCGAGTATATCACAAACTCTATATTTTAACTGGAAAAGTTGGGGGTCGTCTTTTACGCCCAGTTGTCTTATATGCCAGAAAATACGGTACATATTTCCTCCACCAGATTCTGCTACAACCCTTAACATTAATTCTTACCTCAAAAAACCAGGTATGTTTCGCTTCCTTTCAAAATAATCTCAATATTGTTGTTGTTGTTGTTGTGTCCCCTCAAGACATTTCCAGTTTATGGCAACCCTAAGGTGAACCTATCATGAAGTTTTCCTGGCAAGTTTCTTCAGTGGGGGGTGTCATTGCCATCCCCTGAGGCTGAGAGACTATGACTTGCCCAGGGTCACCCAGTGGGTCTCATGAATGTTGCAGAAGCCTAAAGTGTGGCATAGAGGTTTGAATGTTGGATTATGTCCCTGGAGAACAGGATTTGAATGCACAGTCAGCCACAGAAACCAACTGAGTGGCCTTGCATGAGTTGCACTCTCTCGGCCTCTGAGGAAGGCAAAGGCAAACCCCTTCTGAACAAATCTTGCCAATGAAACCTCAGGGTCCAAATGCATTGGAAATGACTTAAAAGCAGACAGCTGTAAAATGAAGAAACCATTCAGAATGTTAGAGGGGCTTGAGTATTGCTATATGAGCATTTCTTGAACTCTTCCTACGAAAAGACATTTGCACCATGAAGAAGAAAGCATTTTATCTTCTCCCTGTTGTCTTTATTCTCATAAAAATAAACCCAATCCTTGTTTTCATGTTGTGTTGTTATTGTCTTCTCATCAGCTTTCAGCTAGCCAATGCTAAGAGAACTATGAATGTGTGGCAATCTTCTCCCTGTTTTCTTTATTCTCATAAAAATAAACCCAAATAATACGAAAAATGCCAAAATATCCAGTTAACAGTACAATCACTATGAACATGTCTTTTTTATGTTCCTTTGAAGTTGTTAGAAAAAAAGAAAACCCAAAACATTAATATAGCATTTATTTATTTATTTATTATTTCATTTCATTTTTATGACACCTTTCTCCCAAAAAGGGACCCAAAGTGGCTCGATGGAGCTTACTACCATGTAAGTGTGTGTAAGACGGCAGATTAAACTGATGGGTCACAAGAAAGTTCTTATAAACAAGCTTTTGCTTCCCTTCAACAGTCTCTTCATCTTGTCTTTTCTCCTGCTGCAGAAGGGTTAATACTGTGCAGCTTTGAGAGTCTGCTGCTCTGAGAAGGGAAATGTATTCCCACAATGAGAAATGGCCTTCTTCGGGGGCACAGATTAATCAGCTGGGAGCTCAAGTGTGTATCTCTTTAGACTGCTGTATTTCCTCAAGTGTTTTGACTGGGTCTTTCTCAAGGGTAAGCTGGTTATTCAGTTGACCATAGGTATTTCTCTCTCCAATTGTCTCATGTGATACTCAGCTTACCTCTTTTAACTCTCCAAAATCCAACTTCAACCCACTTACGTAATGCCAAACACAGGCAGATGCTGAGGAATGGAGAGGCTGCAAGCAAAGGGCGAGAGTGATCTTATACTCTCAAATGTAAAGTTCAGTACCTTGAGCCAAAGCAGTCTACTGTGCAGTGTTTCAGCCAAATGTGGAGAGCATGTTTGTGTGATCAGAGTTTGTGATAAGAGCTGAAAGGGATCATTTATCCAGCAGAGGGCAGAGATGGAGTTTCACTGGGTGACAGTGGCCAGGAAAACTTCCAGACTCTTTTCTCCGTTGTGATATCCAAAACAAAACACTGGGTGTGCACTCTGTTTAGGGCAATGGACAGAGCAGCAGCAAGGGTAAAGTCATATGCTTCATGGAAAATGGTGGCAATTTAAATCCCACAAAATTCTCATTTTATTCATTAAATTACACCAAAACACACACTAGGGGCAAACTGTTGCAAAGTGACACAATCAGCATGGTTAATCTCCTTCTGGACCATATACAAAACTAGCATGTGAAGAGGAAACATCATTTTTAAAATTATAGGGGTAGGTTCAAATACCCGATTTCTCACCTGGACTCAATAGACTGCCAGAAATAGTGCAAATTGAGTCCACTTTAAGGGTTAGGGTTAGTGCTAGGGAATCATGGGAATTGTTTTTTCCCCCCCTAAGACATTGAACCTTCTCTGTCAGAGAGCTTTGGTGCCACAATAAAATACAGTTCCCATGATTCCTTAACCCTAACCCTAACTCTTAAAGTGGACTCAATTTGCACTATTTCTAGCAGTCTGCAAAGGTCCTAAGGAGTTTATCGCATTGGCTTTACTTCCACAATAGACGTTGCCGGGGAGCCTGTTTGCAACCTGGGCTTTTCTGGACTCCTCTCTTATCTTTTCAAGAACAGGATCTAGGAAAATATAGAAATACTACAAAATCCACAGTGTGGTAATACAGGCCCAAAACAGACAGGCCAAAAAAACTGTGGCACCTTTCATACCAGAGCCATGGCGACCGCCTATGCACAGCCCTAATCCAGGCTGCCGCCACTCTTGTGAACCAGGCTGGCAAAAGGAGCAGTATTTTACCATTCCTTTTTGGCCTGGTTCTTTTCCGATGACACGGATCTGGCACAGTTTCCCACTACGTTTGGGGTGTGAGTCATCTAAATGCTATGCCCTGATCATGGTGGGAAATCATGTCATTTGGCCCTTCTGTTTCAGGTCACTGTACACTCTTAGTATCCACTGTGGTTTGGTTCCAGGAGCTTCTGTGGATATAAAAATCAATGAATGCTCAAGTCCCATTATATACAAGGGAGTAGTAAAATTGTGTCCCTTATACAAAATAGCAAAATCAAGGTTTGCTTTTTGGATTTTTTTAAATACTTTCATGCTGTGGAGGGCCAATTGTACTGTTGTTAAGCAAACCACAGAGAAACCAAAAAAACCTGTCCAAGCTTTCAAGATGTGCAACTCCTTTGTCCTGCAAGATGCTGCAGAAAACAGGCTGCTTTTTGAAGCCTTTCACCTGATGAAGGAACCTGCCACTCTTGAAGAGCTCTTGAGGATGGAGATTATCACATGGAAAAACAGGCACGAGTTACATGTGCTTTGTATCTGTCTCTGACAGATCTTATCATACTGCCCTGTGCCCAGGCAGTAGGCAGCCCATATGCAACCCGGGCTTCTGCAGCTTTTCCAGAATGGATACAAACCGCATGTAACCCACACCTGTTTTCCCATGTGATAATCTCCAATGATCTTTGCTTTCGTTTTGTGTTGTTTTTTTCTCATCAGCTTTCAGCCAGCCAATGCTAAGAGAATATGACTGTGTGGCAATGGCTTCCTTTATCTTAGGCAATGCAGATAGCTTTTGTTTAGCAGACAGGGCAAAGGAAAACATCATAAGCTGAAATTGTTTAAATGCCTGTTAGATCCTAGCTTGCTCAACAAGCCACAGGATGTTTGCTTCTTTATTTTTAAACCCTCTGGCTCATTTGAAGGTTAAAATCAAGCCAGTCCTTTTCCTGTAGGTGAGACAAAACATTTACAACACTAGAAAGGGGGATTGTGGCGCTCCAGCTATTCATGGAGTACAATTCTCATCATACCTCGCCACTGACCATTCTGCCTGAAGCTGATAGAAACTAAATTCCAATGACATCAGTGGACAGATTGCCCACTCCTAGTTTATAACATGCCTACAAGCCTTGAGGTTCATTAGCTGAAAATATTTTTTTTTCTGTTTTTAACTATTTTAATAGGTAGCACTGGTAATGCTGCCATTCCAGCAAAGCAGGATTGTCAGGGCTAAGAGGATACATACTTGCAAAAAGAAAGGAAACTATAAAGAAAAGAAAGTAACAAAGAAAACAGGCATTTTGAATGGGAACTGCAGTAAGTTCAGATGTTTTGCTTGTTTGTTTAAGGCTTATACTTCCTTAAACAAACACCATGTCTGTTGCTTTGTTTTTTTCTTGTGGTTTGAGTTTCTTCCAACAATTGATAAAATCAGACAGCTCATCCAGACCAACTGGGCCAGAACACACACAGCAAACACTTACTTGTTTTCCAGCCTCCCCACTGTCTTTTATACTAGGTAAGCTTATTCATTAAAATAGTTTGCCACAGATTTCACTGTTGTTTTCCAATGTTTTGCAATCAGAATTCTAGAGTCATTAAAAGATTTTCAAGCATGCTTTTCTTCCATCATTTAGAATCACACTAAATTGTTATTGTTATTCAGAAAATGTTTTAGTGTTGTTTTAAATCTTTTTGCACTTTAAAGTAGTTCAGTGTTTATTCAATCACTTCTGAGACTTTGGCTGAAAGACAGTTTATAAATATTTTTTTATTAGTGAATGAATAAAATACATCCATAGTGCTACCAAATGGCACTCAATCTTCAACATTTAACATCCATAGAACCATACATATTGTACTAATTTTCACACAGATATAACAGAGAGTATAAGGACAGTATTAATAGCAATATATTTTTATCCACTGTGCCAAATTGAAATGAACACTGAGAGTAATACTGCTGACATACAAACAATGGATTCCAGTAGACTGCAATCTCCAAAGGAGCTGCACTGTTAAAAATAATTTTCAAAACTTTCCAAGTAGAATAGACCAAAATTCAAAATAATGGCAGATAGAAGAAGACATGTTAGATGAAAATGAAAGGCATTTAAAAGAAGGGCAAGAACCAGTTAATGACAAGATAAGAAAAATGGAAAGCAAGCGAAATTCCACTTTGCTGAGCCAACACACAAACACCCTTTCAGATGTTCATGAATTAATTTTCAAAGCCTCACTTTTTATTCAATAAGTATTGAGATGTTTGTTAAGTTCACCAAACATCAAAATCATCTTGCTGCCCTTTCAGTATTGCTTAAAAATGAATCCTCTTAACAACTTAACAATTCTTATTTTTCACCTGATCAATTTTAAAGAAAATATAATAGACCTACCTATCACAGTATCTGGGAGGCATTTGCTACTTGCAAATAATTCCCTACTTTTGACCATTGGTTCTTTTGTAGGACAGTGTTAAGAATGTGCCTTTAGTTACATTGTCCAATATTTTTTCTCATCTTTTCCATTAACCTTTGACACTTTAGAGCTAGCCAATACCTGAAAACATAGACACAGACAGATAAGCTTATCGCACCAGTACCTGTAACATTTCCATCAAATCCATGGAATGTAACGATATGGGAAAGGGTGCTACCACATTAGACTATTGATAATGCGATCGTAATGTTATGAAAACACATATTATCGCACAGCATTTACTGTTGTATCAGTACCAGTGCTAAAAGTAGTTCCTCAGCCATCCCTCATTGGCACATGCTCACTGTTGTGAACACCCCTATATCTGCATTGGAAAGAATGCTACTGAGAGGTTTAGGTAGCGAGCATTCATTGTTTTTTGTTGTAAACACTATGCAATTCAATCTACAAAAATAAAATTTAAAAAATTTTAATTGCCTATGGTACCTTCCTTGCATCAACACTGGAAGAGTTGAGTTGAGTTTGTGGATGTTGTAGGATGGGAGGGGAGGAGGTTGTCTTAGCCAATCAGAACATGAGGACAGATTGAGACCGGCTAGGATTATCGCACACACATCATCTGGAATGGTCTGAAAATGTTCTTGCTGGCTGAGGATGCATTTTTTACAGTTCTCCTTCTGGAACAGGCTAAGGACTGTCAGAACACAGAATGAGAACTCGATGAGGATTATACCGTGCGATAAAATACATTCCGTTCCATTTTCATCATGTACTCATTACATACTGAGAACACAGTGTGATAAGCTTAAGAGTTCCTTTTATTTCTGGGTCTTCATCCAAATTTTAAAGAAACTATCCAAACTGCTGAACTTATCTGAGGGACAGAGTTCATCACCATGGATTGCTCTCTTAAAATCTGGTCAAAGACCTAGAACAGGTAGGGCTTGTCTACATAGCCCAAATAAAATGGTTTCACCCCATCCTGCCAGTGACCTGTCTTCATGATGTAGGGTCAAATCCCTGATTCACATGCAAACCATCTTCATGGCATAGGATCCACACCAAATCTGCACCATAAATTGGTTGAAAATAGTTATTTGCTCTGGATTTTGCAGGAAAACCTGAAGCACTCAGTAGTAATGCTGAATGGATGTCTACACATGTGGGTCGCTTCCTCTGTAGTCACAATGAGGTGTTCAGCCATATGATTGATGCTGGGTGCTTTGTTTCTGACCTCAAAGAGCATGACTTGCTCCAGCAGCAGCAACACCAGGTGACAGCAGGGACACTTGTGTAGACCACTGCCCAGCATTGCTACAGAGTGTGGAGGTAATGGGGGAAGCTGTGGAACTCTGGTGCCAGAACACTTCAGGAACAGCCTAGAGTATTCTGGCAAGTGTAGACAATGAGCTGTCACTGGGCAAAGGGGGAGGGAGGCAAATAATGCATGAGATTTGACCCTCATAGGTTGCTGACTTGGCTGATATATTACTAATTAGGGAAGGATATAAAACAAAATTAGTTACTTTTTTAGTACAGGCAAAGAAAAAAAATCAGTGATCTATATATACAGACATATTAATGGGAGTTGTCATTTTATTGTTTTCCTTTTAATATATAATGGGTTATAACCATTTTATTCTATGTGTTATATATAATCATGTTTGGGAGATCCTTGATAGCAGATAATTATATGATTATGATAAAGTTCGCCATATAATCTAGAAAACTCATATAATTCACAATCTATGTACTTACTCTGGTAATCGGGGTTGTGCAAGTGTCATTAATATCATGCAGTTGGCAAGATATTGCCATGTACTGTATGATTTGGATATGTAATTGTATGATCTAGTATTATTTTGGCATAGCCACATCTTTGAAATCTTATGTCAACCTTCTGCTGGACAGGACAGTGGAGTTGGATTGGGAGTAACCATTTTGATTAGTTAATTTGAAATCCATAGGATATAAGTTATTCCATGATTGAGTCTGGATCCAACTTGCTATGCTCAGCTCATTTTTTGGGTAATGAGAAAGAGGAAGAGGCGTGAAACAAGAATTTATGCCAATTGACCAAAATTTGTTTGGCTTATATGAAACCTGGTAATTGGGGATCTCATCTTATTGTTTTATATAATGGGTTACAACTATTTTATTCTAAGTGTTAGATAAATCTCTGTCTGGGTGTTGCTGAGATTAGACAATTACATGATTATGCTAAAGCTCAGCTATACAATTTATATAGTTTACAAGGCTGGAGAGGTTTGATTGCAGACAATTATATGTCCACGTAAAAGTTTATTATACATTTTATATGTTATATATTTGTTCTGTTTTTTATGCTGGCCTTTGGCTGTAATAAAGATATATATGTATACAGACATATGAGTGCCCATCCTGTACTAAGAAAGATGTTGATTAGCCTCACTTGAAACTGGAATGGAATTTTCTGGCACTACAATACAGAGGAATCTGTTGACAATCTTAAATCCTCTCACTTCCCACAATCTGTCACTAGAAAGCTCTCATTCTCACACTTTTCCTGTATCAAACAGGTGAGGTCATGCTGAAGAGGGTTTTTTTTCTTCTTCTTTGATGAGGCTGAATAAACCTCTCCCACAACAGCATGGGCTTCCTAAACAAAGGATTAAGCAGAAGTGGAAGGAAAGTTAAGCCTTGTTCTGCCACTCATCATTTGCGTCATAGGAAAACAAAAGAGATGGTTTATTTAAACTAAATCCTTTGCTAGCTGTATAATTTTCTGGAATCTAGAAGGAATCATCATGGGCTTTCAGACTAGTGATCACAGAACACCTTGTTGAATGCCCATTTGTGTATGACATTCTTTGCTTATCATAAAAAGTTCACGTCAATTCCTCGAGGTGTTTGATTAAAGCTACTTCTGCAATCTTCTAATAAGAAATACAAAAATGAAGGTAGCCACATTGATCCTTAAGAGCAACAAGGGGGGGAGTAAAATCAACAGCTGGGTGATTCCTTTATTAGGACCAACTACAACTGCACAATTATATACATGTTTTTTGAGTTCTCCAGAACTCTTTATTGAACTAGGCGGTTTAAAAAAATGGAAGTGGTTTCTTGTCAGAATCAATCCCAATATGGAGAGGGACAGTTTGAGAAGCCACCGACAGCCATGACATCTACCAATGGCTGCTGTAATGAAGACAAAATGCTGGATCCCCATGTCTGGAAATACAAGGTTGGTAGCAACACAAGGCATCTGCCTCTTGATAAGTAAGGAGCCTGTATCTTGGCTTGGCAATATTTGTTCCAATCCAAAAATCAGCTATGGCCTTATCTTGGGCAGCTTAGAAGAAACAATCACACCACTAAATTAAAACTGAGGGATGTGTATTACAAGCAATGAGTAATGTTTTAAATGAATGAACTACTTCATATTGTATGTTTCATTTTGCTGAATATGCCTCTTTGGAAAGAAATTTGAAATAAGCCAAACAGCCTTCTTCAACCTGTACTATTCACATATGTTGGCCTACAACTACCACTATCCCCATACTATCATTATGGCCCAACAAATCTGGAAGGTGCCAGATTGGGACATTCATGTGTTGGACTTCCCAACCTAGCACCTTCCAGGTTTGTTGGGCCACAAACAGGAATCTTTCAGGCTACTCTGAGGTTTGGTACCATTTCAAGTGAGAGAGTTGCCGATGTTGATACCTTTCAGTGTCTACCAGCTAAGTTCTTGTCTCATTTTGTCTAAGGATGGGCCTGGTCCTGCTTGGCAAGGACAGAAGGACCTCCGAGCCTTGACATATATTCAGGTCTACACACTGCTGTCTCTCATTGGCTTAGAAGCATAGAATCATAAAGTTGGAAGGAAGCACAAGGGGCCTTCTAGACAAATCCCTTGGCATGCAACAGTACACAATAAAGGAGTTCCCAAAGCATGTTAGATTAAAAGCAAAACATTCTCATTCACAGGAAGAAGACTGCCTAATATGTGTTGCAGAGCACACTAGAGTAGTGCAAGCTCATCATTTACCCTTGATTCATTACTATACTTTCCCCAAAGTTTGGGAACTACTGAGTAAAACCCTGCAAACCCAAATGAACACCTTTCATTGGATGATGGTTCCTGGCAATATGCAGAATCTGGTGTGTCAGTTAATGAGATGTGTTGCCATTTCCATTCTCATGAACTGTGGATGATAAGAAACAGCTCTATATTTTGAACAATATGCCCTTGGAGAGTAAAGAGCGAGTGACACATTCCCAATATTTCAATGTGTATGAGTAATTATGGGAGTTACTTCACTTTGGTTTAATGGTAGCCACATGGTAAATTTCCCTCTGATTGCACTATGGCACTCAGCCACCATCTGCTTGCACAAGACAATTGTTGGATGAAAGGCTTGCTAACCAACATTAAGTTCCACAGGAAATAGTGTGACTGACTAAGAACTCACACTCTAAGCACTGATTTTTGAGTCGCCACAAAACTTGTGTTTCCAAAATAGAATGAAGACTTCTGGAACAAATCATTTGTGGAGGAGATATTCAGCTGGAGTCAAAACATTCATATTGCTTAAAGAATAAAAATCAATGCTTGAGGCTTTGCTTCACCACTGGTTTACAGTGCTGAGATGTAGGACAAGACGGTGGCATCTCCCCAATCCACAAAAGCTGACTGGACTGGCAGTTGAGTTTTACCTCAATACCAGCAATGGAAAAGTGGCCTCCATGGTGGTTGAGGCATCAAGATAGTTTAGAAACCTCAGGGCACATCGTATGGTATATACAGAGGGAAACAGGTGAACTACTGAGAGGTTCCCATTGCTGCCTGAGATATTTACCTCACTGTTCCCCATGGTAGATGCTGTTCTGCTTTATATAGTACAGTACTGGTACAGAGCTTTTCATTACATCCCTGGCTCTCTATTTTAGCTGAAGAGAAGGGGGAGTCCTGTGGAGTGTGGCTTGGTTCAGTCGGGCAATATCATCTGGGAGAGAGACACCAGGCCCAGCACCATCGGGCCTAGACTAA
>CM034703.1:82204284-82236867 GCA_020142125.1 Phrynosoma platyrhinos
TTATTATTATTATTATTATTATTATTATCTATTCTCCCCTCCAGATATTTAAGGCAAGACAGCCATATCTCTGAACATTTCACAGATGAAAACCAGGACATGTATGGCCAAGTAAAATCAGAGTGCAGTCAAGATGGCAAAAGTGATTAATGAGGAAGAACACATAAGCTAGGAAATAGGAGAAACATTTGCTTTTGCTGAGCCTACTGGGAAGGGCAAGATTCTGCTTCCTCCTCACCTCCCCCTCCTGCTGGCTCAACTGAATACAAAATACTTTTGCATTTTAAATGCAGTTGCAGAAACTGAAGTAAAGGGGGTTGCAGACTGCCAGAAATAGTGCAAACTGAGTCCACTTTTAGGGTTAGGGTTAGTGCTAGGGAATCATGGAAACTGTATTTTATTGTGCCACCAGAGCTCTCTGACAGAGAAGGCTCAATGTCTCAGAAAAAAAAACAATTCCCATGATTCCCTAGCAGTAACCCTAACCCTAAAAGTGGACTCAATTTGCACTATTTCTGGCAGTCTGCAACCCCCCTAAGCTGGGGGCAAAAGGGGCAAATGGATGGAGGAGAGAGAAACTGGGACATTTTAAAAGCAATTGAAAAACTGGGACAGCAGAGCATTAACCAGGACTGTGCTTGCCACATTAGAACAGTTGGAGATTACGGAGCAGCTAAAGGTATACCTCTATAAGACATAAGGTAAGTTGTTTTGGCCTACCACATGATACATACAGCTCTGTCCTCCACCAAATGGGAATATTCAGGAAGATCTGGAGGAATGGTGAAAACATTTTCCCACTACCCTTTAGCATTTGTCACATGAAGTGATTACCTCTTCAGCCTAATAATAAGCCTGTTCCAGAGTCCAGTAATTCTTCACTACTATTGCCTTTGTTGCTCTTGTTTTCTTTTAAAAAATCTTTCAGACTCCAGCTGTAGTTTAAGGGAAAGGTCAAAACAATTCTGAACCTCCAGTTCATAGATTATACAACTGGAAATGAGCCAGTTGGTCATCTGAGATAGCATGGGGAGCACAGTCTCATTATCTTAAAAGTTCAGCAGACCCATCTGCTGGTTTATTTAAACTGGTTTATTTTAATCCTGTCCATCTGACAGCCAGAATACCCTTGCTGAATGCTATACGCCAGACGGTGCTCTTATCTTTGCACTTTGAGCAATTGGGTAGGAAAAAACCCCTGGAAGGGGCAATTTAATGCAATCGACACCTTAATGGACTTGTTGCTTAAATTAGGCAAGGTGAAATGTGCTCCAACTGCCTTGTTAATTGTATCACATACCATCATAGCAGTAAATTAATATTCTCCTGGTACACAAATGTTTTCTCCAACTTGCACTCACCATTCTTGCGCTTCTGTATTTGCAATTCTAAATGGACCTATCAACTTTGCAAACTGTTTTGGGTAGGGGATGTAAAGTATTCACTTAGTAATTTCTAATGCTACTCCCTGACATTCAAAGAACAACCCAGGATCTAGAAACTGCAAACACAGAAATATCAGCTTCAGGGTGAGTCAAATATTCCTCTCGTAAGGGAGAAGCTAATGGCAAAAATATGTCTCTTTCTTGTGGTGAGACAGAAAAGTCCAAATTTGCTCATCTATGCAATGTAGCAGTTGGACCCATTGTAACACATTCAGATGAACCTCCATCTGTTAAAAGCATCAAATACTGGAAAAAGCTTTTAAATAAATGAGATTTCTTCAAACAAAATATTTTCTTCTCTTTCAGATAAGGTGCTGTTATTTTTTGAGAAAAGAATCACAGCATTACTTTGATGTTGTGAGATTTGGCTCCATCCGTTACCACTTCTGAAGACAATCCAACTTTCTTTTTCATGTGTAGGATTTGGATTGAGTAATCAAGTTCTTGTTTGGTTTGGATGTTACTTTTTAATTCAGAACTAAAGGGGAAACCAACAATGAGAATATCCAGAGAAAGTCAAAAAAGGCATCCAAGACAAGAGGGCTAAATGAAATCAAGGCTTCCAACAAGTGTTCTGAAACGTTTTATCATATCTCCCCCAAGAGTGGGAAAAGATAAAACCAGAGATCAACTTAAATATGAAGTCCATTGTTTGTTTATTTTACACAGAAAATGTTCTGATGTAGCAAGTTAGAGTAAGGGATTCTGTTTTCCAAACTATGCTATGAGTGACTACAAGCATTCACATCAAAAGTGACTCATATGCAACTACAGTCAGAATCTAGTTGAGTTGGTCCACTGATGAAACTATTTCCAACAGCAGAACTCAGGAGGTGTTAATTCCCCTTCCCCAGTTCAGGTTCCCATGCACCCTGAATACTATTCCACAGAGCTGGAAAAGACCAGATTTTAGGGTGGTTTGGAGGCCCATGGCGAGTAAAAGAAACTGCCAATATAGTAGGGGATGGCCACTAGTGCATACTCCATATGTGTAACTGAAATATGCCATACTTTTTTATAATAGCCATTCTAGCTACAAACCAGTGAATGATAACATCCTAAATATGGAGTTATTTATCATATGGGTGCTCATCTCAAGTTGGAGATTACACAAAGTCATCTTGAACTTTGGGCTAGTACCTAAGGAAAAAAACTCATTTGAGATTCCTGAAGAAGAAGAAAAAAGATTGTGCAAAGCAAAATATACACTGTTCTTCAGTGACAGCCTACATCTAGCATGTGCTTGGAGTGTTGTCATTTTCATAGAAACTGAAGCTGCTGACTGGATAAGATCTATTTGAGTTTATAGATCTGGGGATATAGATAAACTTTCTTTTAGTCTCCTTTCCCTGTTCATGTGTATAAAACCTGGTTGAAGTGAAGTAACAACATGTTAAACTTGTTTTGTAAGATTAGAATAAAAGTGTTTTCTGGCTTTACATCTGGCATATCTGAGACTCTATACCATCAATCAAGATTGCTTTGTGTTCATTTCTTGTCACTGAGACTGAATACTATTTGTAGAAAAGTCCTAGTATCCTGTGCTTTGTCTTCCCTCTGCAGACTGACTGCTGTCACTCAGAATCTGGAACTGGGCTTATTACAAATTTCCTCTTTTTTGTGACAAAAGAAGCTAATTGGTGGGAAGATACTTGCTTATTTATTTATTTAAGATTCCACCTTCAAAGCTGTTCACAGGATGATGGGAGGAAATACACAAATTGCAGTCTTGTCAGCATTAGTCATCCATATATCTTTGTACATATCAGATCCATGGCCAGAACTTTGAACTATGATCTAGATTAATCCTGTTCACAGTTACATCATATCCTGACTATGCATAAGATATCACAAATAAATTTTATTTGATCAAGAGCCATATTGACATAAGTTAGGATAACATGATCCTCTTTAGCTCACTCCAGGTATACACTTTTGCATTTGTGAACAGATCTGTGAGAATGCACAGGACTATCTCTGCCCCATCAGTGATGTTTTGTGCATCAGCAATACTCCCAAAACAAATTGTAACTAGTTGAGGGGGTGAGCTCTATCTTTAATTATTTAAATATAATTTATTTTATTCAAATCAGTGGAATAACTCAATTGGATACAATATGATAAAAGCAGGATACCTGTTCTTCCCCACTTCATTCTCCACTTCACCACTTCATTCTTACAACAGCCCTGAGACAAGCTAGTTTGACAGCAGAATTAAGATTAAAACTTGGCTCTCCCAAATCTAGGGTTGCCAGATCTCAGGACCTGACCCTGACTCTCCAGTATTTATGAGCCATATCCAGATGAGAGTGCACATCCATCCTTTGTTGTAGGCTCAGCTCTGGGTAAGAGGAAAGGGCTGTGTTGAAATTTCAATCTGTATATTTACCTACTTTCCCTTTTCTCTCCCAGTCATTGTAGTAGCAGGACTCACCCTCTACTCTGCTCTGCATCCACATTTTGGATGAATTAAATGGACTAGATTAAACGGTCCTTACCCAATCTACCTAAGAACATGGGAGGAATAATACTTTCATTTCACCTTGATCTCTCTCTTAATTTCCAAACGGGAAAATATGTATGTACGTGTTTTAACTGTAATTGATACTTAATGCCTAACATTCAATGACATCACCAGGTGCCATCCCTATGTCTCAAGTTTTGACCCAGAAACCTCAGGGCCTGGGAAAGTCCTGAACAGGTGAAACACAGATCCAGTGCCCTGACCAAGGGGTAAGCAACTATGGTAAAGTGTGGTGTCCAATTTCCTGCCCTAAGTCATGGTTTTGACAACCTTTTTATATATGTGTGTATTAAGCAGTGCAACAGAAGCAGTGTAATGGGGCCATGGAAGGTGTTTATAAGGAGAATTGCTGTCCTTGGAGAGAGAGTTCAGCCTTTTGTGCCAGAACAGGGGGAGTCTGGATATTTTCAGAGCTACAAAAACAATCTTGGGGCAGGATTTGACCCCAGAGTCTCACTGTGGCCACCCCAGCGCTATCCACTACACCACAATGTCTCTACGTTTGACAAATTCTAGACCCATATTAGAAATCCTACATGTGAGAAAGGTTTCTCCCTTCAGAAAATGGATTATACATTGCCTCCGGAGTATTTGGCCTTGGGCATTACCAAAAGAGCATAGCTAGTCCCACTTATCCCTGTGGGACCCTCACATGTTCAGAAGTGAACACCTAAAGAGGAATTACCACAAAGGAATGCTAGTTACCCAACTAAAGCAATTCATGTTCGGCATTGATTTAAATAAGAAAGCTGATCTTTTCAGGCTGTTTAAGCAGGCTTTCCATGGCTAAGCAGGAAATGTTTTTATTTAGATGTGCATTTTATTTTTTTTACATTTTGTATGGCTTTCAAATGATTTTGTACTGTTTAATGTGGGGAATTTTAATTGTTTTTAAATTTTTATTGTTAATGTTTTTAATTTGTTATTTCTGGAAGCCACCTTGGGTCCCTCTCTGGCAGAAAGCTGGCAAATAAATGAAGTAAATAAAACAAAATAAAGACTTTAAGATTACAGTTTTTCCAAAGTCACTGTAACTAATTTGCAGTAGTTTAAAGACAGAGGAAAGAGTGTGTGTGAGAGAGAAAGAGTTTCCCATTCCTTTTTTTTTTTTTTAAACCTCTTTAAAGTTCAAAACATCCAGGAGGATCAACAGAGAAAGTTTGTGTTAGTCATGATCTTTCTTTGGATAACTTATTCCTAAAACAGTGGAAGTTTTGATGTCTTACATGCTCTCAGCAGGAATTGGCACCATGATGCAAGAGATTAGTGGAGCTTCAGTGACAAGAAACATAAACCAAAGGGAATTGAAAGAAAACAACTATTCTTATCCAGATCATCTCACTGTTAATTATCTCAGCTCTTTATACCTTATTGTAAACAAACATGTTTCAAAAGTATGAATTAAAGAGGCTGTTAAATGCATGCAGTCCATTCAACAGCAATTGCTACTTTACAATTAGCTTCTTAAAGTGATTAAGTAACACCTGGTTTCTTAGTAATAAAGATTTTAGAAAGCTAATCATTCCCTCCTTGGCTCTGGGCATTCCCTGCCATGTTTTAGATGGTTTGTCCAAGGCCAGAGAGTTGACACATGATCAAAATGACAAGGGAGGTAAATGATATTGACAGCAGAGTGTGGGATAGATTTGACAGGACAAAGGAGAGATGAAGACAAGAGAAGAAAGTAACTTCTGCAAGTGACATTGCGAGAGCGAACCACAGTATTTGTTGAAGGTACAGAGAGTGAAGCAGTGTTAAATAGCTATACTACACACTGGAATTGCTGTTTCCATTTTAGGAAATTATCCCTTTGTCTTTCATACAGTTCTCTGCTCAAGAACTCTTGTGCTGTAGCTCGGGGAAGTGGACTAGAACTATATGGTAGAGAACTCTAAGTACTTCAGCAAACTATAAATCAAGATTGTTTAAATGGATCCATGATGGTTAAAGTTGTATCAAACTGTGTAGTGTAGGCACACTCAAAGAGAAACATGTTTGGGACAACTGAGAAAAAGGGAGAATGAGATGTTAAATATAAACTCAAGTTCACACACTTGTTCACCAACTGACAGCAAGGGTATGTATACAGAGGCCTTCAGACAAATGATAAGAAATGAAGATGGGCCTCGGCAGACGGCTAATTGAGCCATCTTCCGGGTCCCGAAGAGGAGGGGCAGCCGCACGAGCGGCGCCCCTTCCTCTTCCTGAGGTCGCCCTCGGAGTCGCCGGCCTTTCGCACGGCCGGCGCTCCGGGGATGACCTCACGCCGCGGCAACCGGACGCGCCGTGGCATTTGAGTCAGGGAAAGTGTGCCCGCCGCTTTTAGGGTGCACTTTCCCTGTCTTGAGGAAGGAGTGCTGATTTAGCGCTCCTTCCAGAGCCGCCGCAGGAGCACCGGGATGCAGAGGCTGCATCCCCGCGGCGCTCCGTCCGGTGGCGGCTCCAGGGCCTCCGTCTGCTGAGGCCCGATGTCTAGGCTTTCTTGAGAATGACACAATACCAAAGCATCCAAGCTGAATGCCAGCAAAGTGGTTTGGAGATATGCAAACTGGAAGGAGTGGAAATGATCTAAAACAGACAAGTAGAGTGTTACTTTGAACACATTTTAAAACAACAAGAATAAGGCTTTGAGTTCAAGAATCTCCTTAGTTTAACTAAAACAGCAACTCACTGGTTAATACCTGATATCTTATGTCTTGTACACAGAGACTAGTGCCAGATCTCCTATGTGTCTGCCCCTTTGGTACAGATCTGTGCAACGCCATTATTACAAAAATTTCACCTTATTATGAAGGCCTAATTGCTGCCTTGTGTTACAATATTTGTGATTGTGTTCACTGTAAAGAATGATAAAAAAGAAAGATAGATGGTGAAAGGAGGGAATGATTAGCTCTCTAAAATCACTGATCTGCTGAAGCACAAAGTCAGCCCTTCAACAACAAACTTTGGGGCTATGCAGAAAGGCAGGAAAAGGTGACTTGAAGCTGCCTTTTTCCTAAGCTGCACAACTGCATTGCCTGCCCTGAGGATGCCCTAAATGGGGATGGAGCAACCACACTAGGGAGAGTAAATGCAGCTTTTCTGAGGCTGTATTGAAGCCCCAGAAACCACTCCGCCAGCCCCAAGGATGCCGCAAAGGGAGACAGAACAACCACATGGGCCGGCAGCGGCTACTTTAATTTTTATTTTTTTATTTTTATTTTTATTTTATTGTTCTCTCAAATGCATGTGCATTTGCACAGGAACACATCTCTGCACACACCTGTGCACTTGTGCAGGAAAATATCCCTGTGCACCTGCACAGGACCTGTTATAGGGTGCTATACAATCTGTCATTTTGTCAGGTCAAAGTGCACCTGTACACAACCTGTCATATACCCACAGATCATGCAAGGATTCACTGACCTCCGCTTCCCCCCCCCAGGAGTGGATGCAGTAGACAGGTGCCACTGTCTGATTGTGCCACCCTTGCAGCGAAGGAACGAGTTAGTCAACTGAAAACACACCTACTCTGTCATACTCCACAAAACATGTCCTACACCAGGGGTAGGCAACCCAAGGCTCAGGGGCTGGATGCGCCCTCCCGAGGCCTTTGGACCGGCCCCAGGGTGGTCCTGCCGCCACCGCTGCCTCCGCCGCTGCCACCGCCACCCGCTGCCGCCGCTGCCCACCATGATATTGATTATTGTTGTTATTACTTGTTCTTGGGGTTTTCTTGGCAAAATCTCCACAGGGGTTTTGCCATCACGGCTTTTCTGGGGCTGAGACTGTGCATGCATCCCTGCTTGTTTGTGGGCCTGCCTTTCAATCATTTCCATGATGATAATTATTATTGTTGTTATTACTTTTTCTTGGGGTTTTCTTGGCAAAATCTCCACAGGGGTTTTGCCATGGCTTTTCTGGTGCTGAGAGAGTGTGCATGCATATTTATTTATTTATTTATTTATTGGTGCTTCAGCTCCCCAATTGTCTGAGGGACAGCAACCCGGCCCCCGGCTCAAAAAGGTTGCCTACCCCTGTCCTACACAGATCAGGGGTGAGGGGAGAAGTACATGCAAGGGAGGTTTGTGTGGACAAACTTGATACATGCAGCTGGTGGTCATGCAAGGACATGGTCAACACGACACACAGACAAACATTACTCCAGGAGCCACCCCCCCACCACCACCACCACCCATCATTCCAGGAAGTGGTGTTCAGGTCTTATGTACATCTGCACTCCTGCAGAGAAGAGGTCACAAAAGCCTCTTTCATGAAAGTTACTGTGCATGCTGACAGCAAGTGTACAGCAACAGAATGCATTTATTGTCATAACAGAGGACAGTTGTGAGGGTGCATACATAGGGTTACAATTAGGGTTAGGGTTACGGTTCTAATATTCAAGCTCACCTGCACCAGTGCATCCACACCTGGAAGCATAGGGCGCTTTAAATTAAGGCCTGCATCATAGGGTGCATGCTCTTGATCGCCAAGTCAATTTCTGCTGCACATGCGGGTGTGCATTCATACAGCTGTTTTCTGGTGCACCGGTGTTGCTGCATACAGACACACATACGAAGGTGCGTATCTTCACCAAAGGAGCAGAAAAAAACAGCTCCTTTTTGGAGCAGTTTTTTTCAGCATACAACAGCTAGAGGGCGCTTTCCTGGTGACTTTTAGGCATGCATCATCTAAACGCAATGCCTGCAAGTCACCCTCAAAGAAGTTCTTTTTGCCCATCTGCATAGTCCCTTTGTATACAAGCACAAAGGGGGCCCATGTTTCTGGAATTGTTCCAGGGCCCCAAATACCTTAATCCAGCCTTGGGTGTAAAATGCAAGTGGAAATGAAATTGTCACCTCACTTTCAAATTTGCAAGGACTAAGGTACAAGTTTTGGCTGCAGGGCAAAACACATAGCACTCCTCTGCACAGCCATTTGACAGCTTATTTTCCATGTTCACCTAGAATGGCACTATTTTTTTCCCATTTTCTTGCTCATTTTCTTATTTTTGCATGCTTGTTCTTGTTGATCTTTTTTCCAGTACTGAAACTCAAAGCATATTACAATACAATACAGTGCAGTGCAGTGCAATGCAATGCAGTGCAATGCAATGCAACACAATACCTTTTAAAATGATTTAAAATAGGACTGATTCAGTTCAAAGGCAAGCAATTAATATCTGGGTCCAGTTCAACCTAAATCTATCCAGGCCAGGTCTGACTTGATTTGGGACCTCAAATCCCAAATCAAAATTCAAACATTTGGATTGCCACTGCTTTCCCATTGATGTGCATTGGATCTGGAATTGGATTCTAAATTGAAACCTAAATTTGCTATGCTATATACATATGTGAAATAAAACAACCAGGTCAGGCACGTCTTGTGTAAGTAAACAAAAACATTTTGAAGCTTTTTGAGACTACTTGAAGACTTCTTCCAAAATGGATCCAGGATTTTTTTTCTTTTGCAAATCTCAATTTTTCATATATTTTTTATTTGGACCAAATTTTCAGATGTATGGATTTTTTTTAAAAAAATGCTGGGATAGCTTGAAACAGGTGCTTGGGGGTCCTTGCCACTTCTCAGCTAATCTGGATTCTATCTGGGATCACTTGCCATCACCTTCTGGCCACCTGAGTATCCAAGCCATCTATCTGGGATCACTTGCCATCATCTTCTGGTCACCTGAGTATCCAAGCCTAGGTATCCAAGCCACCTTCTGGCCACCTGAGTATCCAATCTGGTGATTGAACCAGATAATCAGAGTTAATATCAACAATTCACTTAAGCATTCTTAAGTATTAGAATGTCACACTATTTACATGGGAAATGAGCAAGCTCTTTGGTACTCTTTTAGGCTGGTTATTATATATATTCATAGATATATAAACATAGGATCCCCTTTGGGGAAAATACAGACACATTAATGTGTGGGTACTTAGTTATATTAGATACATCACATATAAGGCTTCTTGTATTCAATACATTTCATTATGTGGCCTTCAAGACATTGCCCTTTCATCAGGACATTTCAGACAGATTTAACCTCTCTGTTCAGATTTTAACAGGTACTGTAATAATCAACACATGTAAAACATGACCCTTCTAAAGTATTTAACAGAGCCTTTTATCCCACATAATCATCATGTTCTTCCTATAGTTTCTCACAGTGTTTATTAGGGAATTATACAGACATTTCATAGAGACTTTTACATATATAGAATTCTGTCCCTTGTATCATATCCATAATCATCTTAACAATACAACTTAGCCAATTATCAATTCATGTATACATTCTCATGTGTTTGAGGAACTATATAACTCTTAACAGGGTTCTGTGAATACACAGGCATTCAAGGCTTCCATTACAAGTATAACATGACATAGATCTCCTTTTATACCTTAGAATAACCTTACCTGTATTTTTCAGCATCTTGGGACAGTTTATCAGCCCATCATTTCATCAGGAACAGCACAGCTGTTTGTCAAACAGTCCTCTTTGAGTAGTGGAGAAACACCGGTAGTGGTAAGATTTTCTAGCTCTTTTTAACCTCTCCATACAGCCACTCAACTTTTTCACTGTACAATCAAAATTGTGATCTTTTTTCTATATATCAAGTACACTAAACGTTTTCATGGTGTTCATGGTGCACTTAAAAGTATTTACTGCCTGTCATCTAGTGCCCTACTAGCAGGGATTATTCCCAGTAAAACTAGGTTATGTGTCCGTTACTTAATTACAGTTGCACAGGAGTTTGTCTTATCTTATTTACATTCCAGTGAGTATCTGGAATTTTTCTCAGACTGAAGCCAGTTTCCCAATGCTTCTGAATGATGCAGGGTGCATCTTCACTGTAGAAATAATGCAGTTTGACACTACCATGTTTCCCTGAAAATAAGACACTGTCTTATATTTATTTTTCCTCAGGAAGACACAGTACAGCTTATTTTCAGGGGAGGTCTTATTTGTCCTGACTTTGCCCTGATGCCATGTGCCAATCCATACAGTGCAGAGCATCAGGGCTCTCTCTTGATGCAGCGTTCATACACGCTGTGCCAAAAGGGCACAAAAGACGTGTGGCGGTGGCTCAAAGGTCAGCTTTTTGCCACCCCCAAAAGGAGCAGCCCTTTGAGCCACTCTTTTGGGGGCAGCAAAAAGCAGGATCAGGGCCACAACCCTGTGAGCTGTGGCGGCAGCTCTTTTCTGGGCTGCCCCGGGAGCAGTGGATCCACTGCTCCCAGGGGCAACCTAGAAAAGAGCTGCAGCTGCAGCTCAAAGGACAGTTTTTTGCCACTCCCAAAAGGAGAAGTTCTTTAAGCTACTCCTTTTGGGGGCAGCAAAGATGAGGATCCTGGCCGCGACCCTTTGAGCCATGGCTGCAGCTTTTTTCTGGGCTGCCCCTGGGAGCAATGGATCCACCACTCCCAGGGGCAGCCCAGAAAAGAGCTGCAACTGTGGCTCAAAGGCTGGCTCTTTGCCACCACCAAAAGGAGTGGCCCTTTGAGCCGCTCTTTTGGGGGTGGCAAAGAGGAGGACTGGGGCTGCTGCCCTTTGAGCCCTGATCCGCTGCTCCCAGGAGTGGCCCAGAATAGTTGCCCCATCTGTACCAGCCTTATGTCTTTTTTTCAGGGTATGGCTTATATCACGCAAATGCCTACAAATCCTGCTATGGCTTATTTTATGGGTATGTCTTATTTTCAGGGAAACACAGTACTTTAAATGATGTAAATGCTTTGTAAAATGCTTTGTTAACTGAGGTATGCCTGTTGCATTGTTCTTAACTGCTGTCAAGTCAACATCAACTTTTGGTGACCCTATGAACAGGAGACCTCCAAGTCATGCTATCAGGTCTTGAAGACTTACAGCAATGGCTTTCTTGATTGAGCCCATCCATCTGCAATCTTCCTCCATCTTCCTCCATCTTCCTCTTTCCTAGTGCCTTCTAACTTACCCAGCATTATTGTCTTTTCTAGTGACTTATATCTTCTCATGATATGGTCAAAATATGATAGTCTTGGTTTAGTCATCTTGGATTTTACGGAGAGTTCAGGCTTGATTTTTATAGGACTCATTTATTTATAGTTTTGGTAGTCCAAGGAATCCGCAAAACTCTTTTCCAACACTTCATCTCAAATGAATTGATTTTCTTCCTTCCTATCAGCCCTCTTCACTGTACAACTTTCTCACTAGTACACAGACATCAGAAATATGATGACATGGACAATCCTCAATTTAGCATTCAGTAATATATCTTTAAATTTCAGGATCTTGTCTAGTTCCACCATAAAATCCCTTCCTATTCCCAGGCTATGTCTACAATGCAGAATTAATGCAGTTTCACACCATTTTAACTGCCATGGCTTAATGCTATGGAATGCTGGGATTGTAGCTTTATAAGGTATTTAGCCTTCTTTCTTAGAGAGCTGTGGTGCCACAACAATCTACAAATCCCAAGATTCCATAGGATGGAGATATATGATCATTAAAGCAGTGTCTGCAGTGTGGCAGCAGCCCTGGTCTTCTAATTTCTTGATTACAGGCTTCATTCTGATTAATGTCTGAGCCAAGTTATGGAAAATCTTGAACAATTTCAGAATCTTCATCATCTGGTTTAAAATTATGTAAATCAACTGTGGTTAAAAAAAATTGTTTTCTTAATGTTCAGCTGTAAACCTGCCTGAGCACTTTCTTCCTTGACTTTCTTCAATAATTGTTCCAAGTCTTTGCTATTTTCTGCTAGTAGTGTGATGTCATCTACATACCTTAAACTGTTGATGTCCCTCCTTCTTCCAAGTCAAATCCTGCTTTATGTATGATATGTTCAGTGTACAAGTTAAATAGTTGATAAAACACAACCTTGCCATGCCAATTGAAAACCTTTGGAAAGTCCCATGAACCTGAACCTATATGAACAGTGAGTGGTGATGGAGTTATAGCCTTGGGTCCTGCACAAGAAAAAAGACATGCTATAAACCAAATAAATAAATTAATACAAATAGCTCAGGAATAGCTGAAGGAACATCAATGTTACATCTCTACAGCAGAAAACAGAACTGGATCAATTCATTGTTGATCCTTGTTTTTATTGCACAAGACAGAACAGGGTCCTTGACATTAGCCTGATGGTGTACTGCAGCTTTTTAAGATTTACTCTTTCCTTATAAAGCTTTAAAAAAACTTACCACATCTAATTCACATAACGCAGCTGTAATGCTGAAAAACAGGTCTTTCTATAGAGCCCATTTTCATAAAAGTACAAGCTAAAAACCCTGTTTTAAGATGAATGCACAACAGACTGTGATCATAGGTAACAGATAGCAAAAGTACTGGAAACACATAGATTGGTTTGCTTGTCAGTTGGTGAAATTCATCACGGAACACAAAAAGGACTATGAATCCTTGGCAAAGGAAATGATGTGCGTTTTGAGCAAAGAAAAGAGAAAGGGTTAAACAGAACTGCATTACTGTACTTCTGTGCAGGCCCTATTGCGGACTGTGAGCCGCCCCTGAGCTGTGCTTGGGTGGTCTGGTGGTACAAATTCTTATGCAGGGATCTATTCGAGGCATCTAGCAGCATGATTTATGCAGCTGTCAAGCAGCCCTCATCGGCACAAGTGAATTGTGGGCACCATCAACTAACGCAAACTCCAAACTCTGTCATAGTATCTAAGGCAAAAGAAAAACAGCCCAAGGTACCACCCACTCATCTTCTCAGTTCTTAAATGACAAGTTCCCTCTAAAGAAAAAAATCCTGCATACAGCTGCTTTCATGAGACCACACTTACACAGACCCTACTGTCTAATCACAGACAGCCCATGAAAAGCTCACTTTTAGAGACTGCACAGGAGCACGGAGGAGAACAGGGAAGACTGGCAAAGCTCCACCAAAAGTGAACACAGCATTAATGGCAATTTAATATATACATATATACATACATATATATTTGCTCAAAACTGATACAAGACCAAATTACTGATACAAGACCAAATTGATCTTTATTTCTCAAGAAATAATGCAAACAGTTCCCTCCAGTGGTGTCATTCAAAATAATTAATTGGTTCTATTTTTTTTATTCTTTGCCAAAATGTGTACATGTTAATTAATCATTCTAAATTGTTGTGTGATTCACTACTGGAGAAATGTACATAGATGTTCAGTTGCCTGCAGCAGTGGGACTGTGCAGGACTGTGCACTCAACTGATGGCCCTCTCTCTGTCTCTGTCATCCTCCCTGGCTCTCCTTTGTTTTGTTTTGTTTTTGCCTGCCATTCCTTCCCTATGGGGGCTGCATGGAAGGCAATGACTGACTCCCTCTTCTTCTCTTCCTTAGCCTTCTTCTGTGGCATGCAATGCTGTGGCAGAGCTGGGGGTGGCCAGGAAAGCTTTTGGCTTGCTGTGCCTGGTGCTGTTGCCAGAGAGGGTGGCTGGAAATCAATCCAAGTGTGTGCCAGTCAAAGAAGGAGGGCGCTGTAAATCTTTTCATTTTCTGTCCCCACAAGAAGCAGTTTGGTGACCTCAAGAATTTTTTAACAAGTGGTTTGCAAACAGGCTGAATGACAACACTGGTTCCTTCACAATCAGAGCTACAACTCTACTTTTTCAAATGGCTGAAATGCACATCTGGTTACATATAGCAGTGGTAGGAATCTGTGTCCCTTCAGATGCTTTTTAGCCAATAGCTGCCATTAACCCAGGCTGTAAAAGAAGCTTCAGTCAATGGGCAAAGACATTTGGGGGAAGTAATAGGAAAATTGTGGTAGGCTTTGGGCAATTAAGCTGACAACTGTGAAAGCAGCTTTCAAGAAATGGGTGCTCTTTTGCTTTTCGTGATGTGTTTTAAAATGTGTGTTTAATTTGTTTTTGTTAGGTTTGTTTTATTTGATTTTATAATTGTTACAAATATAAAGAGCCATTCTTTGGGAGAAAGACAAAACATAAAACCAATGAACAAATACATCTCTTGCAACTGTTTCCCATGAAATCTGGAGTTGATGTGACTTGCTGTACAACAATACCTGGACAGACATGTATTCCTCACTCCGTCATGTAGCCTCAGTACTTCTACTAGCACACAGTGAGCACTTTCAAACAGCACAGTTATAGCTCTATGATCCCACTTTCGTTGCTATGGCAACATCCTATGGAATTCTGGGGCTTGCAGTTTGGGTAGGGACAGTTATAGAATTCTTAGCCTGAGAGCTTCTCTAGTCTTTCACCAAACTACAAACCCCTGAATGCCATATGATACAGCCATGCCAGTGATAGTGCTTTCAAAATGTTATAATTGTGGAGTGTGAAAGGACCCCAGGTGCTGGCCACATCACAAAACCAACAGTACCGTTCCCACCCACCTACCATGGCCATGTCTTTTAACATCTTCAGTGGAAATCCCTTCCTGTTAGACACACATTCATTCAGGCCCCCCTCCCCCCGACTTACTCACATGCACATATGGAGAAGGTCTAGAGTGTATAATACTATGTCAGTTGAACATGCACATCATAGTAAGGAAATATTTCCATCACATTTGTTGGTGTTACAGGCACAGTGACCGTGAAGCTGTAGCATGTAGGGGCAGAGGTAACCTGTAAATTTTTTCTCATGAGCTCTTTCAACAAGGAGTCAGAGTGCCATGTGACCCTCCCCTTTAGATTCCAACTCCCCTTTAGATTCCAACTATAGTGTCAGAGGTAAAGTTCTGTCTCCTGCAGGGCTGGAGAATTTTGAAGTCTCCAGATCAGATATCTGATAGCCCCAGCCAGCCTAAATGCTGAGGCATAATGTCAATTGCAGTGCAGCAGCATTTTGAGGACCACCACTTTCCCAGTCCAGGATCCCTTTCACACTCCACAGTGGTAGTCCTGTGATTCCACTTTAACTGACATGGTAGCATCCTCAAGATTCCTGAGATCTGTAATTTAGGAGAGGGTAGACTTCCCAGGTGAATGTGAAAATAGGAGGAAGGAATATCAACAATCTAAGGCAGGGGTAGGCAACCTTTTTGAGCTCGGGGCCGGGTTGCTATCCCTCAGACAATTGGTGGGCCGAAGCAAAATAATAAAATAATAAAAATAATAAAAATAAAATAAAATAAAATTTAAAAATATGCATGCACACTCTCTCAGCCCCAGAAAAGCCATGATGGCAAAACCCCTGTGGAGATTTTGCCAAGAAAACCCCAAGAACAAGTAATAACAACAATAATCAATATCATCATGGCGGGGGGGCAGGACTGGCCTGGGCCGGTTCAAAGGCCTCATGGGGCCGCATCCGGCCCCCGGGCCGCAGGTTGCCTACCCCTGATCTAAGGTATGTTGATGACACCATAGTACTAGCAGAAAGCCTCACAGACTTGGAACACCTACTAAGGAAGATCAAAGAAGAAAGTGCAAAGGCAGGCTTAATGTTGAACATAAACAAAACAAAAATAATGACCATTGAGGACCTTCACAAGCTCAACCTAGACAATGAAGAAATAGAAATAGTAAAAGAATTTCCATACCTGGGGTCAAACATTGATAGAAATGGGAACTCTAGTCAGGAAATCAGAAGAAGACTAAGAATGGGGAGAGTGGCTATGAAAGAACTAGAAAAGATTCTAAAATACAAAGATGTGCAACTCAGAACGAAAGTTAGAATCATACAAGCCATTGTATTCCCTATTACGTGAGAGCTGGACAGTTAAGAAAGATGATAGGAAGAAAATCAATGTATTTGAGATGTGGTGCTGGAGAATCCCATGGACAGCCAAAAGGACAAACAAATGGGTCCTAGAGCAGATCAAGCCAGAAACCTTCCTGGAAGCCAAGATGACCAAACTAAGGCTGTCATACTTTGGACACATCGTGAGAAGGGAGGACTCTTTGGAAAAGACAATAATGCTGGGAAAGGTGGAGGGAAATAGGAAGAGAGGAAAGCCACATGCCAGATGGATGGACTCTGTTAAGGAGGTCATGGGTATTAAGGGGTTGCAGAAATTAAGCAGAGTAGTGGAGGACAAGGGATCTTGAAGATGTCTCTTCCATAGGGTCACCATGAGTCGAGATTAACTCAAGGGCAGTTAACAACAAACAAACAACAAAAAGATTTCCCAGCCAGAGAACCCTAGTGCCTCCACAAACAACAAGCGTCAGGATGTTGCATGGCAGTTTGATTTAATAACTTTTTAAGGGGTGGGTGGGAATTTGATTTTATTGCTATATGTGTATTTTATTGTTGTTAGCCGCCCCGATTGATCCCAAAGGGGTGGATATAAATAAATTTTATTATTATTATTATTATTATTATTATTATTATTATTATTATTATTATTCAGGAATCAATCATAACATAATCATAACCTTCCCTCCCCCTTCCCTCAGCCCCATGGAACTTGGCAGCTGTCTTGTGTGAGAAACGTGAGATGCTGTTCAAGAGGTTAAAGAATAGCCTCTTGCATTCCATCTAAAAAGGATATGTGTAAGCTTTACACATGTATGTCGCTAACAGAATTTCAGCCAATAAGTGCTGGAGAGGTGACCTTGGGCATATCACATACTCTCAGCCTCAGGGGGAGGCAATGGCAAACCTCCTTTGAACAAATCTTGCCAAGAAAACCCCATGATAGGGTTGTCTTAGAATCGACATAAGTCGGAAACAACTTAGAGGCACACAACAACAACAATAACAAATATGTATCAGAAGCAGCACTAAGCCAATGAATTGGCAAAGCTGTCTAGAAACTGACTGAGTATTATAATGAAGAACTGGTAGGGTCCACTTTTTCATGTTCTCTTGGTTCCAAATAAGATGACCAAGATTTCAAAGAAGGGAATTGACCAGCTCAGTTTAGGGCTAAGAAATTGGAGTTTGTCTGAGTAAGGACTGTCAGGGAGGAACATCTGAAACTTGAATAGAAAAATTACGGTCCAAAACACACTGCAGAAATAATCCAGTTTGAGACCACTTTAACTGCTAGGGAATCCTGGGAACTGTAATTTATTGTGACATCTGAACTCTCTGACAAGAGAAGTCTAAATGTCTCACAAAACTAGTTCCCAGAATTCCCTAGCATTGAGACAGGATAGGGCCTCAGCAGACGACTAATTGGGTCGTCTTGGAGGCACGGAAGAGGAGGGGCAGCCGCATGAGTGGCGCCCCTTCCTCTTCCCGAGGTTGCCCTCGGAGCTGCCAGCCCTCCGCACGGCCGGTGCACTGAGGGCAACCTCCTGCCGCAGCGACCGCATGCGCTGCGGCAGAAAAGTCAGGGAAAGTGCGCCCTACGCGTTTAGGGTGCACTTTCCCTGACTTCTAAAAGGAGAGCCAATTTGGCACTCCTTTTAGGGTCGCCGCAGGAGCTCCGCGGTGCGGAGGCTGCGGTCTGCATCCCCCCATAGTTCAAGTGTTCTCAAACTGGATTATTTCTGCAGTGTGTTTTGGATCTATGTAGTCTTTTTGTCACAGTTTCCATCTTGTTTCAGAGCCAACAAAATGCCATGCCCAAGATTATTTCATTTTTGGTTCTAGATGTACATAAAAATAAAACTACTTATTGAGGAAACTATTTTTGCAGAGTATCACTTATCTTAAATAACACGACTTATCTGTCCTGAATTCAAGCCTAGTTTTGGCTGCATCTAGGTTCTATTGCATGTCTTCCCCCCCCCCCCCTCAGACCACCATCTGGGTACATCCTCATTCCAATATGGGTCCCAAGATGTGCTCTTGTGGCCATTTTTCTAAATCGGATTTAGAAAAATGGCTGCTGGAGCATGTCTTGGGATGTGCATTGGAGCGGGGATGTATTCAAATGGTGGTTTTGGGGGGGAAAGATGTGAGATAGAACCCAGATGCAGCCTGAATTAGTCTTCAGTTCAGAAGAGGTAAGTCACAATATTTAGGATGAGTGATAAATCTCCTAAATTTCAAATGTCTGGGTAGCTGAGATGTATTCCATTAAAAAGGAGGAGAAAGGAGGGAGAGGAAAGGAGGGAAGAAGAACTAAGGTGGTAGTAGAAGAAAAGAAAATGAAGAAGAAGTAGAAGAAATTTTTAAATTATTTCAGTATCTTGACTTTCCCCAAACTGATGTTCAGAAAAAAACAAAAACCAGAAAACTGGATGGTCTGGTTTCTTTTATCTGTTTTCCTTTTCTACTGGCTTGCTTGCTTGTTTCCCACAGTATTGAACTCAAATGACAGAACACATTTTCTAGCAAAAATTCATAATTAAAATGTACCAGAAGCATATTTTAGATTATAATCTATATTAAAACATCTTTTTTGGGTTGTCAGAGAGGATAAATAAAGGAGACAAAGGAGACAGATCTCCTTGATTTGCACAAAGTGAAAAACAATCTTTCTGTTAAGTATACTTTGTACTTCAAAGGTGTCTCTGCAAAAGTGTTTTATGAGTTGATGCAAACACAAAAGCATCCACAGAATGCCAGAAATATGCAAGGCTTCAAATGCTATGCTTTGGGATTAGTTGAAGACTTCAGTGTGTTGACCATTTTGAGCCACAAGGCCTTTATGAAAAATAATGTCACAGTTAATTGAAAACATTATTTTTATATGAGTAGGTTTTTCCTTATATTTAATTACACTGTATGCTCTTTCATTTAAATATTATAATTACAGATACACATACACAGATAAACATAAACACATGTCCACATATTTCCTGGCACTAGACTTCAGGCTCATAAGTGGATTCAGTTCATAAATTTCTCTCAAATGGCACATACGCCCAGTCAAGACTGCCAACTATGATTAGTGCTATGCACTACAGTCCTTAAACCTTGAAACAGGAGCTCTGTACAGACAGTATACCTTAGCAGTGCTGCCATTGTGAGCATGAGAGTTGCCATCTGGTCAGCTCTTTGCTTCTATGCAAAAATGTATTTGGTGCATGCATTCCCATCCCCACCATCATATTAGCTTCATTCCACAGTAAGGTTCTTTTCATGTGATAGGCAATTGCTAAAGGCAATGAAAATAGACTGCCCCCCCCCCAAAAAAAGAAACATGGAACCATAATCAAGAGACATTGATCCACACTTTGGCAAGATTACTCCCAGAATTCCCATAGCTAAATTCTAGTGCAACTTTTCATTTATGTTAGTATAACTTACTAGGCACTAGATCCTATCTGATTTTGGAAGCTAAGCGGGGTCAGCCCTGGTTAATACTTGGATGGAAGACTGCCAAGGAATCATAGGTTCTATAAGGTATGTTTCAGAGGAAGGAGCTGGCAAAACCACCTCTGAGTATTTCCTTGCCTAAGAAAACCCTAGAAAATTCATGGGATTGCCATAAGTTGACAGGGGGCTTGAAGGCACACACACACACACAATAAATGTCCCCTTTTCAATGTAAATGTAATTAATATTTTTCCATTTCTTAGTGCATATGTAACATAACAGCACTTTTTCAGATCCAGACAGTGTAAATGTTGCTGTTGGCTGCTGCATTTGTTGCTGTAATTTTCAGATTTTAAAAAAATAACCAGACAACATCTCTGTTATCGCAGAGCACCCAGCAGCAATTCCAGCACTAACAGCAAAATTTTATTCTCATTGAAAGGGCAATTTTTCAAAAATTCCAAGGATCAGACAGGAAAAGCCACTCAAAAGGACTTGTATGATTCAATATTTGCAATTTGCTCTGGGTTACCTGGCCATTCCTCCTCCTCTTCATTGAATGGGATGACGGAAGCACTGGCAGTTCCTTCCAGTATTTACAATTATATGCATATGCCTGATGTATAAATACATAAAATTATTAGCATTATCTATTTGCAGCAACAAATATTTAGGGGAAAGTTATTAGAACCTGAAGGCTGAGGCTCAGCATCTCAGGCTAGATCCACACCTCCAAAGTATTTTGTCCTTACGTTGATCCCGCTCCTGTTTGAACACACAATGTTCCTCAAGTTTTGAAGTAAAAGCCCTTCTTTTAGACACCTGGAAGCTTTAACATGATCTTTTTACCCTTTTTACATTGCTGTTTCCTGGGAAAACAGTTTTTTTGAAATGTGTACCCTGCACCCCAAATCAGGATCAGGGTAGAATCAGCAGGTGGGGTGGTTGAAGGGTAGGACATGTCAGTGGGTGGTTACCTAGGCCAGGTGGTCATCTGATCATTGACATTACATAAAATTATCTCCCTTGTTTGTATCCATATCCAGCAAGCTCAGTGTCACTATTTTTTATGTTCAGTGTTTATATGTGGATATCCACATATCCGCATACAAAGCATAGCATACCTTCTCAAATCAGCATGTGAACTCACCTATGGCTTCACTTTAAAGTATGTCAGATGCCCTTTTGACTTGAGGAAAAGAGGAGAGAGGTATTTCATTGAGCAGGGAAGAAACTAATCTTTTTCAGTAAGGCAAAAACTGATAGGCACAGTGTGATCTCCATTTCAATCCCACAATAAGAGATAGTGAATGTGTGTGAAGATGATTACATTTTATTATGATTACACCATTACAGAGGGCTGAGGGAACACATTTGAGGGCTCAGATAACTGCCCAGGTATTGTCCTGGTAAGTTCCCAGGTATATACACCATCCTATGAGAGGGCAGGTGGGCGCAAGAATGATGGGAAAACAAGAAAGGCTATTGGTTTATATGGATATATGGATATCCACATGCATAGCAGGAAAAAAGAAACCAACACCCGTTGAAGTCATGTCATCCAAAATAATATGATGCAGTGAACACATAAACATGGTAGAAATGCCCTGTTGTACCGAGGTGATTTCGGGAGAGGGGACTACGTGGCTGTCAAAATCAGTTTGTGTTTGGATTAAAACAGGTGAATGTGACATTAACTGAGTCAAAATGGGGCAGGACATTGTGCAGTGGAGCTGTGGTATAGTCCTCATGTAAATCCATCCTCAGTTATAGTTCTTTCATTTTGACAGCCTTAGAGAAGCCAACTATTTCTAAATAACAAATGTGTACTTTTCAGCATAAGCCAGAAATCTGAAGCTGCAAAAAAAAAAAAAAAATTGATTACAACTCTTGGAATACCTCTACCAACATCTACCACTGGCCACACTGACTTAGAGGTTCTGACAAAGGGGGCTATAAGTTTATAAAAGTGATTGATTTTGTTTTGTTCATGTAACACCAAGAAAGCATAATTTTACCTTATTGAAGGTAAACAAACAAACAAATGAACTAATAAAATGAATCCTCTAGACTGTCAATTGTTGGTCTGGAATACTTGTGGTCTCTTTCTATAATTATGCTCCAGAACAGATTTTTTCTAAGTTCCAAGCCACATGTAGTGGTGTTACCCAAATCACAAAGAGAGCAGCATCTTTATACTCAATGTGGATGGAAAGGGGAAAGTTCAGTCATATTTTCTATGCATATACCTCAAATCACAGGACATCTTCCCCTTTTGCTTTCCTGTTTATGACATGGCAATGCTTTATTTTGAAATATTTTATTTTGGAGGTGGGTGTATTATGACATAAAAAGGAGAGTGTACCATTGCATAAATGATTTCAGTTCATCTTGCAGCATTAACAAGCTCCTTTCCTTACAGGAATGCAGAAACAGCTACAGGGGTAGGCAACCTTTCCCCTTTAAGGGCCGAAGGGACTTCAGCTCCCAGAATCCCAGGAGCTATTGGCCAACATGGGACTATTGGCCAACATGGCTGAGGCTTCTGGGAGCTGAAGTCCTTCGGCCCTTAAAGGGGAAAGGTTGCCTACCCCTGAGCTACACAATCCTACACATGCTGATTGAAAAGTGAGTCCCATTCAATGAGGTTTACTTTCTGATATACATATAGCAGCAGCAGGCCACCTGCAACCCTCCAGCAGGGTTGCTCTAGGATGTGATGCAAGGACAGTATATGCAGACACACACACACATATCCATTCCATGTACAAAGACCAGCTAGATTAGCAGTTGAATCTTATGACCACACCAGAGGGCTTAAGAAATGCCGGTTGTGTAACAGATACACTTCTGTCCATTCCCATTCCCTCAGCATCTATTGCCTGGGACAAGCTAATGGCAGAGCAGCCATTGCTTTTGTACTTTTGTACTGAACCTCTCAAAATCACTCACCACTGATTATGCTGGCCAGTACTGATGGGAACTGCAATCCAATAACATCTGGAAAGCCACATGGTTATCTATCCTGGTGTATAGGATTACAAACTAATTCTCCTGTTTCAAGCAACAAACAAGTGTTTCCAACTACCTTCTCCTGGGTCCCTGCTTCTTTCACAGATGCCTACTTCTTGCCTTCATGAAATGAGCAAGCGAAGGGTTATCTGCCACAGACATAAAGTAAAGGGAATAACTCTGTGTGCCAGGCTACTCATAAAGCCAGCAAAAATAATGATTTTATTTTAAATTGGCAACAACCCCAGCTGTAATCCAGTTCCTAGGACTCCAGATGGCAACAGTACCAAGGTGTACTTTTCTGTGAAAGCTCTTGTTGGCAGTGGTTAAGCAGGGTGGGGGAGTTGCTGTTTAAACAGGCATGGGCAGAATTGAGATTTGTGGGAGCTCTTTTGTTTTTATAATACCCCAAGGTCCACCAGCCAGAGCCAAGTGCAAAATAAAGCATCACTTAGGGAGATTAAAGAAGCAGGATGTCAACAGAATATAGATTCAATCCTGGACCTGGTTTTCAGAACCAGAACTGATTTCATGGTGCTTTTACACAGCTGGCTTCTCACTCGAGCTCTATTCACTTAAGCAATAAAATTTAGAAAAAAAGGAAAGAGGGAAAGTTTTTCCTTGTTGCTATTGTTACATAATTGGGTGTTGGAAAGCCTTGCTGGGATAGTGCAAGTCATCCAACTACATTTGATTTTTTTTTAATTTCAAAACAATTGTTGTGTTCTTTTTTCAGCCTGGACAAAAAGAGGACCAAACAAAGCTGAGAAGTCTTGCCAGGCAAAGGGCAATCCTGAAGCCACCAAGGTCTACCCAACATTACTACTATGCCATCCACTTTTGATCCACAGTGGTGGCAACCCACCTCCCACACTTTGACATTAAAACAAAATTTGCTGAGAGTGTAATTTGGCTTTAAAATGAGGCATGTGCTCCTTAATGGCCCTTGTTTAAAAATAGAAGTGCATACTTGTTGCAGCCACTGCCATGCAAACTTGGTGGCACAGCAGCAAATGTGGTGGTGGAGAATAGTGGAATCCACAGAATGAGCCAAGTGGCCCATAAGTTGCATATTATCCACTCCTGCCATGCAAGAGCAAGGGTGCATGAGTATATGGGTGTAATTAAAAAGCAAACCAACAGCACTTGTAAGTTTGTCCCAAGTTTTCATATATTTTTTCAGTTCTGTATGTTAATAACTTCACTATATATATAGTATAATACATATACATATATACATGTGTGTGAGAGAGAGAGAGATTGAGAACAGTATATTGAAAATTCACAACCATTTTAACCATGTATCTTTTATTAAACCAAATGGTTTATAACATAAACATGTGGAATTTGTTTTTAAATGTCTTTTCCTGAGTTCTCTCCACCCTGATTTTTGGATCTTGTTAAGCATTTTTCCTCCCATAAGTTGTTAGGATGTTTTATTTCAATTCCAAAAAAGGATTTTTCAAAGACAGAGTTGATATGTCTTCCATTTTAACACACATACAGAGCAGGAGTAGGAAATTTGTAGCCCTCCAAATGTTGTTGGTCTGCAATTTCCATTGGCCTTAGCCACTATAGTCAATGATGATGCGGTCCAACAACTTCTGGAGGGCTGTATTTTTTCATACTCATACCACAGAGCTTTTTTTTCTTTTTAAAAAGAAAAACAGGTCCCTTTAAAAAAAAGAGAGAGAGAGCATTTAATGTAACAAACTAGTACACTCTATGTTTTCACTGATTACCTTTATTTTTAAATTTGTTTTCTACTTTTTGGTTTTCTTTTTGTCCTTCATTTGAAAAGAAAATGTTAAACACCAGAGCATGATTTCAAATACCAGAGCATGAGGAACTGAAAGGCAGTTTCACAAAAGCACAAATGAGCCTGCCTAATGAATGTACATACATGTATTCTTGCACATATTCCTGGAGTTATTTTTATCCTTCTCATTGTATATCAAAGAGCTACATGGAATAGATTCAAAACAAAAAAAAACTGGGAAATGAATTTGTATAGGCTTCTACAAAAAGAAAAAAAGATGTAGTAATCTGTGTCAATCCAAAATATAAAACAGATGTACTGTTCAAAGATAAAAATGGACAATATATAAGCTTAGAGGTAAAGATATGTGACACAAAACATCTAATAGTAAGAGTATATGCACCACTAGAAAAAAAAGACAGCTTTTATCAAAAATTAACAGAGATAATATCAGAATACAGCCATGAGAAGATATTGTTGATGGGAGATTGGAACAGGGTGATCTCCCCAGAAATTGACAGAAAATCAGAAAATAAAATTTAAAAAGACACAATGAAAATTACCAAAGGCATTTGGAAATCTACTAGAAACTCTCTCGCTGTTTGAGGTATAAATACATAGGTTCAAAAGATTATACATATTATTCTGAGAGGCATCAGTCTTTATCAAGGATAGACATGTTCCTGGCTTCTAAACTTCTTTGTGAGGATCTCATCAAGATGCATGCAATTCCAAGAACAATATCAGACCATAATCTGCTAGAGCTGACATTAAAAGAAAGACCAAGAGAGTATAGCTGGAGATTAATAAGAACTTATTACAAAAAGAAGTGATTCAGAAAGCAAGGAAAATGCTAGAACTATATTTTGAAGAAAATCTGGAGAAGGAAACAGATATAATAACAGTATGGGAGGCATCCAAGACAGTGATGTGTGAGTTCTTTATTCAGCAAAATCATGTGATGCAGAGAAAAAGAAAAGAGAAATTAGACAAGATATCCCAAAAGTCAGATGACAAAGAAAAAGAAATACAAGAAGACCCATCAAATAAAATAATTATGAAAGAAATCAAAATGCTCAAAAAACAAATTGCAATGGATGAGGCCACAGAAATACAAAACAAGGTAAGATTCACAAAACAAACAAACAAACATATTTTGAATGACCAGGAATAAATCAGGAAGGTAGTTGGCACACAAAGTAAGAAAATTAAAAGAACGTAATAACATTACTGAAATTAAGGAGGGTTCAAAGAAGGTGACAGATCAGGTAAAAATAAAAATAAAAATTCAAAATTATTATACTAAGATTTACACAAAAAAAACCAACTATCAGATAACAAAATAAAATAATTTTTAGGGGTGGGGGAAAACAATTTACAGATACTCTCATATTAAATGATCCTATAACAACAACAGAAATAATAGAGGCTATTAGAAGAAGTTAAAAGGTAAAGGTGCTGGACCAGATGGCTTCACTGCAAGCTATTGGGGCTCAGCAGATGGGCGGCTGTGGGCTGCCCTGGGAAGCTGCACCGCTGCCCCTGAAAGGAGCACTAAATTAGTGCTCCTTTCACAAGTCACCGAAAGTGCATTGCAAAAGGCTGTGGCACACTTTCGGTGACTTTTCTGCTGCAGCGTTTGCAAACGGTGCAACGGGAGGTCCTCCTCGGAGCGCCGGCCTTGCAGTGGGCTGGCTGCTCCGACGAGGACCTCGGGAGGGGGTTGGGGCGCCAAACATGCGGCTGCCCCTCCCCTTCCCTGCCCCCAAGATGGCCTTTTAAGCTGTCTGCTTACGGGATTGTAAAATATTTGAAGAACAACTGATACATCCATTAAAACAAACAATAATGCAATAAAAGAAGGTCAATTTTCAGAAACATGGAAACAAGCAAATATAACAATAATACTGAAAGGGAAGTGAAATGCAACTAAGGTGAAGAATTATCATCCAATATCACTACTGAAAATATTGATCACAATATTGGCAGATAGATTAAAAAGAGTGCTCAAAGACTTGATTCATACAGATCAGACAGGGGTGGGAGGGCTGGATGGGTATGTGAATTGTTTTAACCTCTGTATTTCTTGTATTTTAATTGATGTAACCCGCCCCGATTGCTCCGTAGAGCAAAATTTTTATTATTATTATTATTATTATTATTATTATTATTATTCCTGCCTCAAAGACTTCTTAGAGAAAATATCTGTAATGTCCTAGATATAATTGAGTTTTTTGAAAGACATAATGAAAAAAAGCTTGCATTTATTTTTGTTGATTTAGAGAAGGCATTTGACAATATAGGATGGTCAACATTGTTTGGAGTGATGGAAAAAATAGATATTGGATCTAATTATACAAACTGGATAAAAGCAATATACAGAGAAGGAAAACAAAATTAATAATAAATTGTGAGAAATCAGAAGAGATCCAGATATCTAAGGGAACTCATCAAGGATGCCCCGTCTCACCTTTGCTTTTTATTTTAGTTTTAGAAACACTCAATAATAGAATAAGATCTGAAACTAAAATACAAGGAATAAAGATTAAAAAGGTTGAGATTAAATTGAGGGTGTTTGCAGATGACATAGTATTTACTTTAGAAAAACCAGCAGACAGCATAAGTCCATAAACAATGTTATTACCAGAATTTGAGACCATCTCTGGATTAAAAATCAATACAGACAAGATAATAATAATAATAACAAAAATATGAGTAAGCTGGAAGAACAGAAGCTAGAAGAATTATCTGGATTCAAAACAGGAGGAAAAGTCAAATATCTAGGCATCAGTTTAACAAACAAATCTTTTCCAAAATATTTACAAAGAAACATGGAGAGAAATAAAGATCTTGAAAAATGGAATAAATTACACCTGCCCTTTTTAGGAAGAATTGCATTGATACAAACAAGTGTACTTCCTAAAATATTATTTTTATTCCAAACAATCCCAATTATCCACAATGAAAAACCATTTTGACAATGGCAAAGGGATATCTCCAGGTTTATTTGGTCAGGAAAAAGACCAAGAATAAGAGTGAAAACATTGTATGATGATAAAAGAAGGGGGGGGACTAGGATTGCCTAATCTAAAATTGTATTATTTTGCTTGCTGTTTAATATGGATTAGAGAATGGATTACACTTGAAAATGAAGAGATGTTAGCCTAAGAAGGGAAAAATCTAAGATACAGGTGGCATGGGTATTTGATTTATGGGAAAGAAAATGTCAATAAAGAAAGTGTGAATCATCCAAAACTCAAAACACTAAATCACACTGGAGTGTTATTTAGGAACAAAGCCATGTCTATATTTGCAGTCTCCTATGCCTCTCCAGCTCTGAATCAGAGACAGAAGGCGGAGGTTTGCTGTCATTCTATTCTTGTACCCAGCAAAGGTAGAGTGGAACATAAAAGTAACCACTCATGCAGTGGTGGATGGTGGCTCCCATTGCCATGGGGACAGTGAATCTACTTCAGGTCTTAGCCCAACCATTAAATAAGCTGTCCAAGCTTCTGAACCTATTTGGAGGTTAGGGCTGAACACCTTGGACAGCTCCTTTAAAGTCTAATCTAAAACCCAGAGCAAAGTCATTGTCCCACAGACATGGAGACTACCAGTAATTATTGGTGCCAGATTCTTAGGGAAACAAATGGCTCACTACATTCTGGTTCTCTTTCCTAGAGTGAAAGAAAGATGAGCAGGATTAGGGCATATAACTGATTCCCACAGCCAGATTTCTGCATGTGGAGCCCGTTCAAGCCAGGAGTTTTCCAGCTTAAGAAAATGGCTGCCAGTGGCCCTGAGAGCAAGGATGGACCCAGGCAGTGATTTCGGTGGCTAAATCCTTCTGATAATATCAGGATTCTGCCTGCTTTAAATTTTAAACCGGATCAGCTAAGTCGTATTATTTAAGAATGCAATAAGCTTCATAAATTAGGCTGCAAGAGAAAGTGTCCCAGAGCTGCATGGGTGGTGACTTGAACCTATGGTTTCTGCCACGATACAGAAGAAGTGGGAAGATGTGGGAAGAGCTGCTAATACTTTTGCAATGTAGGTCTAATCTAAAGTGCAGAATTAATGCAGTTTGATGCCACTTTAACTGTCATGGCTCCATCCTATGGAATCCAGGCATTTATAGTTTCTTGTCACACCAAAGCTCTTTGACAGAGAAGGCTAAATATCTCACAAAACCACAAATCCCAGAATTCCATAGCATTGAGCCATGGCAGTCAAAGCAGTGGCAAACTGCATTATTTCTGCAGTGCAGATTAGATCTATGTTGCAAAGGTATTAGCAGCTCCTCCCACGCCTTCCCCAATATTCTACAAACACAACATCTAGTGTAACTTTGTTCTGATTTTTGTAACCTACATGTAAGAGCAATTTGATAAAAGAGCTGTAAAGTCTGGAACAAACCTAAGTTGAGAAAAGGTTGCAGTTTAGCAATATGTTAAAGGCCATTTCTATGTCTTTTATATTGCTAACTCTAAAACACAAATACCACCTATGGGACTAAAACAGGTATGGAATGTTTCAAGGATGCTTGAGTATGAATTCCCAATATATGTATGTTGACTACAACATTGTGGTTCTCACTCCACAGGGGCACTTATGTTGTCATGTTAATTTATATACACCTTTGTAGGGAATCCTCCTCCCCATCTGACCCCACCCCCATTTCTACTCTCACCAATGGCTCTGAATAGTTTTCTGCATGCTGTTAGCTTTTTGGAATTGGTAATAAGTTATGTCAAGCTGTCACAAATTCAAGGGATGTGACGAGCCTTTGGAAAACTCCTGCGACTTTGGATGTTAAAGTTCATGGTTCGTGCATGAAGATTCTGAATCCCAGCCCAGGGAGAAGGAAGGGGGCAGGACAAAGGGCTTGTCACATACATCACACACATGCTGTGTTGCTGGAAACAAGATTGCAGAAGGTTAGGGGAGTTATCATAGCCAATTTGAAAGCTGCCTCTTGTTTCTCATGAGTTTCTCATGAGCTGCCCTTGTTCTGGAAACATGCAGCAACTACTGCATGATCCTCTTTGCAAATGTACTCAGAGATAGTTTCACAGGGGGACAGAAATCACAAAAGTTTCTGCAAATTTTCGCATATGTGTTTATGTGCTCAGCAAATCTGTTAAAAGAACAAATCCAAGGGTAATTTTGAACTGAAGTTCCAGTGTGTATTTTGCCAAACTGAATGAGGTTAAAAAGTAACCAGAACTCCTCATGGAGGAGGGGGAACAACTTTTTTTTGTCCCTGAGGCTTCTATGCAAAGATTGATACTGGCTGAGGTTGTATCTGAGAGCCAATGTGGTGTAATGGTTTGACACTAGAGCTCTGGAGAGCAGGGTTCAAATCCACACTCAGCCACAGAATCCCACTCTATCAGCCCCAGAAAACCCTGTAACAAGTTTGCCTTAGGGTCACCATAAGTCTGAAATGACTTGAAAGCACACAACAACAACAATAATAAGTGGTGATGGTCAGGTATGGCATCCCCTTGGCCCCTTATTTTGTCAGTGGGCTCCTCGAGACAGGCCAAAAGCATCAGAATTTGCTGGTGGTTATAGCTGTAGTTATCAGGGTTTTTCCCTCTCTCATATCCACACAATGCTCTTTCTATCATGGTATTTTTTTTGTGAATTTCTGGTATTTGCTGCAATATTTTAAACCCACTACAGAGTGTGTGTGCTGTCACAGGAGTTTCCAGTATAAATATCATAATCTGTATCCATTCTCTTGGTTCCTCCTGCTGTACGTTTGGTCAGTCCCACTGGTGACATTTGGACTGGGGATATAACTTTTACCACAGAAGTTTTCCATTGGCCTTCATCTTCTCTTTACATTTCTGGTTACCAAACACATACACCCTTTGTTTTAGCACTTGGTATAGCCCTTTAGATTGAATTATCATTATTTTTAAAAAAATGTATAAAACAGAGAAGATGGATACTGAAGGAGGAGTGGTGAAGTGCTGCTGAGTGTCTGGTGGGGATGGAAGAAAACCAGGCCCATAACAAAGCTTAACCAGAAATGAAATGTGCAGATTGCAGATAGCTACAAGCAGCAACAAACAAGAGCCAAACCCCTAAAATATTTAGGACATGACTGGATGTGGGGGAGAAACTACTACTGTAAGACATGAAATCCTGAAACAGAACCCCTGATGTTTCCTGGAACCATTGGGCACTCTGTTTCCCACATGAACACACAAACACAGAGAAAACCTTTTGCTACCTCATTCCCACACACCCAAGCAAAAAGCCCTGTACTTCCCAACGCAGCATCCCCACCTCACCCCCTAGCTGCACTCCTCGCTCCCTGTCATGCACACACATTGTTAAAAGTAAAGTAGAGAATCCTTCACTTTACAAAATCTGTTATTTGTGAGACAAACTGGATATTACAGCAGAAATAGGAATAGTGTAGCTTGTCCAACCCACAAAGATAGTTCCAGTGGCCCCCTGGAGCCCTCCAAAATCCTGAAACTTCTCATCACCAACCAGAGAATTGCACCTTCAGAAGGCACCAAGGGGTATAATATTCAGCTAAAAGAAGGCATAAGGCCCTGTTTCACCTTCTTTTTTAAAAAAGATCTCTTCAAACTGATTTTCACACATATACACACACACACGTTTTAAATTTCCACCCACCTCTAAGTGCAAGAGGCAGGTGGAATTATTTTTTTCTGATTTCCACTGATGGAAGTGAAGAGAAAAACAAGAATGGCCTTGCATGTGCTAACCCAAAAATACTTTTGGTTACAAATCAGTAACCAAACAACCAAATGTTGCATTGCAATATTCATTTCTTTAAGAGTGGTCCAGAGTTTTTCATGCTCCACACAATCAAAGCTTTTGCTATAATTTATAAAGCACAGGCTGATTTCCTTTTGAAATTCTTTGACACACTGCATTATCCCACATATGCTTGCAAGATGATCCTCAGTGCCTCTTCCTTTCCTGAACACAGTTTGGACATCTGGTATTTCTTGCTCCATATATGGTAAACATCTTTGCTGTAAAATGTTGAGCCTCAACTTGCTTGCATGTGAAATTAATGTGGTTACTGAAGACCCTGTTGTCCCCTTTCTTGGAGACTGAAATGTATACTGACCATTTCCAATCTGTAGGCCATTCTTTTGTTTTGTTTTGTTTTTCATATTTGTTGAAAGGTTTTAGTTAGAACTGGAGTAGATTGTAGATTGAAGCAGCTCTATTAGTATGCCATCTCTTCCTGGTGATTTATTTCTCTGAAGTGCTACAAGTGCAGCTTCACTTTCTAAAACTGTAGTTTCATCTTCATATGTTTTTTCCTTGAATGAATTTGTCATCTTTTCATCTCTTTTATATAGTTCTTTGGTGTATTATTCCAATCATCTTTTTATTTCTACTTGGTCATGCAATGTGTTCCCCTGCTAGTCATAGATCATCTCCACTCTTGATTTAAATTTTCCCTCTGGTTTCTTGGATCTTGTGGAAAAGGTCTTTTGTTCTTCATTTTTTTTGTTGTCACCTTCTATTTCTCTGCATTGATATAGTAGTTCTCTTTGTCCCTGCACACAAGTCATTGAACAGCTGCATTCAGGGTTCTCACTCTATTTCTGTCATCTTTTACTTTTGCTTCTCATCTATCCTTAGCTGCTTGAAGAGTTTCAACAGTCACCCATTGAGGCTTCTCTTTCTCCCCGGCGGCAGCGCAGCGGGAGAGGACTGTCTCCACCTGGCCCTGCAG
>CM034703.1:82236967-82254585 GCA_020142125.1 Phrynosoma platyrhinos
TGTTCTTAATTATTGTTGTGATTTTATGATGTAAGCCACCCCGATTGCTCTCAGAGGGGTGGGGTATCAAATAAAAACTATTATTATTATTAACTATTATTTTTGGCTACAGGTAGTGTTTTTCATTCCTCCCTGACAATGTCCCTAGTAGTTAGCTTTATGGAATTTTCCCAGCACATGTACTTTGTAGGTGTGACTTGACAACCTTGACAAACTGTATTAAGATGTAAAAACTTGTGGCTCAGGGCTCCCATTCTTCTCAGATTCTGGTCAAGATGAAAAACAGAAATACATGTCTTTCCCTAAACAATTTAGAATCCTTGAATTCACCAGCCCCAGTCTTCTAATTTCTCCTAGAGTTACAAGAAAAGAAAAGTTCCTTTCTGAAGCATTTCTATCAACATAAAAAATTCATTGCATTTCACCCAGGATCTGAATTTTTCCATGGCATTACTCTGTCCAGGATACTGATCCAAAGACAGTGTTGGTCCCCAACAAATAGTGGCAGGTGAAAGGTCTTTCTGGTGGCCAGTCTTATCATTTGGCAGGATGAGTCTCAGGATAATATCACACTACACTGCTATAGAACTATTATTCCACTTTAACACTATGGTTGCAGCCTATGGAATCTTGGGATTTGCAGTTTAGGGAAGGACATTTAGAATTATCAGCCAGAGAGCTCTTAGGCCTCACTGACCTACAAATCCCAGAACTTTACAGTAGGCAGACATAGCAGACAAAGTGAAATAATAGTTCTGGAACAATATAGTGTGAGAGCGTCATCACAAAGCAAGTGCAGGTTATGGCTGCTACAGTGCTTTGGCTGTTCCTTCTGAGCACCCTAGTCATTCCTTTCTGTTGAAGGACAGAGCTATGTCACATGGCCTATCTTATTTCCCACAATTTATCTGAATGCTATTCCATTGCCAGTATTAAACTGGCAATCCAGTCAACTTCTGGATATAGAATCAGGATGGGATCTGATCTTGTTCTTTTTCTCAAGCTGCAAAATTCTTGGGCTGGCCATGGCTTTTTCTGGTGCTGTGTTTAGTTCCATGTCTTGTGAATAAATATGATGTCTGCTACTCTGTCGATTTGGCCAACTCATCTGGTTCTGATTTAGCTTCATCTCCTCAATGCAGGCTGGATAGCATTAGCCCAAAGATTTCCATTAGACCATATGTTTTGTAAGTAGAGTGAAAGTGTCTAGTTTCTTGATGTCACTGTATGTATATCATCTGAGAAAAATATCTCCGGCACAGAGCACAGCAATGACATGAATTCAACAGAGAGTTCACTAGCTCTAAGCTTTTTTTTTTATTTTTTTTTTTTTTTGTACTGCTGAGAGGGGGGGCAAGATGGAAGAAAATGTGGCTTAGCTGAAGAATGTCCTGAAAGAATGTGAAAAAGGATTTAAACAAAGGAAAGTTTGTTCTCGTTATACTAACTGTGTCAGGCTGTTTTTCTTTGGTAGAACAATTTAAGCAAACAAGGGATGAGCAGGGTGCCAAAACTGGATTGTTGCTGTTGTTTTCACAAAGAAAATGCCTCAAGAACCTCTTCAAAACTACTGCTACAACTGGTTTTAATATAGTGCAGTTGGTTAGAGTGGAATGATGGAGGCTTTCCATCAAAGATGGCTCACGCTGCCACAAAAACGCAGATCCTCAAATTATTTTAAGTAATGCTGTTCCTGATTCACCAACTCTAACAGCTGGAAGAAATACCACAATTGTCCTAGTTTAATTGAAAACCACGAGAACTCAGAGCCAATTCATACGTTATGCTTTGGCAATGCTTTTGCAAATACTGGAATCCCTTGTCATGTGCCTGCTTATATGGGGAGCAGCAATTGCATAAAAATTGTTCCCTCTAGGGCTTTATTTTGAATTAATTGTCCCAAAGCAAATGCTGCAGTCATTGTGTTGCATAGGAATTAGCACACTGAGCAGATGCAGGCTTAGCATTGCTTAGAGTAGACCCATCAAAACCAATGAGATTTAGGTCTCATTAATTTCAGTGGATCTACACTAGCCAGAACATTATGAACTCTGCTTCCAACCCATGATGTTTTATTTGATGGGGTTTAGACCCAGTGTTTTGAATAGAAACAATTGGACAGTCCAGATGTTCAACAGACTATAATCCATCAAGAAATCTCCTAATACTAAAAATTCAAGGGAAGCTTTCTTTAACCTCTCAGGTTGCCTCTAGATTGGAAAACATGTCTGGGAGAGATATTGGCAGAGTTTCTGTAAAACCTGTGAACAGGTAGTCATCAATATTATTAAAGCTAGACTAGTTTGCTATAATGCATCTGGGTCCTATCAGTGGAGGTTGTTTGGCAATTTCACATAGTGAAGAATGAAGCAGCAAATGTTTTGACTAGGCCTAGGTTTTGCTTTGATGTCATTCTCCAGAATGGTGAGATTATTACCTTTCCAGAGTGGTATGGTTGATCATCAGGACAGGTAGCACTGCCTCCTATCACAGCCCTGATTTACTCATCCATTTAGAACTTGGTGGAAATCAAGTGGGCTTCCAGCTGTCGTTTGATTGTAGTTCCCAGCATTATTCACTACTGATGTATGGATGTTGGGACTTGGAGTCTAACAACATCTGGAAGGCTATATGATTCCACCTCTGGTTAGCTGCTCAAGGGAGGTTGTTTCCCAGACTCCATATGGAGGGGGGGGGGAAAGCATGTAATAACATGTGGACACCATCGCTCAAAGGTGAAACAACCAGGAATTCCACTTCACCAAGGTTTATTGGCTCCAAAAGATTACATCAGGAAAGCCTTCACTTTCTACCCTGCCTTCTGCCATGAAGTCAGAATAGTGATATGTCTTTCTGAGGTACTTCCATTGGGTTGACAGGATGAAGGCTAGAGAGGGTTTGTGTCATTTTAATCATTGTGTGGAAGAGAGAATTTCAGCAGGTGTGACTGAGGGGGGATGCAGACAGGTGGCCCTGGGCCACCCCAGGAAGTGGAAGATCGATGCCGAGGCTACAGGACGCCTCGGCCCCAATCCTCCCTTTTATCGCCTCGGAAAGGAGCAGCAAAATGCCACTCCTTTAAGAGCTGGCAAAAAGGGTACTCTAAGAGCCGGCACGCAACTCTTTAGTGCCCCTTCCAGTGCAGCATGTCAAAAGGCTGCATCAAAAGGACGTCAAAAGGATGTCCTGATGCAGTGCGCCATGCGTAACAACGTGTGGTTTCAGGAAGTCTTCAGGGAAGACTCTTCCATTCCAGTTTTCTCTGAGGATGCCAGTCACAGATGCTGGCAAAACGTCAGAAACAAACTCTTCTAGAACATGGCCACACAGCCTGAAAAACCCACAAGAACTATGGATGCCAGCCATGAAAGCCTACGACTTCACTTCAGGGAAGGATTGAGGTGGCCGGCATGTAGCTGCCCCTCCCCATCCCTGCCTCTAGGATGGCCCAAAGGGCCCGTCTGTAGAGGCCCTTAGGTCATGCAACCACATAACAAGCACCATCTGCTAAAATTTCCTCTTCTACACAATCATTAAAGGTACAACTTTAGGTATAGCAGAAAAGCTTACCTGTTGAATTTCTGTCTTTCATGATAAAGTAGGAGTGGGCAAAGTGCAGCCTTGGGGCTGTATCCAGCCCCCAAAGCTAGTTTTATGAAGCTTGCCTCCTCCAGACTTCTCAGGTCAATGTTTTCTGGCAAGAGGAAGAAGAGGATCACCTCTCCTAAAAGTTTCTCAAAAAGGGAAAATGCTGTTGTAGGCTATTACATCATTTAGCATAAAAATGCCTTTTTTCAAAACCAGGAATAGATTTGTTGCTGCTTCTAGGGTTTAGCGTTCTGTTTTTTGTTTTGTTTTGTTTTCCCAGAATTTTTGACCATCTGTGCAGCCTGCAGAGGGTCCCAGGAACAGAAATCTGGCTCCCAGATGCCATCATTGCCTCTCCCCATGCTAAAGGTAGAAAGACTCTGTACATCAGAGTACATTGCCAACATTTGTTACCATGGACTACTAACTACTGATACCTAACAAGCTACTGTTAGCCAATTCTTCTTGGTTTCCCACCTGCTAAGGCAGACTTGATTATGATGATGTCTGGCCCAGAGATTTAAGCAAAATGGTTACTCCCCAGTGCTAGGAAACCATAATGTTTCCTACCATAAACAGTTCAAAAGTACTGAAGGCAAAGGGGTATTTTTATTCCCTGACTCTGCTGAGAATCATTCTGACAACCAAGCACTGTAAATGAAAGAAGCAAAAAAACCAGCAGCTTGTGAGTGTCAATAGTAGAAACTATATACAGATCAAAAGTTTACTTGAAGCTTCAGATGGTTCTATGGAAGATGTTGTACTGAGGGAGCATGTTTCTGAAGATTCATAAGTCAGTTTGGCCCATTTCTAAAATATAACATTCTCAATAACAACTATTCAGAAATCACGGGTGATTTATTTGTTTGTTCCAAATAATCTTGTTTGTCCTTAATAGGGGTTGGATCCAAGACACCAGCTTAGATCTACACATCCAGACTATACTGCAAAAATGAAAAGACAGTTACTTGTATTTCTCTACAGTAAAGTCACCATTCACAAGCCTGGCTGTTGATTGTATAGTGGTCCCTTTCCCAAACTTAGGGCCATGCTGGCAGGGGAATTCTGGGAGTTACTCCGAAAAGTAACTTTTTCAAGCTCTTTCTTGTGTTATGTTGTAGAAGTAGAGAGACAAGGAAACAATGTGGAGGCCCAGGCCAGCAGAGGAATGGATGATATCAGGTGGTAAAGAGTGCACATTTCCAGATCTCATAATCTTTCAATGGCACAAATCCTATAAAACACTCTGAATTGACCCTGTAGACATGTAAAAAGTGGGGGGGGGGGAAGATTCAGTTCTGAGTTTGCTATTTTTAAGTCTATGCCATGAGATGAACTGTTGTAATGCTCAGTGGCATCACTTGGGTTGGTATCACCCAGTGTAGGGGGAGCAAACTTCCTTGGCCTCCCCACCCCACCTGGCCAGACTGCCCCCTCAGGTCTTCATAGTCCCACATGTTGGGACCATAGTTATTCTGAACTTGTCACCTCATCGCCATTCCCACGAATTTTGTGTTTCTATTGCTATTCACACCCACACCTCCTCATTCATGGCTATGTATCTTTTCTTATCTTGTTTGTTTGTTCATAGGCACTTCACTCCATGCATCTGATGAAGCAGACTCAGGGCCTTTATAGACTGCCAGAAATAATGCAGCTTCAGGCCACGTTAACTGTCCTGGCTCAGTGATAAGGAATCATGGGAACTGTAGTTTATTGTGGCACCAGAGCTCTCTGACAGAGAAGGCTCAATGTCCCAGAAAAAAAATACAATTCCCATGATTCCTTAGCACTGAGCCAGTACAGTTAAAGTGGTCTCAAGCTGGATTATTTCTGGCAGTCTGTAAAGGCCCTCAGTCTATGAAATCTTATGCTCCAAATTTCTTTCTCTCTGTTACTCTCAAAGGGGCTACAATATCTCTTTGCATGAAAATTACATGCAATGTACTTACTTGGATCTCATCTGTAGACCAATTCATGTTTTCTAAATCCATTTTGGATGGTATGGATTCTGTCTACAGGTGCCTATATATGTTATTGCTTCAGGCCTTTGTTGTTATTGTTGTTGTGGTTGTTGTGTGCCCTCAATCATTTCTGATTTATAGCAACCCTAAGGTGAACCAATTAAGATGTTTTCTTGGCAAGTTTCTTCTGAAGGGGTTTGCCACTTCCATCCTCTGAGGATGAGAGAAAGTGACTTCCCAGGGTCACCCGGTGGATTTATATGGCTGACCTGGGATTCAAACCCTGGTCTCCAGACTCACTGTCATAGGAGATTGTCACATGGGGAAAAGGAGGGGAATGAAGCAGATTGTTCTCATCCTTATGTCATCCTTATCACATCACACTTATCCCATCCTTGTCCCATCAGTCAAGTGGAATGGTCCTGTCACTTTGTATTAATGGGAGTTTCCATTAATACAAAATGACATGGCAATTCCACTTGACTGATGGGAGAAGGATGGGATAAGCGTGACATTGTTTGATACTCTTTGAATGATCATGAGATAAGGATGGCATAAGGATGGGATAATGACAGAATAAGCGTGACATCATCTGATAATCTTCATGCGATAAGGATGGAAGCAATCCGCTTTGCTCCCCTCCTTTCCTCTATATTCCAATGCTCAAAAACTACACCATGTTGGCCTTCTTTTCAGGCCTGAACTAGTCTCAGATTTTCAAGGATGAAACATGGATGTCAGCTGGATGAGCCTATGCTTCCACCATGCAGCCTTTTTCTCCAGGACATAGAGGATATGGAACATTTTAACAAATTTCTTGCCAAAACTTTCCAAGCAACTATACTTGGGAGTTTCAATGTAGAAATATACTTTGCACCTCCATCTTTAATCATGCAACTCTATGAAAAGTAATTTAACCATGAATGAGTAGACATAGGCTGGGATCATGCCTTGTATGTATCTAATTACCCTTATGGAACTGGCTGGATCTTTTTGAGTAATGTAGAATAGCTATATCCAGTTCAAGCTTGCAGAAGCAGAGTTGTACTTGCAGTATCATTAGTCATGACTGAAAATTGAGTATAGTTGTCCATTATGCATGATTGTACTCATGCACATGTGTGTTGCACATTGGTTTCGACTGATGCACAAGCAGACACATGAAAACGCATCCACATTTGTATGTATATTTTATTGTACTACATTGCAATTCACTAATGAGTCAGTATTACGCAATTTCTGTATAACTCGATGAGTGAATGCTCCATCTCCTCAATGTAGGATCACAATCATACATACAAAAAAGTATCCTTTTAAGAAATCCATGTGAAGTAGGGTGCAGTGGCTTAAGTGGTTAAGACACTGACTCTGTTGATTGCAAGATCGGCAAGATCGGCAGATTGGCAGCTCCCATTACTATTGGCAGTCCCACCTTCTGCCAACCTAGCAGTTCGAAAGTATTCAAATGCAAGTAGATAAATAGGTACCACTTGGGTGGGAAGGTAAACAGCCTTCTGTGCAATCATGCTGGCCACATGATCACAGAGTAGTCTCTGACAAGGCTGGCTCTTCATGGCATGGCCGGACATGACTTGACAACCTTGTCAAGGCAGAATATCTTTATCCTTACCTTTAAGATGCTCAAACAGGCTATTTCCTTGTGGGAACAAAGGGATGGCTGAAATAGTCAAACTTGCTATAGAGATGGTGCAATGTTAAAAATGGGCAAATTTACATATTTTAGTTTTATCACATTTCTCATTCCCTGCGAGTTTGTTTTGGCCTACTTTTCATTTGCATCAAAGTCTTAAAAACTGTATAGATTTTTTTATTTGCATTTTCCATTTTTTTTTTTGCAAGGTTTTTGCTTAATACAATACATTGCTGTCAGCATTTTCATCTAATTTACACATTACTTTTTCTTAATGCATGCATTTTCCTCACTATTTTTGCACTGTGAACCAGACAGTAGAATTCTGAAAAGTGCAGGTTTATTTTAAAATTAGTTACACAGGGTACACAAAAGGACTTAGAGGGCTGTATGGACCCCATGGATCATACTTGGCCTCACCCCAATATAAGTTGTCTCACCATGCTTTTTTCTTTTTAATAAGAACTGCAATGTGAGAGGAATATGAATATTTGTTGTTCCTGGGGCAATAAAATTTACCACCTCACACTCATGGAGATGGGAATGTTGAGTGAGGAGAAAAAAGATTCTGTTTTCTAATTTTAAATGTTAAGTCTAAAAATGGCAATGCACACATCTAAAATGACAGATATCTAAAATCTTAAGTACAGATTTATGCACACAAATACCCTCTAGTCTATGCATAAATTCAACCAGTATAGACTTGGTGAAATCAGATAAAAATGTAGACTTGATGAATTTCACTTGTGTCTATACAAGGGGTACAAAAGGAAGGAGTGTGTGTGTGTATATACACACAGATTTTGCTCCTCTCTTCTGCTCACTTCCCCCAGTAAACTTCTAGAGGCAACGCTCCTAAAGAATTAAAGACAAACAACCTTTATCAGGTACTCTGAACATAAACAGAAAATTGCTTTGACCCTTAACATTGATTTCAGCTGCTGTTGTCTAATCTAATTTCACAAGGATGACTATGTTTTACACTAATTAGCTAAAAAGTTAGGACACTAATCCACTAAGAGTGAAATACTCCTAGGAGATGTAAAAAGGCAAAGAAAGTAGTCAGACTTTTTCTGACTCATGGCAGAAGAATGTACTTCACTCCTTTACTATATTCACTTCCTATGCTTCAGTGTGCTCAACTGCTCTCCATGCTTTCCATCCAAAATCATTCACTCAGTGGGAATTTTCTTAACCATCACTTTGTTATTGTTGTTGTTGTTGTTAACTGCCTTCATGTCAGCTTTGACCCCTGGCGACCCTATGGATGAGACATCTCCAGGCCTCCCTGTTCTCTACTGCTCTGCCCAGCTCCTGCAAACTCATGCTCGTAGTCTCTTTAATAAAGTCCATCCATCTAATATGTGGCCTTCCTCTCTCACTACTTCTCCACCTTTCCTAACATTAATGTCTTTTCCAACAATTCATGCCTTCTCATGATGTGTCCAAAGTCTTGGGCTTATAGGGATATCTCTGGCTTGATCTGCTCTAGGACCCACTTGTTCGTCCTTTTGGCTATCCATGGGATCCTCAGCACTCTTCTCCAGCACCACATCTCAAATGCATTGATTTTCCTCCTATCTTCTTTCTCGACTGCCCAGCTCTCACATCCATACATGGCAATAGGGAATATGATGGCTTGTATGATTCTGACTTTTGTGCTGAGTTGTATGCCTTTGCATTTTGGATCTTTTCTCATTCTTTCATAGCTGCCCTCCCCGTTCTTAATCTTCTCCTGATTTTCTGGCTGCAATCCCCGTTCTGATCAATGTTTGATCCCAGATATGAGAGCTCTTTTACTATTTCTATTTCCTCATTGTCTAGTTTGAATGTGCGTAAGTTCTCTGTGGTCATTATTTTTGTTTTCTTTATATTTGACATTAAGCCTGCCTTAGCGCTTTCTTCTTTGATCTTCCTTCGTAGTTCTTCCAGGTCCATGAGGTTTTCTGCTAGTATTATGATGTCATCAGCATATCTCAGATTATTGATATTTCTTCCTCCTATTTTCACTTCTCCCTTTTCCATGTCTAAGCCTGCTTTCCTTACAATATGTTCTGCATATAGGTTGAATAGGTACTCTCACACAAGTTCTTGTGTCTCCCCAGTCTTGCAGAGGAAGGGTAAATCTTTTCCTCTAACTGTGTCTGTTTCACTAATGAAGACACACAATTGAACACTTTACCTTGAAGAGTCATATTTCATTGGTGCAGGTCTCACAGATCACAAGTATTTCACATCATCATTGACTTCATAGTTTTTGTGGTCAGTTTATCACCTGTTGGCCAACCCCCTGGTGATGAACCTCACTGTTATTATCTATGATAGTCCTCAGACAGCAGACCTGAAACTTTGCCAATCTTGAGCCTTCCCATCTTTGGCTACTATAGCTTTCAAGTTCACCTCTACACCATGATGAGATGACAGAATGGAACAGCTGGATACAATCCAATGTTATTTATAATTTATCATCAGCTACTGAGTAGATTCATTTAGGCCTCACTGCAGTTAACAAAGTTCACCATTTGTAAAGTGCATTAATTTCTACTACGCTTTCCCAAAGGACATTCCCAGAGGATGGTGTGATTAATAATTGTACAGAAAATTTGTCTGTGTTTAGAACAGTGACTGAAAAATTATTTCTAACCTAATGCAAGCAGAGATGAAGATTAGAACACACATTTCAGGCCATCATCATCATCTTTATATCTCACCCTACTGAGAGTCAAGGCAGCTTACAAATGAACAGTAATATTAATTTAAAACATACAAAAAGGTCAATATTAATATAGAATTCAATTATTGATAACTTTTAAAACAATATAAAAAGCATGTTAAAACCATACAATTGAAACAGTACAGCTGCAGCATGAAAGCCTTTCCTTTTAAAACAGTCTATGCTCAAATTCTTATGCATAAGCTATTATTTGTGCCTCCTCTTGATAAAGTAAAACCTTCAGCACCACTCAAAAAAGACTATAAAAGCAGACTATAAAATACAGAAAGCACTCCAGTGTCCAGATACAACTGAAGCCATACGTGTGTCAAGCATTATGATGTTTTGGACCACATAATCCTGATTCAGGCCAGTGGAAGTTGTATAAGGTTGTCAAATCTTAGGGCCTGGCCTGAGACTCCAGCTTTCATAGGTCATCTCTAGGCAGGAAATGAAGGTGCAAATTTTCCAGTTTTGGTGGTCTCGGCTCTAGGCAAGAGGAAAAGACTGTACTCCAGCTCAGGTAGTACAGCAGCAGCTTGCTACAATTTTCAAGGCTTAATTCATTTGTTGTTGCAACTTGCAAAGACTCTCTGGGGGCTTATGTATTTATTTAGATAGCCTTCTCCTTCCCTCTCACCCATGGTAGTGCCAAGGCTCACCCTCTGCTCTGCATCCGTATCTGGCCAATGGGTTTCCATGACTGAGTGGAGATTCAAACCCTGCCCTCCAGAGTTGCAGTCTTAATGTTTAAACCATTACACCACACTGGTTCTCAGGGTAAAATAAACTACCCAGACTTCTTGGAAACATGTCAGTTTTTTAAAAGGCTCAGTGAAAGAGGAATGTTCCTAAAGTTTCAAGAATGATTTCTGAAGTATTATGAAGTGTTGCACATAAATGCTTCTCCCAAAGAATGGAAACTACTGCTAAGAAAACTGCATATACATGCAACTGAGAATATGATTCCTTTCAATAATTTGCACAGTCCTCTGCAAATTAAGGTGAATTCCTCCATATCCAATCCTTTATTGTTTTTGTTAACTGCCTTCAAGTCAACTTTGACTTATAGTGACCTTATGCATGAGAGATCTTCAAGTCACTCTTCTATCAACATGCTTATTCAGGTCTTCCAGATTCAGGGCCATGGCTTCCTCAATTGAGTCTATCCATCTCTAATGGGATCTACCTCTTTTACTACTGCCATCTAGTGAGTCATGTCTTCTCATGATATGTCCAAAGTACAACAGTCTCAGTTTAGTCATCTTTGCTTGAATTGTAGAAGACTGAATTCTCAAGCTTGATTTGCTCTAAGACCCACTTATTGGTCATTTTGGCAGACCACAATATCTATAGACCTCTTCTCCTACACCACATTTCAAATAAGTTGATTTTCTTCCTAGCAGCTTGCTTCACTGTTTAGCTTTCACAACTGTACATGGAAATGGGAAATACAATGGCATAGATGATTCTAACAGGAGTAAATGATATATTGTTATATTTCAGGATCTTGTCTATTTCCTTCATAGCTGCCCATCCATGTCATAGTCTTCCTTTGATTTCTTGACTGCAGACTCCATTCTGATTAATGACTGTGTCATGGTATGAGAAATCTTGAACTGTTTCAATGTCTGCATCTGCTTTAAAGTTATGAAAATAATCTGTGATCATCATTTTTGTTTTTTCTAATGTTCACCTGTAAACCTGCCTTTGCATTTTCTTCCTTGACTTTCTTTGGTAATCATTCCAAGTTTTTACTGTTTTCTGCTAGTAGTACAATTGCCCCTCCATTTTTGCAGACTTGAATGTGTGTCCCTTGCTCGTTCGTCAGTGGCAAAGAGGGACAAAATGGGGTGCGTGCCCATGGCACATAGCTGCCCACGGGCCTATGGGGCTTGAATATCTGCAGTTTTGCATTTTTGGGGGGGGGGGTACAGAACAGACAACTGTATGTTGTCAGCTGCATACCTTAAGTTATTGATGTTCCTCCTACAATTTTCATACTTACTTCCTCTAAGTCTAACCCTGCTTTATGTATGATATGTTCAGTGTACAAGTTAAATAGAAAGGTTGATAAAACACAGCAGTGCCTGACCCCTTTGCCATTTGGAAACTATTATATTTCCTAGTATTCTGTCCTGAGGGTAGCATCTTGTCCTGACTATAGATACACATTGGGACGATCAAATGTGACAGCACAGCACACTCATTTCTTTAAGAGTGGTCCAAAGTTGTTTATAGTCTACATAATCAAAGGCTTTGCTATAATCTATAAAGCACAGACTGGTTTTCTTTCTTCTGACCATTCCTCTCTTCAATTTTGGGGGGTTATTTTTATATGTGGACATTATGAGACACCTTTTATGCATACAGTACTTACTATTCTCACAGCTTTGAGAGGTTTAGCATGGAAACAGACATACTTTTGGTGAAGTTGGGCTTACATGCTGGATATCCTTCTCTGGAATTTCCTTATGGGATCTTAGGGGTGAGGTTTCCTGAGAACATTTTCAGCTCAGGGAGGCAGCAGTCCTGCCTCTCTCCTAAGTAATGGGGGAGCCACACAGTGCTTGATGTATATATGAGATCCCATTGCCTGAATTCTGTTGGTTGTCCCAACTAGACGTATTAATAACTGAATTCTGAGTCATCACTTATATAAGTCTCATTGACAATAGGATTCAGGTCCATATTTGCATTCCATGGCTCAGTCTCCATGGGCAAACTCAGAGGTGGGTTTCCACGCTAGTAGAATATCTAATACCCAGGCACAAGCTATGTCCTATGTTAAGCCAAAACTTAGCAGCTGGAATCAACAGAGCTGCAGCCATACTCCTACACAAGCCAAATGTTGTTTGCTTTCACCTTTCATGTAGTCTACCAACACTCATCATTAGAGCTGCAAACAGGCAAAGAATGAAAGCTATTATTTTGCATTCAAATATTATGTTTTAGCCCCATTAAAACATCCTTGAAACCCCAGTGATGCCAAACCACAAACACATGCTTTCAGCAGCTCATCTTCAGATATCTCACATACAGAGAGGTCCCAGAACAGAGTTCCTGGGCGTACACCATTTCATATGGAAGATGTGGGAGAGCAAGCCTTTTTAAATTTATGTTCAAATAAATTATGTGTTTGCTAACATTGTATGATAATTATTTGATATTTCTGATTTGTTGCCTTCTTTGTATTAATATATATTTCATTATTCTGTAGCACGTATGCCATCAGCAGGCTTTTAAATCTATTTTTATCTATTTTATTCACTGTGTGTACAGCGCTGTGTAAATCTCCAGCGCTATATAAATAAACTGTAATAATAATAATAATAATAATAATAATAATAATAATAATAATAATAATATGTTCCATGGCAATATGAAGACTTCTTACATTTAGAAGAGCAGCATATTAGGGCTGGGGCTGTAGCAGAAATAATTTTTCTACCATTCTAATTTTTAATGGACATTTTTCTGGGTGCAGAATAACACCACACACCCAGCTGAGCACACCCACCACACACCCACTTTGCTTATGAAGGTTATTCTGATGCTTGTTCAGAATCCCTGTGTAATTCTGCTAATCTTACCAAACGTATTTTATTGGTTTTGCTTCCTTCACTATTTGGTCAACATTTTTTTCTACAGAAATCTCCAAATTCACCTCAAATTTCTCTTTCCATCAGTTGTGAGCAACATGTGGTCCTGTAGAAGTTGTTTGACTCACCAGAGGCTTGTGAGAAAGGACAAACCATCCTACCACTGTGGAATGAGCTGCTGCTGCTCCTTGGATCATGAACCACTAGTATTGAAATGGAATTCTTAGCATTCCTGATCATTTGGCTAGTGCTACTAGGAGTTGCTATCCAATTATTATCTGGAGGACCACAAGTTGCCACCCCTTTTCATTAGGTGAAATGTTGGGGCAACATTTACTGGTCCATTGCCTGAAGACATACAGTGGCTGCTAACCTGTCACGTATTCTCTATTTGTCCTAATTTGGCAGGAATAGTCCTAAGTAGTCCTCTGCTGTCTCGTTTTTTCAGGTGCTTTGAAAATGCCGTTTCTCTCTCCTCCTCACATTTTTCCTCTTTGGCCTTACTTCAGCTGTTGCAATCAAAGTTCAAAAGTATTGCACTTTACAAACTTGGGTGGGGAGGAGAGAAGGGATCTTTCTCTTCTCTCTAGACTCAGACAAAAACAAACTTCTGCAGCCTCTCCTGGCTTGTGTGTTCTTCCTAATTCATAACTTTTGCCATCTTGACCACATTCTACTTGGCCATGTGTCCTGATTTTCATCGGTGAAACATGGAATTTCAAACCTGCATAGTTTAGCTGGTAAGTTGAAAATTTGCATAGAATGAGAGGATGGAATGGTGAAGAACCAGGTGGGGTTAAAATCTTTAAAAGTCTTTTATGCTGCTCCTCCTCATTGCATTGCAGATACGTACATGTGGAGAAGAGACAGATAAGATTAATAGATGGGTCATCAGCAGCACTCTTCTAGACACTCCAAAGATACAACCCACTAAAGAATGGATTTTCTGCCACCTAGTGGAAGCAAGTATTGCTTTTTAAAAAATAAAAATAAAACCAGTCCTCATCCTATTTCTTCCTCTGGAGGCTTTGTTTCTCCCCATCTCTCAAATGATGTCTCCAGAAATCACTAGTAATTGGAGTGTAATGGTTTATTCAAATCCTCTACTAAACCATTTCTCCAGTGCAGTGAAACAGACAGCTTCCTTTCAGTTACTGGCTAGGAATAGAGCTGTTAATAACATCAATTAATTTCATGACATTTTGGCATTTCTTTGGTGTAAAGGAGTGCAGTTTGCTTACTTACTTGTATTATCCTAAATTGGGCTAACCCCAAACAGAATAGATCCACTGAACCAAATGTTGAATGGTGTGTCAACATGTAGGTAAATACCACTGATTCAAACAGTCAACTGTGCCTGGGACTAACAATAGGATTCAGGGCATTGTCATACTAATTAAGGTCCTCCTTTCAAAGGAGGTTATTTCAGCCTTTTTCAATTCTGAAAAAGAAGAGCAAGAAATATGATTCCCATTCACAATGTAGCAATGTATACAGTAATTGTGGGCAAGAACATTTGGCGATTTCGCATCCTGTCAAAATTACAGAACTTCATGTAAAAAGCAACATGGAAGATTGAGTCATGTGTGAAATTTTTGTGATAAGATATTTGAGAAGGATGTCTAAGGTATAACCTGTGCACATGACAGAGGCATGTTATCACCTAAATCAGGGATGGCAAGTGTATGGGAGCCAATTTCCACCAATCCCTCTGCAGGTCCCCACTATTATCCCCAACAACATGTCAAAATTATTTCCATTTTCATCTATGCCCTTTTTTCCCCAAAATGGCAAACAGAAGTGATATGGCATAACTTCTGGTCAATATTTTGGGAAAGAAACAGATGAAAACTGAAATATTTGGCATGGATTGATTCCAGAAGGAAGGCTGGAGTGCCTGTTAGTGCTGTCAGAGTGAAAACAGAGGACAGATCCTATACCTTTAATGGCTGTGTAGAAAAAGGGATTTCAGCAGGAGTTGTTTGTTACCTGGTTGCATGACAAGCAACACATTGCTGAAATTCCCACTTCTATACAACTCTCAAAGATCCAGGAGTCCTCCCCAATTTTCACTCTGGCCACTTTAGCTGCTTGTGTGAGGCTTTTTGTGCATTTTCATGTATTTAGTTTTCAGGCCAAAATTGCATCATTTTTTAAATGGGAATTCAAGGGCTTTGAAGGAAGGAAGGACTTCGGGAGCAGTCAAAGAGAGATCTCATGGACTGTATAATGCACATAGACCACACTTTCCCCATCCCCTAAGCTTAATGTATGATAGGATGAACATATTGTGCAGCTAGGAATCCTGTGTGCCAGGCAGCCAGGCTTCACTGTGGTTTCTCCCCTGCTGGAAAGCACCCATCTGGTGTTCAGCAATGTCTCTTCTATAGTACCCCAGAGAGGATTGTACAGGGGCACTGTTGCTGAGCTTATTATGGAATGTCTAGCAGTTGGGCATCTCAAAGACAACAAGCCTAATAACAGCCTCTGTAGTTTATTAAACTGTAAGGGCATGCTAGTTCATGTGAAGCCATGTGCAAGAGACAGCTTTATAAGAGGAAACCAGAGTCAGTGAAACCTGAACTTTCTGAGCTAGAATTCTGTAAAACATGCACACAGAAAGCCATTCATTAAGATGAGAAATAACACAAGCAATGTAATACCTTTTATGGGCATTGGTCTTGTATCCATGGAGGAATGTGCAACTTTTGGAATTACACTAAACTCCTCATCAGGAAGTAGGGGAAATCAGCTAAGGCTGCACTCCTAAAACCAATTGACAGGGAATAAGATGCACTGAACTCAACAAGACATAACCCTGAGGAGTTATGTATACAGTTGCACTGTTCTCCATTCGATAAATGCCCTATAAAAACAAAATACAACCAGCCCTCCCCATTTGCAGCTTTGACTTTTGCGGATTTGATTATTTGTGGGTTTGATTAATATGTTTTCTCTAGGAATCTCTATGTCCTCCAGCACAACTCTGCCAGCAGTTAACCATAAAGTTGTACTGAAGAATCTAGATGTTCCTAGAGAAAACACTTCTCTAGAGACATTTGTAGGTCCTCCAGTATGATTCTATCAGCTTCTGGCAAATGTTGACCCCAGAGTTGCACTGGAGGACCTAGAGATTCCTAGAGAGGTGTTTTCTCAGATAAAAAGAATAGTGCTTTTTTATTTGCAATTTTCCCACATTCATGGGCTCCTTCAGCCCTAACCCCAGCAAATGTGGAGGGACCGCTGTGTTTTTAGCTCCTTTTAAGGAGCAGGTGCATTGTCTAGAAACATCAATTATATGAGAACTACAGACCAGTGGAAGGTCACAGATACTATGATGTCCTAAGTACCTAAGGTGTCATTTCAGAGGAATAAACATATTTCCTAATGTGAGAATTGAGATGTTAGATGTGGAGTGAAGTCACATCAAAAGTAGCATCTAACTATTGCCTTGGGAAAACCTTTTCAGGTGGGATAGTTTCAAATTCAAGATCCATGGCTACTAGCATGTAATGTATAGAAGACACAGAGTATTCTAGGCAGGGTTCCGCAAATGTGGTCACTAGGTCACTGTAAGTGCCTATGAATCTCTTCTTAGGAGTTTATCAAATGGGGGGCAAACTGCAAAAATGCCATGCAGAAATGGGATTTAAAAACAGGGGAAAACCCCGCAAAAGTGGGTACCGTATTTTCCAGCGTATGAGACGACTTTTTAACCCCAAAAAATCTTCTCAAAAGTCGGAGGTTATCTTATACGCCAGGAAGAGAGGAAACCCCTCCCTCAGCCTGGCCACCATTTTGTCTCCCTCATTATCCCCCAAATATATATAGAGTCTCTTTTCCCTGCACCCCTCTAAATGTCTATGCACCAAGTTCATTTGTATATATGCGAGAACTTGCGTGTGTATATATGTATATCTGATGGGGGGGAAGTGGAGCCAAAAGCTGCCCCAAGTTGCAAAGCCCCAGAGAAGTAAGCACACATGTTGGAGGAAGGTGAACGTATGGCTCTCATGGAAACAAGGGGCGTGCGGCTTGTATATGTGTGTGTATATGTGTTGTTGTTGGGCTGTTGCTGGGCTGAGGGAAGGCAGTGGATT
>CM034703.1:82264592-82276110 GCA_020142125.1 Phrynosoma platyrhinos
TTATTATTATTATTATTATTATTATTATTATTATTATTATATATGGTTCAAGTAACTGAAATCATTACTTTAACTTGGCATTTAGACAGAGCACAAACTTGAATAGCTACTTCCTAACTGTCAACCCTGCCTATCATGAATTCCAGCTGTTTCATATTGCTATTTTGAAAACCTGGTAACATTTGTGTGTGTGTCATCTACACACTAATATATCCCTCAGATCTATGGTGGGATACATATTTATTTTGTATTCAGACATCAGAACCCAAAGTACAAATTATTTATAAGAAGCACCAGTTAGGATACAATCAATATAGGGGGTGTGCAGATGGGTGGCTCTGGGCTGCCCTGGGAAATGGCAGATCGGGGCCACGGCTACCCCACGCCATGGCCCCGATCCTCCCTTTTGCCACCCTGAAAAGAGCAGCAAAATGCCACTCCTTTTAGGGGCAGCAAAAGGTTGCCCTAAGAGCCAGCACACAGCTCTTCCTCGCCCTTTCTGGTGCAGTGCATCAGAAAGCTGTGCCAGAAGGGCATCTTTATGCCACGCGCTGTGCATAACAGCACGCAGCATCAGGACGGCTTCGGTGTGGGTGTCGGTGTCAGTGCTACCCCAACTGTACCTCCAGGCCAGCCCTTTGGGCCAGTCTGCAGAGGCTCATAGTTACCTAGGTTTGGTTATGAACAAAACTTGGAAATTGCCAGATTCCCCCAGCCAACATGGTCATCTACAAATCACAGTGTCCATTTATTATTAGGGTATGAATAATACCCTAATAAGAACAACAACAACCATACCCTAACACATTCTAGTTAGCTGGAAAAGGCATATTCACTCTGGGAAACTCGCTTTTAAAACTATGTGAGATCCATAAATTGAAAGAAAAAATTAATTTGGAAAGAATCAGACTCTTAACTTTCCCACAAATGGAAACACCTGCATGCCGAAACACCTACCTGGAACAGTAATGGACATTCCATTTACCCAGTAACTGAAACCAAAAATAACTTCTGGGCTAACTCATAAACAATAAAGAATGCTGCACCAATTCATTGGCCTAAACTAAACTGATAAACTATGGTAAACTGAATTTTTAAAAAAAAAGAAAGGAAAGGAAAAACAAAGAGGAAGAGAAAAAGTGAAAGCAGATAAAAGGTTCATAACTCATTATTCTATATAATTATTAATTTCTTGAATACCAAGGGCTTCTCATCAGAGAATGAAATAACATAAGTAAATTTAAAATAACAATAATTATGAAGGTTCTGTGGGAGTGATGGTTGTCATTATTTGTCTTTGTTTCCCTTCTGTGGTGATGGTGATGATGATGATGGTGGTGATGGTGATGATGATACAGCTGATATAAGCAATAAAACAATATTAAATGTCAAGATTTGTGTTTTGGGGAGGTGTTTTTGTTGATAATCCGCCCAATCCAGTCCTATATACATTTGTCCCAGTTTGGTGGAAGAGAATTATGGCAACCCTACATGGAGCTGATCAAAAGCTGCCCCCTTCACAGCCCTTGTGGGTCAAGGAATGATATAGTGGGCGCCGCACAGGAAGTAGTGGCTATGCCAGACCTGAAACACATTTAAATTTAACTTGATCCCTTTGGACTCTTTAGAATTTAAGCATATGCTTATGTTTAAGCAAATGCTTAGATGATTTAGTATCACTGATGGATTTACACACATGATTAACTCCTTCACTGAATTAGTACACCAGTTTGTCAAGGGTACAGTGGTGTTTATATTGTCAAAGCAGGCATGCTGTAAAACATGATATATGTTTACGCAGAAAAAAAAAGTATTTCTGAAGGTCTCTCTCTTAATGTTGTTTCTTCCACTGTATTATGACAAAAGTTTGATGCAAGATATCATACAAGTATTTTTGGTATATGACTTGTACTTTTCTGATGTTTAATTTTACCAGTTCCATGCATTTATTAGTTTGCCTCTTTAGTTTGCCGGGTGTTTTTAAAAAGTTGAACAATGGGAAGCAATTTAGCAAACTTTTCTGCCAAGAGTTCAAAATCTGGAATGCAACTTTCTTAAAGGCTTTTAAAAGAAGGCTTTCTACTGATCATTCACGTTGACATTTGGTTCTCTTATAGTACTTTAATAGACCATAAGGTTCTAATTTTTGTCTTCAAAAGGTAAAAAAAAAAATCTTTGTGAAGCTTAGAGTTTGAAGAGTTAGGCCTAACAATTTTTGTTTTATTACCTTCTTATTTTCTTTAAATGACTACATGACTCCAATGGAATCTGAGGTCTGATTGCATTCATTCGCTTCAACTTGGGACTTTTTATTTTTTTTTTCCTGAAAAGTATTTCTTTGAAACTCAAGAGTGCAGATGCTCTGCATACAGGTATTGATTTTAAAAATCCAGAAGTTGTCAAAGTTACTTATTAGGCTATAGCTCCCTGAATTTCCCAGTCCACTACCCATCTTCTGGGAGTTACATTCCAAAAAATTAATTTTACCAAGCTCTGAGGGGAAAAGCCTATTCTGTACCTTCCAAACAAAGGGGCAGAACAATCCTATCCTTCATTTACACTAAAGAAGGGAAGTTTCTTGATGTTAGTTGCTGTCAAGTCAACTTCAACTTATGTCACCCCTATGAATGAGAGACCTCCAAGTCAAAAGCCCTGGTCAGCTCTCACAAAATCAGGACTGTGGCTTACTTGATTGAGTCTATCCACCAGTAATGCGGTCTTCCTTTTCTCCTACCGCCTTCTACCTTCTCAAGGTAGTGTGGTGGAGTCTCCTTCCTTGGAGGTCTTTAAGCAGAGGCTGGATGGCCATCTGTTGGGGATGCTTTAATTGGGAGTTCCTGCATAGCAGGGGGTTGGACTGGATGGCCCTTGTGGTCTCTTCCAACTCTATAATTCTATGATTCTATGATTCTAAGCATTATTACTAATGAGTCATGTATTCTCATGATATGTCCAAAGTACAACAGTCTCAGTTTAGATGTAAATATGGTAGAGGTAGGCATGACGTTATACACAGAAGTACAGTGTGTGTGTTTTTCTGCCAGGAAGGAGGTAGGTATGATTTTATGCTGGCAGAAAAACCACCATGTTCTGTGTATATTCAAATTAGGAAGGGTAAATATAAAACACAAATAAAAATAACACTAAAATGATTGTGGCACTGAGAAACACTGCCCATCTACCTGGTAATGATGCTTATATGCAACAAGGCATAGAGGAAACAAACAATCCCTATGCCCAATCAGTCCTACACTTTGCTTCTGGTACCTCTATCACACTGGGAAACATAAACCAAAGACACTCCAAAAAGTAGATTGCTGCTTCCACATTGCAGCAATAATCCAGTTTGACACCGCTTTAACTGCCTTGGCTCAATGCTATGGAATTCTGGGAACTGTCGTTTATAGTGGCACCAGAGCTCTGCACAACAAACTACCATTCCCAGAATCCTATAGCATTGAGCCAGGGCAGTTAAAGCGGTGTCAAACTGGATTATTGCTGCAGTGCAGTGTGGATGCAGCCAAAGTCATGACAGTATGCTCCATGTCGTCTAAGGCAAAGGCTTCAGTACTGATTTCCATTAAACAGTTGTCAGCATCTGAAATGCCCTGGATGTGATTGTGGACACCAAATCCAAGAGCAGCTCTGCTAGATCCAACCACCTAATTCAGCATCCTGTTTCTACCAATGGTACCTATAATCAGAGCATACGTGGTTCTACCATATGAAGACACCAGGCTGGGATGGTTGCTGCAGACATCTCACCTCTAATGCCATTTTCAGATTATGGAAAAACACATGCAGAAATACCAGAAACAATATGCATATAGTCCTTTTAGCCTTACTGTGGGGCCTTTCACACTACACAGTTATAGCATTATAATTCCACTTTTGCTGCCATGGTAACATTCCATGGAATCCTGGAGCTTGTAGTTTGTTGAGACACTAGAACTATCTCTGTCTTTCTGAGGTTTCTAAATGCCTCTCCATAAACTGCAAACCCATAGGATATTACCATGGCAATTAACGTGAAATCATACCACTATAAGTCTCCTGTCCTCTGAATAATAGTTCATGATGTCTCTGTTGTCTTCATTTTACTAACAGGAAATCAAGGTTGAGAAAGACTGGACTCATCCAAAAGCACCTAGAGTATGCTTTGGAAAGAAGTTCAAACAAATATATCCCAATACAGGGTACTAAACCCCAGAAAACCAGTGGAACATGCTTGTCTCCTGTCTGCACTCTGCAAATGTGTATTCAGCCTTCAATATAATTCTGAATACAACACCCTATCAATGACATCAATAGTGATTTGATGGGTATGGGTCTCATCTTTCAGTGATGAATTAAATAAAAATGGCTGGTTTATGTTGGCATTGTCATTTGTATATGAGCATTGCTAGTGTCCAATCCACCTAACAGAAAGCTGTGTTCTCTTTCTGACATCTTTAAACTGGAATAGGATTAAACAGGCATAATTGAGTGACTACTCAGCAGTGGTTAAATGCACTTGTAGCTAATTAAGAAAACCTGGATTCATTCCAGGTATGGATTATGCAAAGCAACATCTGTTGCTGGTGCTTCTGTTGTTAAATAAGTGAGATCTCAAAAATCATTCCCTTGGGTTTATGAACTTTTCCAACCACTGCTAGCTCAGGGGTTTCAGAAAATTGGCTGGCATTAAGCAAAACTGTCAACTCCAACTGTTTCTATTATTGTTATTAACTGATGGTCAATAGTTAAATAAATACTTGTCATATAATCATAGCCCAACATGGTATTCTAGATGTGATTGTGGCCACCAAATCAAAGAGCAGGTCTGCTGGATCCAAACAATTCAGCAGTCTGTTTCCACCAATGATAATTGTTGTCTACCAGAACCAATGCCATTCTACCATAAGATTCATATGTGAAAGATTCAACCACCTAATTCAGCATCCTTCTACTATCTCCTTTCTCCTTTCTTCTATCCATCTTCACAACCTCTTCTCTTTGTTGTGACACTGAGCTGTCCTTCAGTGTCAATTTTTCCAAAATTCAAGCATTTCTTGACAAGATCCTATTCACACAGAATTATAGCATTATGAATAGAGCAAGCTAGAATGGAATGTATGGGAAGACATGGAATGTATGGGAAGACAGAAAGTGGAAGAAAAAAGGATAAGTTTCAAAGAATGGAAAATGGAAATAGAAAGTCAACAAAATTAAGTAGCAAACTGTTAATCGATGGAATGAAAGAGGGTGTGAGAAGCAGGTGGAGAAGGTGAGAGTAGGTAATAGAAAGTAAAAGTGAATGTGAGATGGTAAGAGCAAGTAGGTAAGGTAGAAGTAAGAAAGAGAGGAGGTTGTGAAGATGGATAGAAGAAAGGAGAAAGGAGATAGTAGAAGGAGTGCAAGTTGAAAAATGGAGAGATAGGAGGAGGAATGGAAGGTTTGAAGAATGGAAGTAATAAAGAGACGGAGAACGTAAGAGAAAGGGCAGAATGAATGTTAATGGGATGACATTCTACATCAGTAACAGCTACTAGGGGAAACCAATGTTAAGTAATGAACAGAAGTATGAAATGAAATGAAGATACGAAATGAAAAGAATTTATATAACCAATATATATTTTATATGTTTGTTCTTTTTTCTTTAATTCCCTTATTTTCTTTTTCTTTCCTTTATTATACTGTTAGCACAATTGTTTGTATGACTGCATGATTGTTATTTGTCTGTTATGAAGTTGGAATGTGGATGATGGTATTATATGTGATTTTTTTATTAATAATTTTTTTATTTAAAAAAAAAAAAAGAATTATAGCATTATGATTCCACTTTAATTGCCATGGTCTCATCCCATGAAATCCTAGGATTTCGGGAAGCATATTTAGAATTGTGAAGTTGTAGGCTTTCATGGCCGGCATCCATAGTTTTTTGTGGGTTTTTCAGGCTGTGTGGCCATGTTCTAGAAGAGTGTCTTTCTGATAATTTGCCAGCACAAACGTCAGAAAGAAACTCTTCTAGAACATGTCCACACAGCCCGAAAAACCCACAAAAAACTATATTTAGAATTCTCAGCCGGAGAGTTCTAGTGCCTGACCAAACTACAAATCCCAGGACTCCAGAGGATGCAGGCATGGTAGTTAAAATAGACTTGTACTATAATTCTGTAGGATGAAAGGGCCCAAGGGCTGCTGCCATCTGTAATGAGCAGAGTTTTGGCAAAATACTATTTTTTGGACTTGGTCATGTGCAGACCAGGGGATTCAAGGAAGTGTAGTGTGAAAAAGGGAATTTAGCCAGGCTTTGGCTATTCCAGTTATGGGAGTATGGGCTCAGTAAATTGTGGAGGAAGAATTTCTCATTGTTCAAGTGCTGGCTCATGCTGCCTATTGTGCTTTTGCTGTTGTGATTGTTGAGGTGGACAAGAGGAGAGTGTGTTTTGTACCAGGAGCAATTTCTCGTCACATTCTTAATCCTTTTTAAAAGGAATTAAAAAGCAATGATTTAGCTGCTTTCAAGAAACAAGAATGAGTTACTTTTTGTAACAAACTGTAACTACTATAATAACAAGTAACTGAACCTGGAAGACTTAGAACTATGAAATTAAGTAATTAAAAAAAAAACCCAACATCTGAAACTCTATGTTGAAAAAGTCAGGAAACTTCCTGGGTGACCTTGCAGTTGGACCATTTTCTCTCTCTCTCTCTCTCTCTCTCTCTTTCTTTCTCAACTTATTGTCCTGATCAAACTGTTGTGGGGGCATTTGTGCAGCCCTTCTTAATGGAAGGACAGAATAAAAAAGTATTAAATAACAAGAAGAATTTCACAGCAGTTAGAAGCTCAATGAAGTCCATTGAAATTTTGATTTTTCTTTAAAATCTGAGAACCAACAAAAAAAAAACCCATACCCAATGTTTTAGATTCCCCCAAAGAGCTCAGTTTTGGCTGCCTTGTCATCCTCCCACTGCATGGGCAACCTTGGCATCATCCTTTCTCATCCATGCTTTCTTCACATATCCCTGCTTCCTTCCCAGAATCCAGACCATTTATATATTTCTCTCTTTCTCTTCCCCTAACTGATGTATAAAGTATGGCTGCAGAAAACAACAACTTTGGATAGACCATGCTTCCAAAAGAAATTTTTGGCAAACAAGGTAGAAAATGTTCTGGTCTAAATCATATCCTGGCAACAGCCTCACTCTAGTTTGTAATCTTGAACAATTCCAGGCAAACATAACCATGGAGAATCAATTCCCTAATGAATCATTGGCAGTCCTCCCTCTATACATATTTTACGGAAAACTTCACTGTTACTTATGCTTTCCATGGTATCCTTTCCACTTTTGCTTGTAAGTCTGGCAATCTACAGTAGAAAGCAGATGCTAAATTTTAGGGTTTCTATTAAATTTAAGGATCACTGGATAGGTGGGTACATAGGTAGTATATAATATATTTACTTCCTTCAAATTTATCCATTTAACTGGATAAGATATCTGAGAGCCTGCCCTACAAATTCTTAAAACCAACTCCTGTCGCTTCTTTGGCTGATTATGGATGTGAGATTTGCATTTTATAAAATTGAGAGCCAGGATGGTGTAGCAGTTTGAGCATTGGATTATGAAAACCAGGGTTTGAAACCCCTCTAAGACATGGAAACCTAGTGAGCGTCTTTGGGCAAGTCACATTCTCTCAGCCTCAGAGAAAGGCAAAATGCAAACCCCCTCTAAACAAATCTCTAAACAAAACAAAAACCTGTAATGGGTTCCCTACAAGTTGGAAATGACTTGAAGGCATGCAACAATTCTTTTGAAAGTAAATAAAGTTGTGAAAGGCTTAAAACAGAGATCATCTGGTGGTGACAGAGCTTCCCCACCTCCAGTCTAAGGAGTTATTTATTGGGATACTAACCTCCCTATGAGACAAATTAAAAATAAGACTTGTCCAGTCCTTTGAAGCAAGTTAGATGGACACATTGCAATTTGCCCATGGTCAACCAGTGAACTTAATGGCTGAACAAGAATTTGAACCCAACTCTTCCTGGGTATCAACTGCAATAGTACAGCAGCTACATCCCATTAGCTCTCAATTGACAAAGGATTGATGGCAGCATTATTTCCCAGCCATTTCTATGTTTGAGTCACAATAAAGTTAGTAATGACTCATTAATAAATAGCAGCTAATGAAGTTACTATGTAGTGCTAATAAGTATGGATGTGAAATGCAAAATAACAGGGCATGAAATCAGCAGTTTTTGCCATTACACATCTTGAGAATTTGACCAGGATGGGAAAGCTCTTTAAGTTTCACCGATGTCTAAAATAGCAACATAATCCAAAATATGTTTCCACCTAGGGAAATAACAAAAATGCCTTTCCAAATAGTTTTTCTTGCCACAGTTATTATGAAGGGTTAAAATATATGGATTTAGTGAAGGGTTAACAAGATGATTCTTTGTGATAAACCCCAACTATGAAACTTATAGGCAACCACTAGATTTCATCTCAAATCCTGCCAAACCACAAATTGTATGTGGGTTTCATTTGAAGCCATGAACCAGCTCTGGCTTGCTTTAAATTAGTCCTAATATAACTGAAAACATTGCTAAAACTTTATGTAACCTTTCAAAAAACCTATTCTGAATTTTGTATTACTTACAAAACTTAAAAGCTTATATCCTCCACGTGGTTTGGCTTTTGCTAGCCACATTTTCTAGTAATACAAATGGGGTGGATGAGTTTATCACATTCACCATCTCCCATGTTTTGCATTTTTAAAAAGTTATTTCCATGGGATTTATAAATTTTCCTTTTTTTTTTTTTTTTTTGGTTCTTTTAACAAGCCAAACAAAATTTGCAGACTAGGGTACAGCTCTTCCCAGGATGGTGATGGTCATGGGGGGGATACTTATCTAATGGGTGGGAATGTGGTAGTAACCCCTTTCAGCACCACAAACATGGTTGAATACAGAGTTGGTTTGCCAGATAATGACTATCTCAGGCATTGAAATTTCATGGAAAGAATCAAAGACCATGACATGGTCTTTTGTAGTGTCACAGGGGGTGGACCCTGGTAATATCTTTAACCATGATACATTAAGCATCAACTACAGCTGCACAGAATCATTCAAAGAAAAATCATAAAGTAACGCAAAATCACAAGTAAGGCAAATAGATAAATACACACACCTACATCTACACTCACACACTCTTTTCAATCTGGCACTCTCACCCTGAGATTCCTCCCCTGCACCCTGAAGAATGGAGAAGAGGACCCAGACTCTGAGATCTAGGGACACTAATGCATAAGGACCTAAATCCATTATCTGTCCCAAGTAGAGTAGACCCACTGAACCTTTGGAAATTTGGTAAGGGCCTTTGCAGACTGCTAGAAATAGTGCAAATTGAGTCCACTTTAAGGGTTAGGGTTAGGGTTAGGGAATCATGGGAATTGTATTTTATTGTGGCACCAGAGCTCTCTGACAATGAAGGCTCAATATGTCTCAGAAAAAAAACAATTCCCATGATTCCCTAGCACTAACCCTAACCCTAAAAGTGGACTCAATTTGCACTATTTCTGGCAGTCTGCAAAGGCCCTAAGTCAACATATATGTACATTGGATTGATTCAATTGGTCTATTCTATTTAGGATAAATAATTGACTTTAGGTCTCAGACCTTTTATAGCTGAGCACAGAAAGCCATCTGCATGAATGGGTGAATCTGTCAGTTTCATTTTTCCATTTTTTCCATGGAATTTATAAAGAACTGTTTGATTCTAGAGGAGTTCTTACGAGAAAAAAATTAACCAAATGAAATTCTCACCCACCCCAATACAGAGCACTGAAGAGGAGGATTTCTTTTGTGTGCCTGATAAGGAAGTGGAACCCAAGTATTCCACTTTCTTATTCAGAGCAGAAAAGAACCAAAACAAGTACAGCATCAAGGAAGAACAAACAATATTTTACGTAGCAACTTAAGGTTGTAGTCCTTAAGTAGCACATTCATTTGGGTGTAAGTCTTATTTGAACTCAATGATCTCTGTAAATAATAGGATTGTACTTTCAAGGGTCTGGATGATGGCTCATTATGTTTCTGATAATGGCAATGATTTTGCAATGACCTCTGGACCAGAACTCAAGAAAGTTCCTTTTTGGGTTAGAATTCCCAAATCACTTAACCAGCACAGCCATATTGGCTGACAGATTCTGGGAGTGGTAGCATGTCTTGGGTTGCAACTTTTCTAAACTGGAAGTTGGCTTTCTACGATGGAGGAAATCCAGGCATCAACACCCTTTTGAGCTCTATTCTGTCCTCCCTAGAAGCGCCTCATACTTCCAAAACAAATAACTACTAGTACCAATTTAGTTCTCCACACTTTCCTTTTAGATTCAGAAAACTCTTTATTCTTCCCCTTGATTTTTGCACATGTAAAATTCTTGCCCAAGATCTTATGAAGTTTCCCTCCACAATATTTCTCTAATGATGATTAATTTAATGTGCATTGATGAACACCATTTAATATCACTGCTCATAATCTATTTAATTTCTGCTTCTGCTCCCAGATACATACTAAATAAAACAGGCCAATCCTATATCCTACTGTGCTTGGAGTTGCTATGCTCCAGCATTGACAGAATGAATGAAGGGTAGTTAGAAAGGGTTTTAGGTATCCAAGAAAGGGACAAAGAGTGTCCTTGTTGTAGTGTCCTGCGGGAGACATAGTGTTTGGTGACTAGTGGAGTCACAGGTAACCAGAAGGGTTATAAGATACAAAAGTTTAATAAAGATTCTGTGAGAACAATGGGGGGATGCAGATGGGCGGCCCTGGGCCACCCCGGGAAGCAGAGGATTGGGGCCACTTCTACCTCACACAGTGGCCGATTCTCCCGTTTGCCGCCTCTAAAAGAGTGGCAAAATGCCGCTCCTATTAGAGGTGGCAAAAGGCCTCCCCAAGAGCCAGCACACGGATCTTCTCTGCCTCTTCCAGCATAGCGCATGAAGACGCTAAACCAGGAGGATGTCCCAACGCCACGCGTCATGCGTAATGGCACGTGGCGTCAGGAAGTCTTCGGGGAGGGGTTGGGGCGGCTGGCGTGCAGGTGCCCCTCCCCTTCCCTGCCTCCAACACACCACAAAGGGTCCATCTGCAGAGGCCCTTAGTCTGTAAGGGGTCATATACAAATCTATAAAGAAACAATTACAAAGACAAGGTAAAGAAATTGTTAAACTGAATAATTAATAAAGTAGTCATACACTGTATCCATTGTGAACACCATCCACTAAAAAAGATATTGTATTCAGCCTGACCTGAAATAAATTTATTACTTTGCTTCAACAAGCAGCTGTCTGAAGTAATTTCAAAACACATTAAAAACGCCACCAACATCGAGAAAGGGACTGTACAGACCGGCCAAAAGGGAGTGGAGAGGGGATTTGGTGACCACATACCGGCCACCCTGACTCTGCCCTGATGCTGCCATCATGCCACCCACCCAAACAGATGGCGGGTGGGGTCAGGGCACTCCCTTGGT
>CM034703.1:82301810-82326085 GCA_020142125.1 Phrynosoma platyrhinos
ACTGGGTTTTTGTACTGGAGCGGGAAATTGAATCCTGGTCTCCGGAGTGGTATTCCAACACTTAAACCACTACACTTGCCTACCTTTAATTTTTCCCTTTATAATGAGGGGCTATATATCTGTGTGAAGAACTCCATGTACACCAGATTTAGAAAGCCTAAAGTTCTATTTACTAGTCCCGACTAGAGCAGACACGTTGAAACAGTGAAATTTCTGTTTATTTGTCCTTACACTAGTTGGTAATTATGGTTGTTTAGGCCACGGCTTTTCTCTGGTTAGAGAGCCACTGTGGCATAGTAGTTTGAGCGTTGGACTCACAACCAGGGTTCAGTTCTCATCTTGGCTGTCTGTGACATGGGCAAGTCACATGATCTCAGCCTCAGAGGCAGGCAAAGACAAACTTCCTCTTAAGAAATCTTGTTAAAAAAAAAAAACATGATAGGATCATCATAAGTTGGCAATGACTTGAATATGCATAACAACAAATTAATACATTGCCAGCACAGTGGTATGTATATTTATCTGTTGCATGGGGCTGTATTTTTTTGTAAATCTTCAGGATTGCAGCCGTTGGCAGCTAAGCATCTTTGTATTCATAACTAGTAAAAAGCCACCAAGAAGAAGGAATGTAGGCATAAATAACAATAAGAAGTGCTCTCAACTGTTATTTCCTTCCCATTGGGATTTACTATTGTGTTTGTAGCAGTTTTCTTGATCTAGGTGAGACTGAGGTCCAAAACACACTACAGAAATAATCCAGTTTGAAACCGCTTTAACTGCCCTGGCAATGCTAGGGAATTCTGGCAACTGTAGTTTTGTGAGACATTTAAGCCACCTCTGTCAGAGCTCTGGTGCCACAACAAACTACAATTCCCAGGATTCCCTAGCAATGAGCTGGGGCAGTCAAAGTGGTCTCAAACTGGGTTATTTATGCAGTATGTATTGGACCCAAGTTCCTATTTTTATCAAAACAATAACCCCAGTATTACCTTAGCATTTCCTCCCTTCTCATTATCTAAGTCAGCTTCCCAAGCTGGTGTTTTCCAAATATTTTGGATCTAACTGCTCTGCTGTTTAGGGCTGATGGGAATTGTTGTCCAGAACTTTGGGAAGGCACCAGTTTGGAAATGCTCTGTAGGTTATGTCTTGATCTGTAAATATTCCTGTGTACATTGTATGCAAAGTGAGTTACTTGATAAGTGATTGTATATAGGTGATGTACCTTCAGCTCCTTAAGAGTTAAAATATATTAGGTTTTAAATAGAAATCTTTCACAATTGGTTACAGTGATTGATTTATGCTTTTGCCTGGTTGTTGTCTACTTTCATTTCCACTTCATTTTCTTTCATTTTGCCACTGTATCCTTTTTGAATCCAGGCTCTAAAGGTATTGTATGTTAACGGCTTGTTTCTTGTCAGATGAAGTTATCAAACAGATAGTCATGTTAGTCTGTTTCAGCATAAAATTGAGAAGCAGGCAGGGATGAAGAGACTCCAGCAGCACCTTTGAGACTAATTGGTTTGGTGTTCTCTGTGTTTTTGTGAGTATAAGTTATTTCTGAAGTGTGCATCTGAAGAAATGAGTTGATAGCCAGGAAAGCTCATGATAAATAAGCCTGTTAGTTTCAAAGGTGCTGCTGGATTCCTTCATTCTCCTCTTTTCAATTTTGTCAGATTGAGTGGTGATAATCAGTCTTATCCAACCACATATGTAATCTTAAATTACAGGAGTTTGAAACTGATGCTACTTCTCTTCTCCAGCATATGTGTCAGCTGTGTTCTGAGAACCAATCCTCCCTTTCGACATAAGACTGAACAAGTTGAATGGTTTAAGTATCTAGGGGTCACCTTTCAATCATCTCGTGCCTTGATGGTCTGCCAAACTGCTGTCACCCAGTCAGCATCTAATACCACTAAACCCCTAGTTCATTTCTTTTATACAGTTGGCCCTCCGTATCCACGGATTTTTTTTTATCCATGGAGTCAGCCATCCATAGTTTGAACATATTCCAAAAAGATATAAATTCCAAAAAGCAGACCTCAATTTTGATATTTTATATAAGGGATACCATTTCACTACACCACTATCTTTAATGGGACTTGAGCATCCATGGATTTTGGTATTCACAGGGGGTCCTGGAACCTAACCCCAGTGGATGGATACCAAGGGCCTACTGTACTAATAGTGGCCAGTTTTTTCCTACTTCATTTAGGGTATTCAAGACGAAGGTGTTTCCACAACTACTCATATCAATATCAATGTGGCATATCAATATGGATTTCAGGTTTCTCTACAATATTGTAGCAGGTTCTCTCAGCTTCTTTTTGGAAATTGTTAGGGGTACCTAATTGTGTGATATGAGCTGTTTTACAGCTTGAAGTTGGTTGTCCCTCAGTGGAATTCACTGCTGTAAGGCACTGGCTGAATATTTTTTTTAATGGAGGCCTTGAGTCTGGCTATCCATTCCTTGTGCTGAAAGACATTTATAATTCCCTTTCATTAGGTCTAAAAACATTGAAGAAAAGTTGCAGAGATTGTGCTTCTCAGATAATTTTCTTGCTATTCAGGACTTGATCAGGGCACAGCTGACTCTGGCTTGTCATATTAAAGATACTGGCATACAATATTTTATATCCACTGCCCGCACAACGTGTTCTATAAGTTTAGGACTATAGTTCAGTCCTGAGTGGGAGGCATATTATTTACAAAATTTGACTATACCCAAGTATTGTCCTGCATCCACAAAAACACAGTTTAATTTAATCCCATCTGCTGCATTAGAGGGTCAATATCAGAGTCCATATCCCTATAAAGATCATGTTTGCTCTTATGGAGAATTTTGCTGCATCCGCACTGCAGAAATAATGGAGTTTGACAGTATTTTAACTGTCATGGTTGAGTGCCATGGAATTTTGGGAATTGTAGTTCTGTGAGACATCTCGCCTTTTCTGTCAAAAAGCTCTGCTGCCACAACAAAGTACAAATCCCAGAATCCCAGAGCATTGAGCCATGACAGTTAGTGGTATCAGACTGCTTTATTTCTGCAATGTGGATGCAACCTATAACTCATGTCCTTTTCTCTTGTACTTTTTATAAGGATGAGTGATTGAGATTAATTACACCTCTCCTGTCTAAGTTCCCAGAAAGATCTCAGTACTGGTACTTGGTATACTTGCTCTGTGATTTTGATAAAAGCGTAACAGAAGCAGTTGCAAAGTTTGTCTTTTCTGGTGCTAAAATGAGTACGATCTTGACTGGCACATATATAACAAATTGATCTGTCCAATGGCTAAAATGCTACCTATCCTATAGTGCTTATTTTATAGCTTTTAATTAACATATTTCTATTACGTGTGAATTATGGCATGTTAGTGGTTTGTGATAATAACAAAGGGGGACATTGGAAATCATTTATTCTTTCAAGAAATGGTTATATTGAAACTTGTTTTTTTATCATTGTGTTACATACCAACTAACATTGAGTAAATGGTATTTTGTATTATAAGCTGTATGACAGTAAGCAATTTAATACAAATGTATTTCATTGTATTGTTTTAATATGTACTTAATGTATTGCCTAATGATCTGCTGACAATTACAAAGGATTTTGTTGTTGGATATGCCTGTGTTAATATGAAAGTCAAGTCTAAGAGGTGAGATCTGTAATTTTAAATACGTACAAAGTGTTGCTTCCATGTGACCAACCCCCTATTTAGTGTATTAGTCTTTATACCTTAGTGTTTTCATTGGATATTGCTTATGTTTTAAGTAATGATTGGAATGATAAAGATTGTGGAATGGTAGTTGTGTATATTCACACCCCTCAAAGAAGTTCAGTTTTCCTTCAGCATCTCTTCCATTCCTGTTTCTACTACATAAACTACATTAGATGGTCAGAATATTTGAGACAAACTTCATTCTATCTTGGTGATATCCTTCTGTCACTAACCCATTGCTGTTTTAACATACCTGTATTATGCTGTCTAGAAGAAGTAAAGATTTTGTTTTGTTTTGCTGGGTGCAGAGTTAATACCTTGCCTGAAGCATCAGTAAGTTTCCTTAGTGGCAATTTGATTCAAAATCTCATATGCTCATACTCAGAATTACCCTCTCCATGACTGGCACCTTTCCAATCATATTATTAAAATGTCCTTCTTCTAATTCCACAGGGGAGGAGTGAATGGCAAATATGATGGGAGATGCTGCAAAACCATGCTTTGCCAGACGTAATAAAGAGCGGGGAATTTTAAATGAGGAAGATTTCCAGAAGTATGCTGTACGTCATGATTACCAGTTAATGGATGATTACGGAAATGGATACCCCAACAAGATGGACATAGGACTTGAGAAGAGGAAGGGTGCCCTGGTTCATTGTGGAACAAGTCCCAGAAAGGGAGCACATGGTGCTTTGAGTAATACAATTTCATCTAAAAATATTGTTTACAGTCAAGGGACAAGAATAACTGATACCTCAAAAGACCAAATTAAGAAATGGGTATCTGACAACCATCATGCTAATTCAGACAGTTGGAGAGAGTATAGATCTACAGCCAGGATTCCTATGATTATCAGGCCACGGAAGGATTCTTCGCATGAATATGAGAGCCTAGGAAACAGAAATGGAAGACGGCAGCTGCAGGGAGACCTAACAAGTGAAGATATATCAGATAGGAAAGGAAATTCAGGTAAAAGAATCTATAATTTTTACCAGTTGTCTTTAGATCATTTTCCGTCATGTTCAGCAGCTTGCATGTCTTTTAGGTTATCATACCGAGCATAGGAAGACTATGGCCTGAGGACTACATGAAGTCCATCCCCATTTTAACAGCACATCCAGCCCACAGATCCCCATTTTTTAAAATAATAACAATAGGTGAATCTCCTAGTGCTTGGAAACATTGGCTGCAACAAAGATGACATTTAAACTCTTCCAAACACTCATTTTGTAAGTCAAAATTGACTGAAAATCCTAACTTATAGTGGATGTCTGGCCTCAAGCTGATTTTCAGCTGAAAATCAGGAGTTGTAGCCAGGCTTTGGTGTGGAAGCTGGCCTCTGCTGGAGTTTCCCACACCTGCCATAATCTTAAGGTTGTTCTCAGGGGTACTTTAATTTTGGGAGATGTTAGGCTTGCATACTCAGTATTCCTGTTAATTTATGAAACAATATACATTATTAAAACTACTGGAGAAAGTTTAGATTGGTTGATAGTACCCCAGTCCTCCCTCTAGTTTTTAGGTTTTCTGGCAGAAGTGGCATTTCTTTGCATTGGTTATATGAATATCCTGTATGAGCAGCTTTCCTTCTCCCCCCACCCAATATCTTTATGAAGGTTACCAGACAGGGCTGGAAAAAGATTCTGATTTGTAAGTAGCAAACCCAGTGTTTAAGAATCACAGATTTGAAAGCCCTCATCCTTACACAGCACTATATACAAAAGCAGAGGTGCCAGTATCAGAACTGTGTGAGCAAGGTCTGATAGGAAGTTCTGCTGTACATGTCCTACAAAACTAGAAATATGCAGGAGCAATATGGTAATGCTTTTGCACAGCTGCCAGTCATTTCAGTAGGGGGTGTATTTTGGTGAATTGTGTTCTAAGTGCAGTGGGCTCTTGGTATCTGCAGAGGTTTGGTTCTAGGACTGCCTATGGATACCAAAATCCATGAATGTTTCAGTTACATTAAATACAGTGGGTAGTAAAATGGTGTCCCTTAAATAAAATGGCAAAATCAAGGTTTGCTTTTTGGAATTTATACTATACACACACACACACACACACACACACACGGCCCACTGTATCTATGGACTTTGAAATATATATATATTTCAAACAGTCCATGAATACAGTGGGCCAACTGTATCTGAAATACTTTGAAGACCTGTGATTTCGTCATTAGGTCTAGTTCTACCACTGAGGCAGATTGCAGACCATTCATTCCTAGTTGCTATGGCCTGTAAATCATCTGGTGGCCATCCTTTTAGTGATTAGCTTTTTCATAGTAAACTAGCTTGTTCCGTAGAAGATAGACACACAGTTAAGATATACAGGCTTAATGGTAATGAGTAGAATTTGTTAAAGTAATTCAAATGAGCAGCATTAAAAAGGACACAATATAGATCATTGAATCTTAGAGTTGGAAGAGACCACAAGGGCCATCCAGTCCATACAGGAACTCAAAATCAAAGCAGCCCCAACAGATGGCCATCCAGCTTCTGTTTAAAGACATCCAAAGAAGGAGACTCCACCACACTTGGAGGGAGTGTGTTCCACTGTCCCAACAGCGCTCACTGTCAGGAAGTTCCTCCTGATGTTGAAGTGGAATCTCTTTTCTTGTAGCTTGCATCTTTTGTTCCAGGTCCTGTTCTCTGGAGCAGCAGAAAACAAGCTAGCTCCCTCCTCGATATGACATCCCTTCAAATATTTAAACAGGGCTGTCATATCAACTCTTAACCATCTCTTCTCCAGGCTAAACATAACCAGTTCCCTAAGTCGTTCCTCATAGGGCATGGTTTACAGACCCTTCACCATTTTAGTTGCCCTCCTTTAGACACACTCCAGTTTTTCAACATCCTTTTTGAATTGTGGTGTCCAGAACTGGACACAGTATTCCAGTTGGGGCCTGACCAAAGCAGAATAGAGTGGCACTATTACTTCCCTTGATCTAGATACTATACTTCTATTGATGCAGCCTAAAATCACATTGGCATTTTTAGCTGCTGCATCGCACTGTTGATTCATGTTCAACCTGTGATCTACTAGGACTCCTAGATCCCTTTCACATCTAGTCTCTCATTAAGCCAGGTGTCCTCCATCTTATATCTATGTATTTCATTTTTTCCCCCTAAGTGCAGTACCTTATATTTCTCCATGCTGAAATTCATTTTGTTAACTTTGGCCCAGCTTTCTAATCTATTATTTTGAATTTTCATCCTGTCCTCTGGGATATTAGCTATTCCTCCTAATTTGGTATCATCTGCAAATATGATAATGATGTTGAATATCACTGGGCCCAAGACAGAACCCTGTGGCATCTCACTGGTCACTTCTCTCCAGAATGAAGAGGAGCCATTGCTGAGTACCCTTTGGGTTCAGTCAGTCAACCCAATTACTAATCCACCTAACAGTTGTATTGTCTAGGCCACATTTTACTATCTTGTTTGCAAGAATATCATGGGGGAACTTGTCAAAAGCCCTACTGAAATCAAGATATGCTATGCCTACTGCATTCCCTTTATCTACCAAGCTGGAAATTTTATCCAAAAAAAGAGATCAGATTAGTCTGGCATGACTTGTTTTTGAGAAACCCATGTTGACTTTTAGTGATTATGGCATTCCCTTCTAACTGTTCACAGACTCTCTGTTTAATGAGCTTTCTAGGATCTTTCCTAGTATTGATGTCAGGCTAACTGGTTGATAGTTTTTCCCCTCTTTTTTCTCCTTTTTGAAGATGGTGACAATGTTTGTCCTCTTCCAGTCTGCTGGGACCTCTCCTATTCTCCAGGAGTTTTCAAAGATTATTGCCAGTGGCTCTGAGATTACATTTGCCACTTCTTTTAATATCCTTGAATGTAGTTCATCTGGTCCTGGAGACTTAAATTCTTTTAGGTTAACCAAGTGTTCCTGTACTACCTCTTTACATATTCTGTGCTGCATTTCCCCTTTTGTGTCCTCTGCTCGATTTTCTCAGGTTGAGCACCCTTTTTCTTTTGTGAGAAGATTGAGGCAAATAAGGTGTTGGGTTGTTCTGCCTTGTTTCTGTCCCCTTTTAGAATTTTCCATCTTCTCTGTGCAGTGGCCCTACCATTTCATTCTTCTTTCTTTTGCTATGGACATACCCAAAAAAGCTCTTTTTATTGTTCTTAACCCTTCTAGCATGCCTGAGCTCATTCTGCACTTTGGCTTTCCTGACTTTACCCCTACATGTGCCAGCTATTTGTTTGAATTCCTCTTTAGTGATTTTGCCCCTTTTCCATTTCTTATACGTCTCCTGTTTAAAGCTTAGTTCAGTTGAAAGTTCTTTTGTCATATAACCCGGTTTCTTGAGACACCTCCCATTTTCCCTCCTCATTGGAACAGTCTGAGATTGTGCCTTCAGTATATCCCTTTTGAGAAACTCCCATCCATCCTGAACTACCTTCTCCTTTAGTATTCCTGACCATGGAATCACTCCCAATGTTTTGCTAAGTTTATTAAAATCAGCTCTCCTAAGTCTAGAATGAGTGCCTGACTATGCCTGGCTTCTCCTTTGCACTGTATAAGAATCTCCAGGAGAGATGTTTAGTGGGGGATGTTAAAAGGAAAAGGAGGGTATTTTATCATATTAAAACAAGCAAAACCCCATGGCTTTGTTGCTTCTGTTGGCTTTCCAGTTATCTTAATGCAGATGGGTTGTTATCGCTTTCTTCCACAGTGGTAATGCATCAATATTTGAAAAAGTTCCAAACAAGTGTGTTTAAGAAGATAAAAGCTAACAGATACTACTTAAACCTTACAGACCTCTACACATTTACTTCAGAGTAAGTCCTGTAAGTTCCATTAAGTACAAGGAGACCTCTGAATAAATGTCCATAGGACTGTGCAGCATATTTATTTATATTTGGTGGCCGTGGGGGGGGGGTTTGTATGTGTATACTGTTACATTCCGTGTTTGGGGAGGAATTGTGTGTCTCCAGAATTTTTACTCCACAGTTTTCAACTCCTTCATAAATGTCTGTAGTGTACGTCATCACTCAGGGTTTCTTTGAGTTTTGTTTTATTAAGCTGAGGAAATGCAGCAAGTTCCTAATTGTTAATTTGTGAAGTGTACACTTTTCTAATATCTGTTTAAAAGAAATGAAGAAGCCTAGGAGGTCAAAGAGATCGAGAAGAATGAGAAAAAAAGAGAATGATCAAGATGATGAAATTGATGGTCCAGTTATAGATGAGTCTCTACTGACAGCAAAAGAATTACTAGGACTGCAGCAGGCTGAAGAACGACTCAAACAAGACTGCATTTACAGGCTGAGGAAGGTAGTATTTATGAAAGTATTGTTGCTGTTGTTGTTGAATATGTGTCTTGAGACTAAAAATATCTGCTAGCACTATCCTAGTAAGGGAGAAAAGCAACAAAAAAGCATTTGGAAAAGCATAGCAGAATGTTAAGAGTTGATGCGGACCAGCACTATAGACTGGCCTGGGGGAGTTGGGGAAGGGCTGGCTGTCCCAACGCCGTCCTGATGCCGTTCTGACACTGCGTGCCTGTCTGCACAGCGCACGGAATCAGGACGCCCTCCTGGCACAGCGTGTATACACGCTGCGTCAAAAGAGCTGCAGTGGCGGCTCAAAAGGTGGACTTTTGCCGCTCTTTTGGGGATGGCAAAAAGGAGGATCAGGGCTGTGGCATGTGGTTGCTGCAGCCCCGATCTGTCACTCCCAGGGGCGGCCCAGAGCTGCCCCAAACGGGCCATCTGCATTGGCCCTTAGTCTCAGAATATCAAATATAATTTCATCATATTTGAAAGTTATTCTGAAGAAGATAGTATTTCTTGTTATGACCAGCATTAATAGTTCTGGATAATTACCTGCAAATAGTTGCTTTGTTGAAAGTTGCAGGAGTACAACAGACAAATTTGTTGTGTCAAGTTAAAATTTGAAGTTTTCAACATAAATCAAATGGCTAACAAATAGAAAAACTACAGTTGTCCCTCTACATTTGCAGATGTGACTTTTGTGGATTTCATTATTCATAGATTTGCTTAATATGTTCTCTCTAGGAATATCTAGATCCTCTGGCCTAACTCTGTGGTCAACTTTAAGCAAAAGTCACAGTTAAGGACCCAGAGATTCCTAGATAGGACACTCCACTAGGCATTTGTAGCTCCTTCAGAGCAATTCTGTGGTCAATGTCTGACAAATGTTGACCACAGGGAGGGAGCACTGTAATGAGCAAATCACTTAACTGAATGCTGCACTCAGTTAGTTACCATTATTCTTGTAGGTGTTGATGTGTAACTTAATTGAACACTTCCTTTCCTACCCCATCTCTCATTCTCCTATGTTATCCTTTCCTAATCTGATGCTCTCTATTGAAGGATTTCAGGTTGAGGAATGCTTTTCTGTCTGATGAAAAGAACTGATAAGGCAAAAGACTGTTGAGCCAAGACTGTTTTTTTGTTTGTTTGTTTGTTTTGTTTTGTTTTGTTTTTGTGTTAGTATACTGAGGCAGCCACTCGGGACAGTGAGATAGCACCAGCGCAGCTGTATTAGTATAACTATAGTCTAGGCAAAGACCACACATACCTGTTTAAAGAATTTGGCTTGTTGTGAACAAATGTGCTTCTGTGTGCTGGTCAATCACTCTGTGGCATGTTATGTGGCTAAACATATCATGTCCCTCCTTTCATTGGTTTGCTTTTTCTGATGTCTGAACTCAGCCAGACTCAATTTCTGATTTATCTCTCCCCTGACAAGCCAGAGAAATAATCCTAGAATAAACCATAGAGGAGAGACAACACAGAGTGCTGAGGCCTGCTGAGTTTGGACATCATGATCAACCAGTACAGCCTTACTGTTTGCAATGGAAATTACCATCTTTGCTGCTCATCAGCAATTTTATTTATTTATTTATTTATTTATATCCTGCCTTGCTCCCGATATAGGGATTCAGTGCAGCTAAAACAAATTTAAAATAGTACAAGTTAACAACAATACAAAAGCATTAAAATTGTAGATATGAAGTTTTTTTAAAACTAAAAAGTTAAAAACACTACACATTAAAAATATTAAAATGTATTAAAAGCTATATACAAACCTTGACATTATTTAAAAGCCCAACCCTTGTCAGTTTAAAAAAGTCTGATGGCAAAAAAAAAAATGTTACTACCTGCTGCCAAAAGGAAAGCAGAATTGAGGCCATTCTGACTTCGCTAGGGAGGGAATTCTAAAGCCTGGGAGCATCCACTGAGAAGACCCTCTCCCTTTTCCTGCCAAATGAGCCTGAGAAGGTGGTGGGACAGAAAGAAGAGCCTTTCTGGATGATCTTAGTGCTCTATAGGAAGATATGGTCCTTCAAATAACCTGGATCCAATAGATATAGGGCTTTATAGGTCACAACCAGCACCTTGAGTTGTGTTGGAAACAGATCAGCAATCCATGGAGCTGTTACAACAAGAGAATAGTGTGCTTCCTGTAGCCAGCCCTAGTTAATTACCTGTCTGCAGCTTTTTGGGCCAGTTGAAGTTTCTGAGCTCTTTTCATAGGCAGCCACATAGAGCCACAAACAGGATATGACCAAGGCACGTAAGCAAAGGCAGCCTGACTTGGATAATGGATATTCGAGTTCAAAAATATCTCAAGTAGCAAGTTGTCACTGGGTTTGGGTTTGTCTTCCTTTGGGGACAGGATGGGCTTTATTTATTTATTTATTTATTAACTTTCAGATTCCTACATCTCTATAGAATCATCCAAGTGTTCAGAAACTTCTTCCAAATTTGGGGATTGCATTATTTTACTACCAAAGTAATAGATATGTAACCACTTAGGTTTATTTCTAGTACGTAAGAGTGTGACCTGCAGCAAAATGATGCATCATGTCTGAATGCCCCAGTAGTGTACTTGTTTGGGATGGCAGCCAACTGTGCTTCTTTGCTGAAAATCAATTTACTTTTTCCCCTTTGATTTTTTTATTTTCTTTTTCAAGGTGATAGTCAGTACTACATGGCTACTGAGATCCCCAGTCTCCAGGCTTTTTTTTTTCTTGGTGGGAAGGCATTGTTTAATTTTTATTGGTTTTTAAAGATCATTTTTAGTAATTCTACAAATCTCAAGGTTTCTCTGAGTATGTTGATCTCTTCCTCTTGTTTCTAAGTGCTATTGTCTTGACTCCATTTCTGATGGCAAAAGGGTACTGAATTTGCTATTAAAAGAGGATTTACAGATCAGCCCACTCCTTCCTGTCCCTGATTTCTTCCAAGTGTGTTGCACTGCAGCTCTTACCAAACCCATGGCATTGCTGGCTAGGGATAATGGAAGCTGTGGTCCAACACAGCTGGAGTACACCAGGTTGGGGAAGGTTTCTTTAGATAAATCAACTGAAAATAGGATTCTAATCAGTTTTGGCTGCTAAATTATCTGGGGTTTTTTTTCCCCTGTAGGATTACTCTATCAATTCAAAGTGTTTTTAAATTATTCTAGATAACATCTTAAGTAAATGGGTTGTCAGTGGGTCAGGGTGACTCTTGGCAAAAAATATTGTGAAACAGTGATTTTAATATATTGCCTTCTCCTTAGCGACCACGATGCTACCCAACAGCCAAATATACTTGCAAATTATGTGACACTTTGATTGAATCTGTGGCATTTGCTCATAAGCATATAAAAGAAAAAAGACACAAGAAAAATATAAAGGTGAGTAAATAGCAAATTGTAACTATAGCTTCTTGTTAATGTTAGTGCTTTATCAAGAAAACTCAGAATATCAAGTGCCACAGCATAGTAGCTGATCAGCAGCAGCTTCTACAACTGAACATAAAGGCTCAGTATTCTGCATTCCACATTTCTGTGTTCTAGGCCAGGATACTCTGTGTTGCTTCCTGAGAAGTGGAGCAGCCAGACGATCTAGCTCGGGTAGGCAACCTAAGACCCGGGGGCCAGATGCGGCCCCCCAAGGCCTTTGGACCGGCTCCAGGCCAGTCCTGCTCCCCCCCGCTGCCGCTGGCCACTATGATGATATTGATTATTGTTGTTATTACTTGTTCTTGGGTTTTTCTTGGCAAAATCTCCACAGGGGTTTTGCCATGGCTTTTCTGGGACTGAGAGAGTGTGCATGCATATATTTTTTAATTTTTAATTTTTTTAAAAAAATTATTTATTATTTATTTATTTATTTATGGTGCTTCGGGCCCCCAATTGTCTGAGGGACAGCAACCCGGCCCCCTGCTCAAAAAGGTTGCCTACTCCTGATCTAGCTTCTCCATCTTCTTGACCTTCCACTCTCTAACCTAAGCCCTTTTCTTGTTACCCAAAGGTCTGCTGCCAAAATTATTTGTCAGTCTTGTTGCTGAGATCATAGTATGCCCTATAAAAGAGATACAGTAGTAGTCTGGTCTAGGGAGTCAATTAAACACACATCAATTCAGCAGGCAAAATGTCTTCCAGAAAATCTGTTGTTGTTAACTGCTGTCAAGTTGACTTTGACTTACAGCGATGCTGTGAATTAGAGACCTTGCAGTCATTCTATCATCAACCATGTTGCTCGGGTTTTGCAGACTCAGAGAAGTGACTTTTTTGAGTCTTTCATCTGGAATGTGGTCTTCCTCTTTTCCCACAGACTTCTACCTTGCTAAGCATTATTGTCTTTTTCTAGAGCAGGGGTTGGCAAAGTTAACTTACCTGGGGCCGGTCGCTGGTCCCCAGGTCTTCCACCGGGCCGGGAGGGGGATGGTGGCACGTGTGCTCATGTGCGCGTGCCACTGCCGCCACCACACGCGTCGCGGCCGCCATTTTGTTTGCCAAAATGGCAGCCGTGACTCGTTTGCACATGCACAGGAGTACTGAGGTGGCGGGGGTCAGCGCTGGCAGTGGTCAGCAGGCCGGGTGCGGCCCGTGGGCCATAGGTTGCCGATCCCTGTTCTAGAGAATACAATGCAGCAAAGGTGAAAGGTTCAAACCTTCAGACAGCTATGAATGCTTATGCTTGAAGGAGTAAAGGTCATGAGCAGGACCATATTGAGGTATGACAACAGAAAGACAGAAAGGGACAAGATTGTGGAAGGCTTTGAAGAAAGATGTAGATCCAGTGGGTTTCTACTGGATTTAGGAGTGGACAGAAAATCAGTGTAAAGATTTGAAAATGCATTCTGAATGAGGCCTTACCCATTTTTTCATAGCTTTGACTCTCTGAAGTCTTACTTTTGTAGATGTTTGGCTTACAGATTTGATCATAATTGCTTGTGCCTGTTTCCTTTCTACCCTATGGTGACTTTTATATTTTATGTGTAAATGAAGTAAAGAGCTGAATATTGGGACTTGAATAATTTGCCATGCATATTGGTGTCACAGTATTACTAGCAGCAATAGTCATACATTATATGTAATTTTACTCTTTCTTTCTCTTGTTCAGAAGAATGATGTTCTGTGATTACATATTAATTTGTGTACACTAGTGATATTTTAGCTCTTCTGGCCTGGGTGTGGTTCCATAAAGACAGTTCCATGTCTCCCTGAAGGATCCTTTGCTCCATCCCCAATACCAATGCTTTCCTTCCAAAATTTGTCCTCCAAATGACCCATCACAGTTCTCAAATCTGTAGGGCAGGGGTCGGCAACCTACATCCCGCGGGCCAGTTCTGGCCCGTGGACCGCCACTTACCAGCCCCCACTGCCTCCGCCGCGTGCATTGCGGAGGCAGTCACGGCAGTGAGGCGCGCAAGTGTGCGTGCCGCCATTCCCCCCCACCCCACCCTGGCCTGCTGGAAGGGACCGCCAGAAGGGACCAGCCCCAGGTAAAAAAAGGTTGCTGACCCCTGCTGTAGGGAGTTAGATGTAACATTTGTTATGTTTTTCCCCTCCCCAGAGGAAGTTACTTTAATTTGGCCCCTCTGGGCTTAAAACAGCATGGGGGGAAGGAACCGACAGAATTGATTCCCACATCCTTTGGAGCAGAGGTGGGAAACTGTGCAAGACTAGGGGCTGCATTAGGACTCCAGGAGATGTTGGAGGGCCACATCCCCACCTTACCTGCTTCTGGAGGGGGGACATCCCCCACAAATACCCTCTAGGGGACATGGAGACATGTTTTGATTCCTTCCTAGGCCCCTAGAGGACATTTTAGGGCAAAAGGGTTTTTTGAAATTTATTGCAACATATAATTTTGACTCCTGGAGGACCGAAGGGAGCTCCAAACATGGTGAAAATGCTCTCTAGACCTCCCAGAGATCATTTTTGGGCATTTCAGAGCAAAAACAATTGTGTGTGTGTGTGAAATATAATCCCCTTGGGCACCACAAAAATGGCCTTAGTGGGCTACATTTGGCCCTCGGGCCATATTTTGCCAAGCCCTCCCTTAGAACATACAAATGGCTTTTTTGAGGGGTGGTGTGTGCATCCCTGTAAGGCAGGGGCAGGCAACCTTTCCCCTTTAAGGGCCAAGGGACTTCAGCTTCCAGAAGCCTCAGCCAAGTTGGCCAGTAGTCCCATGTTGTAAGGTGTGGTGGTGTTTCAAACGCTAAACCTCTGACAGTTGCCCACTTTGTTTTTTGCTAGTAAGAGGACATACATTTTACATTGTTTTCTGAAATGCATTTTCTTGTGTTTTTCCAACCTGTATAATATAAGGGTATTCTACGATTTTAAAAAAATCTGCGTATCAGAGTGTCTTTCCATAAATTGTTAAAATAGCTCTGAGAAAATATACTTTGATTTCCTTCTCTGTTTATTTCCAAAGGAAAAACAAGAACAGCAACTTCTTACTGCGCTACCTCCACCAGCACCTTTACAAACTGAAGCTATTGGGATTGCCATTGAGAAAGTAGTGCAAGAGTTTGGGTTAAATAATGAAGATTTGGAACAAAGGCTTGGAATTAAAACTACCATGGAAAATGTATTGCATGAGAAATTACCAGGTAATGATTAGTTGTGGGAGTTTTCTACAGAGTTTTATTTAAATAGTATTTAACTAGTTTCAGTTAGTATTTTCATTGTCTCTCGCTTAACAAAGTATGGCCTTGAAGTAGCAGAGTGGATGAACTGCTAAAAAAGAAGCCAATAACAGCTGAGAATAAGTGGAGTAGTTACTAAATCATGATTCACTGTTCATGTTCAATTTCCTAATATTTATGGAACATAGACTAGCTACTAAGTGATCTTGGGAATAGACCATCTTCTAATTCCTAGTGCAGAGAACACAGGATTCCCCCTGCACATTATGCAATTTGAATTAAAATTTCCCATTTTTCTTTACTGTAGATTGTTCTCTAAGACTATATGGCTCTTCCTGTAGCAGATTTGGTTTCAAAAACTCAGATGTAAATCTCGATATTCAGTTTCCTGCCAGTGTACGTATGACCTTTTTCTTCAAGAAATATTGAATACATAGGGGGTTTTTTTGTCAGCTTATATGTTTTAGATCTTTTGTATCACCCATAATGGCATTCATGACAGCAGCTTTAGGAAAGTTATCCATTTTTGGAATTTGCAAAAGCAAAGAAAATAGAGTGTACTCTGCTTACATAACAAAAATGTGCATAAATGTGCATATAAATCCTCTTAAGTTACAATTAGTGTGAAGTAACATTTTAATGAGATTTTCCCTTTTAATATGGCTATTAGAAGAAAATTATCTTATATCAAAACCTATATTTGAAAAGTCTTATTTAAAATGTGCCTTATCTAAAATGTTAATTAAATGAGATTAACATTCATACATTGTGATTTTTAAAAGTCAACAACTAATAGAGTCAGCTTTGGGAAATTTTCTGACCTCAGTGAAAATTTCTATATATCGAAAGTGACAGTCAAGATTACCATTATGATTAAGGACAGAGGGTTGAATAAGACAGTGGTCCCCAACCCCCGGTCCGCGGCCCGGTACCGGTCCACAGAACAAATGGTACCGGGCCGCGGACCGGGGGTTGGGGACCACTGATCTGTTTTGATTTAATAATCAACGCGACACCACAACCCCCCCTCCCAGTGGGCCGCAGAAAAATTATCAAACATTGACCGGTCCACGGCAATAAAAAGGTTGGGGACCACTGGAATAAGATGTACATTTTTTAACTTCCTGACTCCAATGAGAATTTCACTGTCCTAAATGAAGCCAGTTTACTTGACAATAAGAGTACATAATGTCTGCTGTACCTCACATGGGTATACATTATATTGCCTGGGATTTACCAAAAGTACCACAATAAGCTACAAAAGTACCACAGTAATCAATTTGTTCATACATTTTGTTTTTTTATTTGAAAAAAACCACAGAAACAAACAAGAACCCTGTGGCAAGTAGCTGATGTTTAGGGAAAGGTTTTACAATTGTCTGCATGTCTGTGCTGCAGAATGCCTACATTGTCAGTTAGTTCTGTGTGGATTCTGTTCCAGAACCTCCATGAGGATACAAAATGTCCCTTTCTAGTGAATGAGGTTGAATAAGTAAGTGAAATGCCATGAAGTTTTATACTTCTGTAGAATTTGAAATACTTAATTCATTAAGATCTTTAAAAATTCTATCGCTTTCGTTCTCCTCTTTTTCATAGATGTCTCAACCAGATGTTCTCTTAATTGTGCAAGAGACCCTGAAGAATAGTGGTAAGACTTATTTATTCATATCTGTGCTTAGCCACTTTTTCACTCACACAAAATTAAGAGTGGAATTACACTGCCGAAAAACCAGGTGGCGGTGGGTGATGGGCCAGAAGGAATGCAGAGCATAGATACAGAGTTTCCCCTCTGTGATAGAAAAGGCTTTTATGAGTAATGGAAACAACTTGAATCAAATGAAGGTTCCCTGTTTATTTGAAGGGGATCAGACAATAATTTTTACCAATTCATCCTTCCTCCTCTAGCACAACGTCAGACACTGGTTCAGATTTCCCTGCTCTCAAAAACAGACTTTCAGGGTCCAGGGAGAGATAAAAGTTGGCCAACCCCCCCCCCCCAAAAAAAAAACCCTCTCCTCCCTTCTCCTTGTGCAGTGTGGAGCATCCAGTTCACAGGGTTTTGTTTTTCCTAGCTGTGCCAGCCTTATGTAATGTCTAATGATTGATGTAATTGTCACTCAGCACATAACTGTAAGAGGCAGGGGTTAGTGTTATAATGAAAGGGATAACTAGAGGTGCTGAGTTAGAATGATGCAACTGGAGCAGTAATGGCTGATGTGTATTTTTATCAAGCTGTAGTTCACTGAGTATTTCAATCAATAGCCTTGAAAAAGAAAGTATAATGGATCCACATTATTAATGCAACTTTTCATGAAGTATTGTTGTGGGAGGAATTACAGGTGTCCCTCACTTAATGAAGTCAGTGTATTTCTGGGCTGTACTTCTTTAACAGAAAATCTGGTACTAGAGGTAGAAATAATATGCAAAGAATAGGGACAAGTTCCTACACCACATAAAAGAAGAGCAGTTCCATGTTTAAGCAAACCTTTTATTTAAAATTGGCAATATGCACATGTGAAATGAAAGTGTCAAGTCAAGTAAGCCTTGCATCACTAAAGAAAAACATTTTAAACCTTCTAGAGACCACCTGAAGGCTTATCCAAAATGCATCCAGATATTACCTTTTCTTTCAGCTGCTTCTACTTTTATATTATTTCCATTTTGGTCAAACTTACAGATAGATGCTTCTTTAGCATGCTGGTGAGGCAGACATATCGTCTCTCCCCTTTTCTCTGTGTTTTGCTGTTCACATACTCAGTAAGGGCTTCTGGAGACAGCTGGTGTTTATTTTGCCTGTTGCACACTTGGCTGAAGTAGGAACCAATTGCTACTGTACAGCTAGAACCAATTCCATTCTTTCCCCAGTTCAAAACTATTGCATTGCTTAATGACAACACACTGCTGCAACTGAACACTGAAAGTCTGCATTTTTCCAGCCCCCCTTTACCATCCTCTCAATACTGATGCTGTAAAATATGTCCAGGCAAACAGACAATGAAGAGAAGGGGAGGTGTTGGGCTGGTGTAAAAAGGAGTTTCTTTGTCAGAAGCTTTGTCTACTGAGGTATGTCTGTATTGGTAAAATATTTATTCAGTTTGATTGCGCCCTAGGTGCTAGCACTGATCTGTTAGCATTGGGAAGTGCAACACCTCTGCAATATGCACCTTCTAATTGGCCATTGAAAACTCCAACCCTCTCAAATGTTAATGTTTCTTCATGGATGTAGATGGGATCTGAGGGGAAGGCTACAATGGTCAAGGTGTGAGGGAAGTATATCTGATTTCTCAATAGCAAGATTGCCCATATCAACTTATGATTGCTGGTTTGGTTATCTATAGCCAGCTTTGTAGGTTGCTCCGTATTGTAGCAAGAAGGCATGTGCAAATTTATCACATGCAAATTTTTATTCTGGAATGATCTCCTGGTTTCACAGTCAATATCACAAATACTGATTATAATTGCTATAATGTCTATAAACTTGCATTAAAATAGATTAATTCACTATAATGTATTATATCCATTTGTTTAAGAATCTTGAAAAGGGCAGAACACTGAAAAATACCAAAAAAATAAATAAGCAACAGTAAAGCAATGAAAAGATCAGGAAATCATCTGTTTGCTCGATTGTGAGGCAGGGCAAGGCATCATTTTCTGAAATGATTCTTCCGCTGTTTTAAAGGTGTGGTAAACAAAAATTGCAATCAGTCAGGTCATTCAACAATTCAATAACTGAATGTGGATATAGAAAGTGATACAAAAATTATTCCCAAGCCTTTACTTGTCACACCTCTTGGGGCTATGTGACCTAGCCTCATTTCTGAATGAACATGTTAATTTACATGTCTTTAAAAAAAACTGGATCACTCTCCTTTTAAGACTGGGAATTAATGGGACATATTATACCTTAGAAGAAAGAAAGTTATATTTATGGAAACTTCAAAGACATCAGCTTAGATAATTATCCATTGTATAATATGCCCTTTATTTAATGTCTGGGATCTGTCAGAAAATCTACTAATATTTACCTGTTTGCTTGAGACTTTAAAATGGAATATATACATATATACAAAAGAAGATCTAATTATTGTGACTGAACAAGAACAATTTTAAAGCCTTTGTCAGTGTTATAGATGTGATAAATAAGGCACATGGGTTTGTGTAGTTGAGCATGATGGCATTTTTGTTGTTTGTTCTTTTTTTTCACCACTTGAACATTTCTTTTAGTTTTGAATTTTCAAAATCTAAAAATGGTTTAAAGTGACCATCTGAAGTTCATAGGTAGCTGAGATAGTGACACCTTTGCTTTCTGATGATTCAGTGTACACAGATTTTGTTTCATGCACAAAATTATTAAAAATAGTATGTATAAATTACCTTCAGTATAAGGTTTATACGAAAGATAAATGAATTTCATATTTAGACTTGGGTCTCATCTCCAAGATATCCCAGTATGCATATGCAAATATTCCAAAATCCAAAATCCCAAACGTTTCAGGTCCAAGCATTTTGGATAATGGAGACTCAATTTGTAGGTTCAAATGGCAGTTCTGTAGTTAAATGAAAACTACAGCCCTGTGAACCTTTGTTTCAAGCACAGGCAAAGGAGTAAAGGGGTTTCCTTTAATTTTCTCTACATGAGAGATGTTACGTGTGTCTTTTATCCAATACCATGATTAATGTGGCTTTCTCTTTCCCCCCATAGAATCTTTTATTGATGTTGATGCAGATTTCCATTCTAGAGTGCCTGTGGTGGTGTGCAAAGAAAATCAAAGGTCTCAGTCAGCAAATTTGTGTGTTCTTACAATGTATAGCCATGTAAATTATGCATTCCCACACCTGTGCTAGCATCTGTACTAAGTAACTCAAAAGAGAGAGAGAAGAATGATTATCAATAACCAGCCAGCTTAAACATTGGCTAATCAAATGGCCCTAGGAAGCCTTCAAGTTGGACATGAGGGCAATAGCATTCTTTTGTTCACGTCTCTCAGAAACTAGTATACAAAGGCAAGCTGTCTCTTGTACTGGAGAGGAATATATCCATCATGACTAGGACCTGATGATCTGTTAGAAAAGTAGTAGTAGTTGTGGTAGTATCTAATCCTTACTAATGCTAGGAGTAACAAATTACATCGTCAGTCGTATGCCATCATAATAAGTGTATGCATCTGCTATAGCTTTAAATTTACATATAGTAGTAAAACAACCATAAAGCAGTTTCAGATAAAGGTATTGCTTCCATGTAACAGTGGTCTCATGAACATGTATATCCCTCCTTATTTGATCACAACCACTGCCCCGCCTACTATTTCTGTGATTGTTATGGATTTCTTTTAATTATATGTTTTAGCTATCTTGTTTTAGTTGTTAAAATTGTTTAGTTCTTTTTTAAGGGGTGGGAGGGTTGTGTGATTTGGGATTCTATTTTAAAGTTGTATGTTGTTTAAAATTGTTGTAAGCCGCCTCGATTGCTTGGCAGAGGGACAGGATATAAATAAAATTTGTTGTTGTTGTTGTTGTTGTTATCCAGTTTGAGCCAAAAAAAAATTCACCCAGCAAACAGGGATCCCAGCCCAACAATAGTCGGAATAGCTATCTCAAATTTTAAATTATTATAATGCATTGAGCAGAACAAATCATCGCATTGCTGCTACTGAACAGAGTAGCCACATATCTGCTCACCCTCCCTGTATCCCTAAATAACATGAAAGGACATATGGTTTGCAGTGTGATTATATGAATTGTGTAGCATCATACTTACTTCTAGCATGTATTGCTTTGCAAAGAGAAGGAGGAAACACAGAATTGCTTTATTTGGCAGTAGTCACTCATTTCCAGTCATGAAAATTTCCATCCTTAGTTTGCTTTATTTGGTGGAGGAAGAAAAAGTTTTAATTTCTATCTTTATCTTTTTAGTGGCCTTGTTTGTAGAGTAAGCGCAGGGAATGAAAATGCTTGTCTAACAACAAATCACTTGGCTACACTAGGGAAACTGGAACCTCATCTTGTGTCCCTAGTTACTGCCTTCAGACACTGGGCTAAGGTAAGTCTGATTCTAGTATCAAAACATTAAGTATCCATGTTTATACATGGATAGTGACTGAATAGTGAAGCATTGTATAGGCTTGGGTTATGACTAATTTGCATTATACTTTACGGATAAAATTGCTTTGGTGCTGAAGATAGTGAAGGTCCAGTGGATATAGCTTTGGCCTTGGCTTAGCCATTTAAAATTGATATTTTTAAAAATTCTACAGATAATGTGAACAAGATCTATGGTGAGTTAAGACCCACCTTGTGTGCCTTACTGTGATGCCTTCTGCCAGCTCTATGAGGTCAGGATAGTGGTGAGGCATTCCTAACTCCCCAATCTTTACATTGTGCCAGGATCAGCTGCAAGTGAGAGGGTAAGTCAGGGCAGGATCAGATTCTCCCCTGCTCTCAAGTTTTCATGTAGTCAAGCCTATGGAGGAGGGTAAGTCTGTGCAGAAACAAGTCCTAAAGAACCACTCACTATGCCAGATAACCTAATAGGGGGCTCTCACAGTTTCACATGATTGGTAAGACCAGCATCCTCCATAACTGGATTACAGATTTTTTTTACTGCTGTAGTAGGCAATCTCCTCCTAGTACAGAACAGAGGCTCGCACCACTTTTCGGAATTTCTCTGGCAGGTGAAGGAGCAAGACAAACTGAGGCTCATGAGATTAGAATCCAAACCCAGGGGGAGAGCCTGCTGAAGGACTTTTCCTCAAGCTGCTCCTCCTCTTCCTGATAAAACCTTTGCATCCTAAGTTAGTTCCTAGCTCTCCTTTATTTCTCTGCCCTTCTTCCTGCAACAGTCTTCCAAGGCTGGGACAAATCCAGCACCCCCCTAGCTGTGTATTCTGTAGCATCTCTCTGCAGTTAAGTGACTGATCCAATGTATAGCTGTTAACATTCTCATAATTACTGGTCAACAGCAGCCAGCAGCCTTCCCAGTTTGGCAAAAAAAGCAGGGGGGAAAAGCTGGTAGGTCAGCAGTCTCATACCCCTTCACATTGATCCTTGCCCTTCCTAGCTTATAAAACTGATGTACTGATGACAATATCTCTGTTTAAAAAACAAAACCCTCCCCAAGATGGATAATTTCCTCTGAGTCTTCAATGTTCTTATCTAAGGTGCTGGAACATGTTGTGCCATCTCAGTCCCAGGGTTTTCTGGATGAGATATATGATCAGTTTTGATTATGGGACTTGGACTGTTTTAGTTGGATTGGTAGATGATCTGTGCCAGAACTAGAATTGGAAACCAGCTGGTTCTCCTTAAGGCATCTTGGTGACATTCTGAGTGATTTGGCTGGTATGGGACATAGATGGTCTATTTTAGAGTGGATCTAGTCCATCTTGGGACAGTTTAGAATCTGGTCCTCTTTGACAGCGTTACCATTGGCTTGTGATGTATCTCAGGATTCCATCTAGTCCACCATGCCTTGTCACATGTACTTAAAATTGGTTGAGAATTTGGGATTTCAGAACCACCAGAATGTTTATGACTCCCAGTATTTTCTTTCCTTTCCATTTAAATTCAAGGAAACTCTTCTAGTTCTCAAACAGTGTATGATGTTGGTAAGGAACAGCAGAAAGGTAAAAACGAATTAAACTTGAAGCTCATTCTAGGCAAGATGTATGAGTGCTCATAATCAGTTGAAAGGCAAATCAAGAAATAGGAATCTTTCCTCTTGGAGTCTAAGGTTTGTATGGTATGGATGTTTCTGAATTCAGTGCTGAACCAGGATGTCCATGTTTTCCAATGACTACAAGTATACTTGCAGAGTTAAAGCTAGCGCACCAACTGCTCCTCTTCCTGAATTTGTTGGATCTGTTGGATTGGCACATACCTTAATTATATCCTATGGGGACTACTATAATGTGTTCTACATGGGGTTATCTTTCGGAAATATACAGAAACTTAAGCTGGTTCAGCTGTGGCCAGACTGTTGACCTGGCATGGCTGCAGAGTGCATGTTGCCTTCCTTGTTAAAGTAGCTTCATTGACTACTAACTTGATTTCCACGTATAATTAAGAGTGCCAGTTGTGAATTATATAAAGTGCTACAAAACCTGGACAACTTGCCAAACTGTATTCTCCCATATGAGCTTGGTCAGATTTTAAGAGGCCCTTCCCTTGCTTCACTATTGTCAGAGACACATTTGGCAGGAACATGTGAGAAAACCTTCTCAAGAGCTGTGGCATAAGCTTTGGAGCTCTATGTTGAAGGGGCCTAGGTTTGTTCCATTATTGTTGTTCTTTTCCTGACAGATAAATACATTTTTATTCATGTGGCTCTTGGCTCCTAAGCCACTTTGAGGTATATTTGTAGCGAAAGAATGAATTTTAAATTTAATGTATGGCATTAAAGTAAAAAAATACCGCATTTTCCAGCGTATAAGATGATTTTTTAACCAGGAAAATCTAGAGTTAAAGTTGGGGCCGTCTTATATGCTGGGTATAAGGAGGATGAGGATGAGGAAGATAGAAGTGCAAGGCGGAAAGGAGCCAGGGGGAGGAGGAGGAGGACTAGGAGGTCCTCCTTTTTCTCTCCACCGCTTTTCCCCCCTCCTCCCACCTTTTCTCCTCGTCCCCCTCCTCTTCCTTCTCT
>CM034703.1:82326185-82338241 GCA_020142125.1 Phrynosoma platyrhinos
GGACTATTTTTTAAAAAGTAAAGTCCAAAACACACTGCAGAAATAAATTCTAGGGAACATGGGAACTGTAATTTGTTGTGTTCATAAGTGACAGTTTTCCTGTTAAGTACCTGCATGTCATAAGCATTTGAATTAAAATTATTATATTGAAATCAAATCTGATGTTTTTTAAATTTTTATTTGGTGTGCTTTGGAAGAGGGGTAGTCTTATATGGTGAGTATATCCCAAATTCTATATTTTAACTGGAGAAGTTGGGGTCGTCTTATACACCCAGTCGTCTTATACACCGGAAAATACGGTGAACATGTTGAAATTAATGAGATTTAAACATTAGCTGCTTTGGCTGGATTGTAGCCTTTGGACAGGTTTAATGTTTTTTTCCTCCACTGTTTCAAAGGTAGTAATTTTCATGGTTTCTTCCAAATGGCATTAGATTATATTGCTTTTTTATTAACCCATATATAATTAAAAGAAACATTGCCTTACCATACATAAATGACTATTTCATCGCTTTGGTATTTTCCTAATGCTCAGTGTAACAGACTTGTCTTATTTTTGACTTGATGTTATTAGTGTCTAGTTTTATTTTGTCACCAATATTATTAAAAACGATATTTTATAATTGAGGTTTTAATAGTTGTGCTCTGATCAAAGGCATTGGTTCTGCTGTCAGCAAAACACTGATAAAGTGATGCATCAACACAATAGACAAATGGCACACTGCACCATTACTTAGTATACAATGCTGGTTTAGTTGTGTGGGATTGCTCTCTTCTGTGTCCCTACAGCTCAAGCAACCGTTGTAGAATCAGTAGTACTTTGAAATGACATTACTATCTCAGTAGTACTTTGAAATGGTGTTCTGTATGGTCAGTTTAAAGTAGCTGCAAAGGAATATTTTAATGGTTGTTTTCTTCTCCCCCCTCCCCCCTTCTCTATCTTTGTAGCTATGTTGTGCAGATCGTCCTGAAGAAGGCGGCTTACCCCCTTACGTGTTTGCTCTAATGGTTATTTTCTTTCTGCAACAGAGGAAAGAGCCTTTCCTGCCAGTTTATTTAGGATCATGGGTATGTGGATGTATTGCATGGAATCTTTTTAAGGATTTAAAAGATGTTTTGAATTCTTTTGCTCCCTCTTGGGTAAATCCAAGGTATGGTATTCTTAATCTTCTAGTGAAGAGAAGGAAACAGTCAGTCTTAACAGGGAATACATTTAGATATTCCTTCAAAGTATGATTCACAGGATCAGAAAAGAGACACAAGCTTCAGTGTTGTATCTTACCTCCCCTCTCCTCCCTTGTGTACGCAGTTTTGAAACATTACTTTCCAGTGTGACAAAGCATAGTTTGAAATGGTGCCTCAGCCAGCAAAGGATTTTTAAGGCAGTCCTTGAAAACTATAGAGTCCTATAAGCTCTGCAGGCATAGTTACCCTGATGGTAGAGGCATAGACAGTGACAGGAAGAGGAGGAAGAAAGAAAAGAGAGAAAGAAAGAAGACAATTAGAAGAAAAGGTTGTTGTGATGTGATGAGAGAACGACCTTTTTGGCTAGAAGCTGCATATTCCTCACTTGTTTGGCTTCCAGAGGGTCCATGAAACCAAGACAGTGCAGGAGGTTTGCCTTGGACATTTACCTATCCCATCTAAATGAAGCTGGAAGTGAACTGTTAGTCACTTTTGATTTTCCATCATTATTGTGGAATCATGGGGCTGATGCAAGCCACAGTGGGTCCTGGGATTAAAAAAAAAAATTGCCCCCTTGGCCCTCCAACATTTGCCATACCTACAGTAGATACCATGTGGACTTTGAAAAAGTGTTGTGCAAAGTTCTTTACCAAAGGTTCTTGGGAGAGTTTAGAAGTCATAACGCTAAGATGAAAGATCCTTTTAAGACCCATTAGTTAAATGATCAGTTAGAGGAGGGTAGAAACATCTTAAGTGTTCATGATGAAAGAGAGTAAACAATGACACTGATGCTCTTTAACTTTGTTGACTTTTTTGCCAATGATGCTCTTTGTGAACAGTGAGGTTTTTTAGATGACACCATAGGATATAAGGTCTATTATTCAGTTGCCTTAAAGAATATGGAAATACTCATACTCTAATCCAACAAACTGTTCTATTCCAACAAGTAGCAAATATTGCTTGTAATATCTTTGAGGTGGGGGAGGTAGTGGGAATGCCGTTGGACAGTGAGTTGGATTTATACTTTTCCTTTTGTGAACGATAGCGCTCTTTTTATCCACAAAAGAGGTTCTGCTGACAGAAGCCAGGCATATCAACCAGTGATATTCACCAGTTTCCCCAAGCATCACCTTCCACTGTTTCCACTGTAGAGGAGTCCCCTAGTCCTCTGAAGCAGATTTTCAGAGATGGAGAAAAGGGAACTGACAAAAGCCACACCTAGATTTTCCAGCAGGAGTGAAATGTAAATCAAAGATCACATTTCCTTCTTTAACACTGATTTTTCTGCCTTAATTTATTACTTCATCTCCATTGCTATAGATTGGTGGATTTTCATTGAACAAATTAGTGAACTTTAATCTAAAAGAAGTTGAGAATGACACTGTGGTCTGGGAACACAGTCCTGCTATTGATGACCCTGGTTCTTCAAAGGAAACTTCTAAGAGGGGCAAGGTATAATACTGTGTTAATTTGGAGGGAGGTAATATTTAAAATATACTTTTATTTAAAAAATGGTTTGCTTGTAAAATGTAATTTGTGATGTACATACTTTAGAGTATTATAGGATTCCATTATCTGAGGGCAGGAGAGATTGACACTGTTATTGATGTCAGTGAAGCTTGATACATCCTGCAATATGCAATCAGTTCTGTGGACATGCACAGGAGAACTGAAGAATCAGAGTCCCTGTCCAAGCAATAATAAAGCATTACACTTGTCCCTCCATTTTCGCGGACTTCGAGTCCACAGTCTCGGTCCTTCACGGACCGGCAAGTGGGAAGGGTCAAGCCTATGGGGCTTGAATATTTGCAAATTTCCGTTTTCGGAGGAGGGTCTGAAACGGATCCCCCGTGAAAATGGAGGGATGACTGTAATTGTACCTGAACTGCAATAACATGGGTACATATGTAATCCAGTTTTAAGATAAAAGCTTGAGTCAATTCCTGTAGCTTAATGTTTTGTGTACATACCGTATTTTCCGGTGTATAAAACAACCCGGCATATAAGACGACCCCCCATTTTTCCAGTCAAAATATAGAGTTTTAGCACCTCTATCCACCTTATCCTTATACCCGGCGTACAAGACAACCCCCCCACTTTAACCACAGATTTTGCAGGTTAAAAAGTAGTCTTATACGCAGGAAAATAAGGTACTTGTCCCAGTTAGTTTAGACTCATTGAAAAAGGACTTGTTAGTTAGAATTACATAAACTCCAATGATTTCAGTGGTGCAGTGGTTAAATGCCTATACTGCAGCCACTCACTCATAAACCACAAGGTTGTGAATTCAATACCAGCCAGGGCTGAGGCTCCACTCAGGCCTGCATCCTTCCGAGGTCGCTAAAATGAGTGCCCAGCTGTTGGGGGGGCCAGTTCAGCTCACAGTTGTAAACCGCTTAGACACCCCATAGCGTGGTATGAAGAGGTATATAAATGAAGCTGTTTTGCTTTTTGCTTTGTTTACTCTAGCTGGGATTTATACTGGATTTAGGTTTTCTCTGGAAGTAAGTCCCATTGCATTAACTAGGGCTCACTTGTAAATTAAATGCCAATCAGTTAGACAAGGCCAAGGTCAGTTTTCAGAGGCAGAACTACAAAGCACATCTGGCGTCTTGGGCAAAATAAGATAAAATAGGTGCCCTTACTTATTTGCTGCTTCTTTCTCATGGCCACCACATGCTAGGGTTAGAAAGCTCAGTGCTGAGCAGATCACAGGTGTAATCCTTAAGTGTTGTTATACTGCAGGATGCAAGCAGGTGTTCATAAAATTTGGCTTTTCAGAAATGTATTTTCCCAGAAAGAGAATTTACCAGTAAAGGAACAGTTCAAGGTATGTGTTATTGACATGTTGTTCCAAGAAGACTTTGGTTCTCTCATCAATTTACTTAAACACCTTCCAGGCCCAGAGGACTACTATTTAAAACTGAAGTTTTGTTTAAGAAGGAAGGTAACATTAGCTAGGTTCCAGCTAATGCCCTCCACAATTTTGGACAGCAGATTAGCTAAACTCCCTTAGCAATTATGCTACTATTTACTTTGCTGGCAGGCAAAAACATTTTTCTTTAAGCAGGCTTTTAATATATATAATATTAATATACAGCTGTGCCCAGGAAGTTTTTTTTTAATTGAGGAAGTGTGTTTTTTTTGTTTTGTTTTTTTTAACTTTTGTACATTTTAAAATAATTTTTTATTGTTCTGATAGTGACAGTTTTAATTGTTTTTAAAATTCCATTGGTAGATTTTAATTGATTTCCTTCTGTGAGCCACCTTGAGTAGAGTTCCATTCTGGGAGAAAGGCAGCATACAAACAAAACAAAACAATACTGTTGTGGTTTGGATCAAGTTGATGACCTTCCTTACTTTCTTTAGTTGTCCTTTGTCACAGGGAATCAACAGAAAATACCTTATGGGCTTGCTATGTATTAAAAATAATTGGTCCCACCTGCCAAATAACAGAATTTTTGCTTTTTTATAAATTCTAGTAGAGTTGTAAATTTCTTAATGGACTAGTGAAAGCCTGTCTACGTTATTGTAAGATACTCCCAAAAGTCTGTTTGTGTATTTTAATTGTTACTGATGAGCCTGGTAGGTGTTCATAAAAAGAAAGGGAGTTGGAAATAATACATTATATTTTAACTTTGTCATTTGCTATTTGTGTAACCTCTTTGATGTTACATGTTAATAACCTTTGGTTATAAGCAATTAAACTTTAAATTGAAGTGACATACATAAAAATTGTGCCATTAGTTAAGAAACTCTTAGCTTGTGTGTGTAATAATGCTGCATTGAGGACAATGTAGAGTACTCTCTTTCAGTTTACTCTCTGACTTCAGCTGGTACATTTAAAGCCTTGTTAAAACTGTCATATTACTATATTTTTCTGTTTTGAGATGTAGCTTCTAGGGAAACGTAACAATTTAACCTTTGCTTTCATTGGTAGGTACCTTTAGTGTTTGATTCAAATCACCAATGTTCAGTCCCAATTGGACAACTCTGGGTTGAACTGCTTCGTTTTTATGCCTTGGAATTTAATTTGGCTGATTTGGTAATCAGCATACGCCTCAAAGAAAAAGTTTCTCGTGAATCAAAGGACTGGCCTAAAAAACGGATTGCTGTGGAAGGTACTTTAAATTAGTTCACTTGCACAAGGATCCAATTTATATAATCTGTTAGAGATGTTTTATCAATTTGTATTTAGAGCTTTAGCTCTGGACTATGTCTTGGGGCTCTACAAGAAAGTTAGAGTGGTTTTGTCTGACAGTTGGTGTCCACACTGGAGATTTAAAGCAATGTGACACCACCTTAACTGCCATAACTCTATCCTATAGAATCCTGGGATTTGTAATTTGATGGAGCACCAGAGCTCTCTGACAGACCAGGCTGAATACCTCACTAAACTACAGATCCCAGGATTCTGTAGGGTAGTCATGGCAGTTAAAGTGGTGTCAAACTGCTTTGATTACACAGTGTGAATGCACCTTGGATATATGCTGACCTGTTCTCCACACTCAATACAGAACTTGTGGGCTATTCTGTCACCTGTCTTCCTCCTTCTCCCATTTGCTTTACTTTTCCAATGGATTGTGCAAATTATGATAGTCTTTCTTTGCCACTGTCTTTTTGCTTACAGCTGTGCAACCATAGAATTCGCTGAAGGGCTCAGTACAGTAACATTGGAAACACCTGATATAAAGGGAGGGGCACAACAAACAGCTGCTAGGTTGAGGCCCACTCTCAGTTGATTCCTATGGTTATTGTCTTCATGTGGAAAGTCTTATGCAAGCACCTGCTTTCCATGTGGTTTAGGTGGCTTTCTCTTTGCAGTTTCTCACTCAAAGGACCTGTTAAAGAAATTTAATGTGAAATAGCTCCATCAGTGCAACAGATCCATTTGGAAAAAATATTTCTGGAAAATTGTTTTTAAAAATACTACAGATACCGTATATGTTTACATCCTGTCTCCCCTACCTATGGTACTTGCTGATTGGTCAAATGGGTAGCATACAATTCAAATAATAAATATAAAAATACAACAATTAATAGTTACATATCTGTGGCAATAACTTCCCCTCACCCCAATGGGGCATAATATGAATGTCAGTATCATAGTCTGAGCCATACCTACCATGTTTACTGCCTTCCAACTCCATTGTGGATCACACCTGCCTGTTTGAATGAAAATGGAAGTGACAAGAAGTTTGCTTTCATTTTTTAAAAAATGCTTTTTGAGGTCTAAACAAAGCCTGTTGGATTGACAAGTAACAATTCAGTGAAAAATTGTAGCCTCTGGGGGGAAAATTCTTCATATGTCTGATTCTTTTTCAGTCAGGAAGGGGGTGAGGGCAATTTTGGGGTGCTGCACAAAAGATCCTTGTGGGCAGGATAATTTCCATCCATGGCCTATACTGCCAAAAAGCATCCAATGAGACAGTGAGCCACACCTGCTAAGAGCACACAGTTGGGGTGCCAGACCCTGTAAGCACTTTTCCTGTCCCCTGCATTTCATTGGGTGCAAGAGTGCAATGGAAGGTCTCCACCGATGACCACAATGTGCTCACAAGTTTAGATTATTGTTTTAAGCGGTGTAAGATGACTTGCACAAATAAGTAATGGGAGTATAATAAGTGCAAAGTTCTTTACGAAAGAACTTTACTATTGTGAAATCCAGGCTTTTGAAAACAATTTCCATTAGAGACATATCCTTGTCACTTTAAAATGTTTTGCTTGTTAAAACATGAGTGTTTTGTGCACATAAGCTGTCTCACAGCCTGCATGTAATCTAGCATGAGAACTGACCCTTTGTAATTCCATTTGGAGACAGCATGTAAGCCATTTTACAAAGTAGTACTTGTAGTTAAAGTCCTTTCTGTTTTGTATAACATCTCCCACTTTCCACTCATTGATGTCATCTTTTGTGACTTTCATAGTCCATGTGCGGTTTTAACTGTATTTTTAATCATGCCTCTTATTGGCAACTTGGGTTGGTAACGTGAATTTTTAGAATGTGATAGAATATAGTATTTGAACCTATGGGAACACCTTCAGTAATGCATACAATAAAGTGGATGGTGTTTGACTTACTCCTTTTCAGATCCTTACTCTGTGAAGAGAAATGTAGCAAGAACCCTTAACAGCCAACTGGTATATGAGTATATTCTTCACTGCCTACGGGCAACATACAAGTATTTTGCCATGCCTCATAAGCAGAGTACAAAAAACAACCAGAAGACATCTCTAGAATCCTCAGTACTCCTAGAGCCTGAGGAGACTGCTTTTAAACATGATGTTCCTGATACACAGAATGAACATAATGAAACAGAGAAAAACTCAATGGGCAGTTGTACAACTGCTACCATGACAAGTTTATATTTTTCTCAGGAACAAATGTATGAGCCTTCTCAGGGCTTTGGTGCTGAAAGCTTTGTGGAAGAACAGTTGGAAGAAGATATAGGCCATTTAGGAATTTCTCATGAGGACTCAGATTGCATAATTGAAGAGTTTATTTCTGGAGACAACGAGGAGTTTAAACCAAGCTGTGAAGAAACAGAGAGTGGAAATGAAGAGGAAGAAGGAGAGCATGAACATGTTAGAAAATGGCAAGAACATCTGGGTATTGACCAAGGTTTGGATGAAGATAGTGAAAGTGGTGATCTTGCAGTTCCAACTAGTGAACATGATGTGGAAACTGACAGCATTTCTGATTTAGAAAGTTTTCAGTACACAGTTACTGCTCTTGATGACTTAAGCTTACAGTGCAAGGTTGATGATGAGGAGAGCACAGAAGATACTGATGAGCTTGATGAGTCTCTAATCAAGTTGGAACCACCAACTCAGGAACAAGTATTTGAAATAGATAACTCAGAGGAGGAAGTAGAAGAGGAGGAAGAGGAGGAGGAGGAAGAAAACAGTATTGTAAACCAGAGACATGGGAATGCTGTCAATACTGAAGATGAACTGGACAATACATACACTGGATCTGGCATGGAGGAGGCTCTGTCTGAAGAAGAACTGTTTATATCTGTCAAATACGAGAATACAGAGCTCAGGGAGAGTACAGATGAGCTTCCAAGAGTAGATGTGGACAAAGAAGATAGTGCTGAAAAAGAAGCATTTTCAGAAAGTAACATACCTATAGATCAATGTAGCAAATCTGAATTCTTCTATGAATTTAATAAGTCTGCTTTCACAAAAGGCAAGGTAATAATCTCATAGTATCAAAAATGTTTTGTGTACTGTAGTGCTTTAATTTCAGATCATACTTATTTCTGGAGGTCAAAGTCTAGTCCATATTAGAAGGTGTGAGTTTTATCCCACTTGTAACCTTTATGTTCATATTGGTAAATATGGATTAATGGAATGTCTGTTCCAGCAGTTTTCCACCATAGTACTTTCAGTTAATTCTTACAATTTATACCACTCCCACTTGCTGATGAGTTATGAGCTTCTGCCTCATCTCTGAATGAAACAGGAAAGTGACTAGTCTCATATTTATACACTTTAAGCGTAAAGATAAATTTGAAATATTAAAAGCTCTGTAAATTTGAAGCAAAGTTGTGGACTGCATGGGAAAGGACAAGAAGCAAATCAGTCTCAGTTGCTGCCTGACAGCATCCTGAGGTTAGGACTTAGCTGCCTGCAGGCACTGTCTGACAACAAAAGGGAAGGGAACTGTCACTATGTCTGGTCAGTTATTGGAGGTAGTGGGAACTTCTTGTCTCCACCAGCTATGAGGGGGTTGTACTCTGTGGGGAGCCTCCATGGGGCATACAGAGATCTGTGGGCCAGGTTACGCCCACAGGCTGGAGCTTCCATTCCCCTTCCTTGTGGGCATATTAAACTCTTGGAAATCTTTTCAGTCACTGACCAGCCTAGCATTTAAAAAATATGTCTCCACTTAGAACCAGAAATCATCTCTACACATACCCCACTCATTTACTGTGAAGCATAGTGTTGCTCCCCCCCCCCCCCCCCCCCCCCCCCCCCCCCCCCCCCGGCCATGCCCCCGTGGCAAGATGGCCAACTGGCAGTCCTGAGGGTGCTTCCAATTTAATGACAAAATAATTCATTTTATGCTATCAAAGTGCATGTAGTCTTGATTGTGAAACCTCCCTGTGAGTTAGGGTCAATATTATTATGACTCTTTGATCATTCATGGAGAAGTGAGATTGATCTGGATTTTAATTAGGAAATTAGAAATAGAATAAAGTGGCACCTAGTAGCACAGAAACGTTCTACATCTTGAATAAGTAAATTCCATATCCACATGTATCCCAAGGCTTGACTATAGTTACTGTTGTTTCTGGATCTCTGAAATTTCTAGAAAGTAATGAGCTGAAAGAAGAATAACAAATATATTTTTCATCCTCTTGATGTAGTCACCTACAGTTGTTTGCAGCTTGTGTAAGCGAGAAGGTCACCTAAAAAGGGACTGTCCAGAAGACTTCAAAAAAATTGAATTAGATCCTTTGCCACCATTAACCCCGAAGTTTTCCAGTACGTTGGATCAAGTGTGCATCCAGTGTTACAGTAAGTTAGCACAACTTTGTCTAATTTGCATATTAACTGCAGATTTGTGATTGCATGAATGTTATTATTAGGAAGAAAATACTAATATTTCACAGAATAGAACTGCAACAGCAACACCCCTCCACAAACCATCTGGACTTTAAGATTGTATTTAGAGGTCATAGGAGAAAATGGCAGTTAGGGAATTGATAAGTTCCACATCCTGCTGGTCACATCCTGTTCAGAGTTGTATCCTGCCTCACTGCCTTAAAGCTGGCTAGTAATGGAATTTAGGTCATACAGAAACTTATGGGTGTTGCTAAAAAACTGTTTCTTTTGAATAACTGTGTAGGTATGAACATTATTGCTAATGACTAATTCAGAATATATACAGAAATAAGTCGTTGTTTTCTTATCAGTTATTTACAACAACCAGATATGATTTTCTGTCAGGTAAACAAATGTTTTTCTTCCAAAAATTTAGTTCTGCAAGTTTACAGTGGCTCTGTTATTTCATGTTTTCAATATGAAGTCCTTTTACCAGGAAGTAGGAGAGATATAAATAAATAAATAAATAAATAAATATAACAACAATTGTTGCATCTTGGTTCATTGCTTTTATATTCATGTTCTTGTAATCCCTTAAATGATCAGTATTTTTCTGACCCTGTCAAAACTATCAGAAAATAAGGATGTAGTTCAATGCCATTAAGAACTATTGAAAGAAGTGTCAGTTCTGTGTGTCTGCCACTTGTTGTCATGTTTTCCTTTCTAAATCAAATTCTCATATATTTTTTTCAACAGAGGATTTTGCTCCAACTATTCTAGAGGACCAGGCTCGTGAATACATACGGCAGAATCTTGAAAGTTTTATCCAGCAAGAATTTCGAGGTGTTTCTTGTGGTTAAAAATTCTCCTTTATTATTCAATTCCACAGTTTTTCATGAAATCTTTATCTCCCTCTGCTAATGTGTTAGTAGCAGAACCTTAAGTGTGTGCTTATAGGTTTTTTACGTCTTTTTTCCTTTTTAGGGATATGACTACCGTATTTTCCAGTGTATAAGATGACTTTTTAACCCTGGAAAAGGTCTCAAAAGTCAGGGGTATAGAAGGGGGAGGATTAAGACGAAGGGAGAGGAGGAAGGGAGCCAAGCGGAGTATGAAAGGAGAAGGGGAAGGGAGCCAGGAGAGAGAAGGAGGCCAATGAGAACGAGGAGAGAAAGAGGAGGAAGCCAAAGAGAGGATGAGGAGGATGAGAACAAAGGGAGAAAGAGAACAGAGCCAGGAGGAGAGAGGATGAGAAGGATGAGAACGAAGGGAGAAAGAGAACAGAGCCAGGAGAGAGGAGGAGGAGGAGGATGAGAACGAAGGGAGAAAGAGAACAGAGCCAGGAGGAGAGAGGAGGAGGATGAGAACGAAGGGAGAAAGAGAAGGAAGCCAATTCTACAGTATGGATGCAGCCTTTAACTGCCATGGCTCCCCTTTAACTGCCATGGCTCCATCCTATGGACTCCTAGGATCTGCAGTTTGCTTTGTGGTACCAAAGCTCTCTGACAGAAAAGGCTAAATATCTCACAAAACTGCAAATCCCAGAAGTCCATAGCCTTGAGCCAGGGCACTTAAAGCGGTGTCAAACTGCTTTAATAAATTTCTGCAATGCAGACGCAGCCAAAGTTGATTTGTTGCTTGGGCATGGCTTCTTTAACAAATAATTCTGCACAATGAAAGAGAGAGAGAGAGAGAGAGAGAGAGAGAGAGAAAGTGCGTCTGTGTGTGTGTGTACCATTGAAGATTTATCTAAAGGAGAACTAAGGGCCTAAGCAGACTGCCAGAAATAGTGCACATTAAATTGAGGCACTGCCCTGGCTCAGTGCTAGGGAATCATGGGAACTGTAATTTATTGTGGCACCAGAGCTCTCTGACAGAGAAGGCTCAATGTCTCAGAAAAAAAATACAATTCCCATGATTCGCTAGCACTGAGCCAGGATAGTGCCTCAATTTAATGTGCACTATTTCTGGCAGTCTGTTTAGGCCCTAAGTTCCTTAACATGGAGGTTATATGTGTATGTTTTGTGCCTTCAAATTGTTCCTGACTTATGGTGATCATGGGGTTTTCTTGGCAAGATTCGCTCAGAGGAGGTTTGCCACTGCCTTCCCCTGAGGCTGAGAGTGTGTGACTTGTCTAAGTTCACCCAGTGGGTTTCATGGCAGAGTGGGGAATCAAACCCAGGTCTCCAGAGTGATAGTCCAACACTCAAACCACTACACCATGCTGGGTCCTATTCCCATGTACTACCTATGAAACAATTGCAGACCTTTTGTTCTTATGTGTCTTCAAGTCCTTTCCGACTTATGGCGACCCTAAG
>CM034703.1:82369999-82388609 GCA_020142125.1 Phrynosoma platyrhinos
TTTCGTAAGATGAAGCATTCGTAAGTAGAGGTACCACTGTAATTGAAGGTGCTCATATATGAATAGCTCCCATATTATATGAAGACCACATCCAAGTTCTTTTAGGCACATAGTTCATACTCTGAAAAATACAATTTTTGTATGAAAACACTGTAAAGAAACTAAAAATGTACATTGCTAAATAAGACGCCAGGTCCAGACTACAACTACATAGTCCACTTTTTTGAATTATGAATTATGAAAGCATTTTATTTGCAGAGTGATAGGGCATCCATACAGTGGATCTACAAATGAAGTTAAAGAGAACCTGAAGCAAGTTCATTTTGTTAAAAAGAGATTCCATAAATTGTAGTGGGGGGTGAGGGGTGGGGGATGTATCTTTTGCAAAATATTGTCAAGCTTCAATGCCATTAAAAACCAGGCCAGTTTAATAAATGGGAATTATAATCCATCTGTATTTGATATGTTGAAAACAACTGAAGGATTAAAAACCAACATCTCATTATTTTCCCCTTCTTTTTCTCAAGGTGTTAGAGTGTTTATTGAGAAGAAAGCGCAGCTGACCCTTCTAGGAACTGAAATGGATTATATAGAAGACAAACTGTCCAGTGAATTTGTTTTCAATAACCCAAATATCAAAGGAACATGTGGTTGTGGGGAAAGCTTTAATATTTAAAGTATCAGGACAAAATTCACAAATGTTTTTAAAAGTAGTCATTTGGCATGTGTTCATCAGGTCTTTTAGGCTTTGTAAAATATGGCTGCCTTCACGGGAAAATAAAAGCGCTGCCTTTCTGAAGTGTAATCTGTGTGGTAAATCGCAGCCCGTGCATATTTTCAAAGTTTGATAGCATGGAAGGTCTTTAAAAGCTAAGAACTTTTTGATTCACAGGATATCTCTAACTTTATTTGTTGAAAATCCGTGTACATTGTGATCTCATAAGTTCTACACAAGGCATACCCTGAAAAGTATCATGCATAGTCATATTTCCACTTGTTTTATCTTGAAGAAATTAGAGTACTGTTTGCATTAAGTTCTTAAAAATTGTCTATTACACTTGAAACTCACATGTACCAGTAATGTGCAGCATTTTCTTCTTTACAAAAAAAAGTAATGTCTTTTAAAAATGAATGTTGGCATCCTGAGAGTTCAGAAGTCTGGATCATGTGCTTATACAGTTTTAGGTAAATTAATTTATATTTCAGATAGTTTATATCTAAATCTTGCCCCCTACTCCACTGTTCTTGTTTTATTGCTGCTAGGGAAACCACTAGTATTTTAAAGAATACCTTTGCCACTAAGTCTAAGATTTTTAATTTTATTTGAATTCTGTCCTTTAAAAATCTCTTGTTTTGTTATACAGATGGCCTGAAGCAAATACAGATTCTCTCCATAGTTCATAGGTCTGGATCATTTTGCATGGTCTGATTATGGAGGAAAACAAGCCACATTTTTCTGGGCAATTTTCTTAGATAGCATTTCATGATGTGAATATATAAGTATTTTGGTTAAAGCTCAGCCTTGAATACAAAGAAATCTGGTAAAACATTTAAATTCTGATGATCACTTGTTTGAATAAGGAAACAGGAATATTTTTTTAAGATGTGGCTGTGTTTATCATGAATTTTAAAAAATCAGTGAAGGCTTGTTTGCTTTATTCAGAGTGAACAAAGCCACAAATGTTTCTAGCATTCTTTTATAACTAATGTTCAGTTACCTAATGTAGGCAGACATTTATACTAGCCTAACTGTTTGGAGAGAAAAATGTGTAGGAGAGTGCTTTCCGTGTTACATTACAAAGTTACTGGTTATGTAACTTTATTGATTGTTATAGTTCTTATTCATATCTTGGCATGTGAATTAACATGGGAAAAATCTAACTTGAAAACAGTTCAGCCATGGACAAACTGCTTTGGGCCAGCTTTGGAATTATTTGCCTTGCAGACCTTCAAGGAAAGACTTCAACATCTTCCTGTAGTGCAAGCTTAATTGCAACTAGAAAAATTGCCCAAGCAAGAATTTAAAAATGTGCAAACTTGCATGTTGAACCAGCTGCCAAGGAGACTCTGAGAATATGTCTGTGAATGTCACTAAACCTGATATTGCAGTCCTTTCACACTGCAAGATATTGGGCTAATGCAATCTAAAATTCTATATGGGGCACAAGCCTGGCATTTGACTGCTTTTTAATTGGCAGGGAGAGGACTAGGAATGTAAGCAGTACTACGTATGAATGCTATTGATGTACTCCAGTTTTTGGTTTTTTTAAAAAATGAAGGATGATGTATATTCTGTCTTTTGTATAGAAGGTTTATGAATTAAGTGTGCACTTCCATACTATAAAAATACAAAATGTTGTCATATTTTAAACAACGCACAAATCTGAAGTCAGTTTTTTGTTAGTAATAGTTTATAAATGAGTGTACTTTTCTTAATAATACATAATACGTGCAATACTGTAACTTAGATCTGTTGTAATAAATTACCTTTTGGTAAATAAAATATACACCTTTAGAGATTTCTGCAGCAAGTCACACATGAACATTTCTGAATTCTACTTTATTCTCAAAATTGCTAGATGGACTATCACACCATGTTTCTAGTGATAAAGTTTTCCATGTGATATCCTTTTAGTGATTAAAAATATTGCCATCCATCTTATCTGCTTACCTATAAAAAGGAGTGGCATAAGGCTATGTTTCAGCTGCAGACTCAGATGTTCTTGGGATATAACCACACCTTCACCATTGGGCCTGCCACTCAAGGAGCAACAAGCCATTTAAAGGAACTTATCGAAAGCCTAGTTGCCTTTTCAGAGTTGCTGGTGCTGAGGGAAGGCATTCCCACCCCCCAAAATAAAAAAAATGGCATAGCAGTTAGACTTTTTAAGTCCATTTGTCCCTGGGGAGACTAAAAATAGCATAAGGGAGTGAAGGAAGAGAGAGAATTGGATGAATGGTGACTGTGAGAAAGACTTGTCCTACCCACTACTGGCATGTGACCCCCCCCCAACATAGTTTGCAAGGAGGGAATGTGGTCTGAGCTTTTAAGGCAGAGATTTTTATTATTCTGAATTCTCTATTAATCTGAATTTCCATTTTTTATTGTGGGAATCGTTTGGGCATATTCCCCAGCTCAGTTAATGAGTTGTAGCTTTCCAAATCTTGCTTTTTTTCCTATTTTTAAATGTATCCTATAGCAAATTTCCATTTAGCGCAAGAACTGACATTTTCTCCCCCATTTACCTGGACTGGATGCTCAAGCCCATTATGACATGGCCTGTGACTTTACTCTGGTAAGCCACCTTGCCATCCCCATTGTTTCCCTTATTACGCCCCCTCTGGCTTGTCAAAGTGCCTTTTGGGACAGCTTTGTGAATGTTAATGATTGCCATGAGTCAGTGTAACTAATCCCTGTGACTATGTATGCCAGAGCTAGTACACATGTATGTATGCATTTGCCTAGTTTATTTTTTTTTTAATGTCTGGATCTCAGTTTCATTAACAAATGAAAATGAGAAGTGAAGGAAATTCCCAGTGAAGAAGCCAAACCTTGCTGTAAGAAAGACCAGATCTCACTGCTACTTACAAAGAATGGAGTTTCCTTTCCTAAATACATGCCTGAGGATTGTGATGTGCTGGAGGGGCCCTCTTCTGTGTCCTCCTAATGGGGACAATATGGGGAAAGACATGGATTGGACCTGTGCCAACCTGATTTGTGTCAACGCAGACTTCATTGGCAGCAAGTAAAAGCAGCATCTTATTAAAGCCTCTGAGATCTAGTTAATTTATTCCCAAATGCACATGATTTCAAGTTGCCTTAGCCTAATAAATTGTTTTAATATGCTCTGAAGTCTGTTTAAATTAATTTTATTGAGTTTTTACAAAAACACGTACAAAATCTACACAGCAATGACAACAATTGATAAAATGGGCCAAGGGTATGTATCTGATAAACCGTTATGCTGCAGAATCACAGAATTGTTCAAATTATTTTTCTTATTTTAACGTTCTAATCTATTTTGTTTTTAGTTGTGTCCTGTCCTGAGATACTAGGGCAGGTCGGCAAGGATTTTTTACCTGGGGCCGGTCACTGGTCCCCAGGCCTTCCGCTGGGCCAGGGAATGGCGGTGCGTGTGCTTATGCATGCGCACACAGCCGCCGCTGACCGCCAACTGCTGCCGCGCCTGCTGCCGCCACACATGTCATGGTCACCATTTTGTTTGCTACCATTTTGGCAAACAAAATGGCCGTGATGTGTGCGGCAGCGGCGTGTGCGCGGCGGCAGCAGCAGCCGCCAGTCGGTGGGGGTCGTCAGGCCGGGTGCAGCCCACGGGCTGTAGGTTGCCGACCCCTGTACTGGGATATAGAGCAGGGGTAGGCAACCTTTCCCCTTTAAGGGCCGAGGGACTTCAGCTCCCAGAATCCCAGGAGCTATTGCCCAACATGGGACTATTGGTCAACATGGCTGAGGCTTCTGGGAGATGAAGTCCCTCGGCCCTTAAAGGGGAAAGGTTGCCTACCCCTGATACAGAGAAACAGAGAAATAATTTTAATGAAGAGAAAGAGGATGAAGAAGAAGTGCACTTCTCACAGTGGAGGTGGGTGTCTGGGAAAAGTCAAAAATACACTGCACATACAATACGTATGAAAGTGTAGAAAGGCTGGCATGTGACTGTAAATCCAATATTCTCCATACCTGTCACTCAGTTTTAAAATCTGATACAAGCATAAAAGAAGTGAACTGTAGTACAGAAAAACTTATGCTGAAATAAATTTGTGCTAGAAGACTCCTTTTATAGTGTTTTTGTTGTGTCATTTTCAACTTATGGTGACCCTGAAGTGAGCCTATCCTGGGGTTTTCTTGGCAGGGCTTGTTTTAAAGGAGGTTTGTCATTGCCTTCCCCTAAGGCTGAGAGAATGTTACTTGCCCATGGTCACTCAGTGGGTTTTGTGGCAGAGCTGGGAATCAAACCCTGGTCTGCAGAGTCACAGTCCAACACTCAAACCACTACACCACACAGGCTTTTATAGTACCATATTCATATTTACTATATTTGCAGACCAGCAGAATCTTTGTTGTTAACTGCCTTTGCGTCGATCTCGAGCCATGGCGACCCTATGGATGAGACATCTCCTGTCCACTGCTCTGCCTAGCTCTTGCAAACTCATATTTGTGGTCTCTTTAATAAAGTCCATCCATCTCGCATGTGGCCTTCCTCTCTTTCTACTTTGCTACAACTTTCCTACCGTTATTCTTTTCCAGGGGTTGGCAATCTGGACCGGGGGGTCAGGAGGGGAGCGAATGACGCGGGGGCCAGGTGGGCGTGCTTCCCCCGCATGTGCATGCGCACAACGCCCCGCTGTCGTGCATGCATGCACGCATGGGGAGTGCCATTTTGGAAAGCCCCCCGCGTGTGCGCCATGCGAATTCGCCTGGCGCACAGGCGGGGTGGCCTTCCCTTGACCTTGGGAATGCCCCCCATCCGTGCACTAGGGGGCATTCCCAAGGCCCAGGGAAGACCCCACGGCGGCTGCACCATGCGAATTTGCACGGCGCAGCCACCGTGGGGCCTTCCAAAATGGTGTCCGCACTTGTGGCCACATGCGTGAGCGAGCGCATGTGCCATTTTTGCATCCAAAATGGTGCCCGAACTTACACACACATGCACACGGCGGCAGAAACCATTTTGGAATGCCCAACGCGCCGGTTGATCCCTGGTCTTTTCCAACAATTCTTGCTTTCTCATGGTGTGTCCAAAGTATGACATTCTAAGTCTTGTCATCTTGGCTTCTAGGGATCTCTCTGGCTTGATCTGCTCTAGGACCCATTTGTTTGTCCTTTTGGCTGTCCATGGGATCTTCAGCACTCAGCAGAATCTACAGCACTTTTATGTGTCGTGTGAAATCTGAGGAAGCTCACCCATCTGACAGGACAATACAGATCTACCTTAAAGTGTACTAATATATGTGAAAAGTTTTGAATGTTTCTAAGTTCTCTCCTTCTAATCCCCAAGGAGCCCTGATGGCACAGTGGTTAAATGCCTGTATGCAGCCACTCACTCATAGACCACAAGGTTGCGAATTCAGTACTAGCCAGGGCTCAAGCTAGACTCAGGCATGCATCCTTCCAAGGTCACTAAAATGAGTGCCCAGCTGTTGGGGGGCAATGAGCTTACAGTTGTAAACCGCTTAGACACTGCATAGCGTGGTATGAAGTGGTATATAAATGAAGCTGCTTTGCTTTTGCTTTGCTTTGTTTCCTAACATTCCCATTTCTTTTTCTCAAGTAAATTGTGCATTTTGGTTGGCCAGTAAAGATTATCACTGATGGATTTTTGTATGATTTTTCTTTTTCTCCTGTTCTGTTACATCCAGCACAGTTTTGCACTGACTTTACAAGTAGCTGCTGCAGAGGGCCCAAAACAGCAAATGTGTGGAGCTCTGGTGCCCCAACAAACTACCAGTCCCAGAATTCCATAGCATTGAGCCATGGCAGTTAGTGGGAACAAACTGGATTATTTCTGCCCTGTGGAGGCAGCCCCACCAGTCTCCTTCCCCCCCCCCCCAGCAAAGGTCCAAACTACACTGCAGAAATCACCCAGTTTGAGACCACTTTAATGGGAAGTATTAATACAAATGACAGTACAGTACTTGCCCATAGGGAAGTTTTTATTTGTTTTATTCTTGATTGTCTTTTGTACAGCGCTGAGTACACTGACATCGCTCTAGAAATAAACTTTAATAATAATAATAATAATAATAATGATAGGAAATCATTGGAGATTGGATAATACTTGTCTATAGGGAATCATTGGGGATTGGATAATATTTGTCCATGGGGAATCTGAGGATTGGATACTTGTCCATAGGGAATCATTGGGGACCTCAATGATTCCCTATGGGCAAGTACTGTCATTTGTTTTCAACAAAAATCCACCAGTGATACTTTTATTGGCCAGCCAAAATGCACAAGATACACGTTGCAAGCTTTCGAAGCTCCATGGGATTCTTCTTCATCAGGCAAGATGTTACAAACCAAACAGGAGAAAAACCATTGGAGATGGTAGTCAGATGCTCAAATGTTGTTTCAGTCTTTGGTGAAGATGGTCTATGGTGGGGATAGGGATATCTTTTGCAGGCAGGGTCCTCCTCCTGCTGGCCATGTGGCTACAGGGAGATTTCCAAAGTCCAGGAAATTTAAAATCCATTTGCATCTCATTTGTTTTAGTTTTGACAGCTTTTGGTCAGTGCTAGGGAGTCATTTGTTTTGGCAGCTATGGGTCAGTGCTAGGGAGTCCTGGGAATTGTAGTTTACTGTGGCACCAGAGCTCTCTCTCTCTCACACACACACACACACACACACATTCAGCCTTCTCTCTCACAGAGAGAGACAGAGAAAGAGAGAGAAGGTTGAATGTCTCACAAAAACAAAAAAATCAAGTTCCCAGAACTGGGCATTAATCCTGGGCAGTTAAAGCGGTCTCAAACTGGATGGTTTCTGCAGTGTGGTCAAGCCACTCTGGGCCCAAGGAGGAGGAGGAGGAGGAGGAGGCAGTAGTGGTGGAGGTGCAAGCCTGTGACGCGATAAAGAAACCATTTTGCAAAGGTCAGACAGTGTCCCCCGCCAGGGAGCCCTTCCTAGCCTTCCCTCTTGTAATGAATGAAGCTTTGGCCCTTGAGGCTGCTGCTCTGTTGCAGCCAGGCGAAGAAGGGTGCCTTGGCTTTTGCAGGCTCCCTCCCATCCCTCCTTTCCTCTGAAGGGGATGACTGGCGCCCCTCCAACACCTTTTTGGGGGAAGAAGGAGCCTCCTGTCTGAACGCCTTGGAAGCCGTGTCTCCTTGGAAGTAAGACCCTGGGAAGGCAGATAAAGAAGAGGGCTTCCTTTCCTTTTCCCTCCAAATGCAAAAGAGGACCGACCGGTGGGGGGTTGCTGTTCTTCTTGTTGTGTGCCTTCAAGTCGTTTCTGACTCCTGGCGACCCTATCATGGGTTTTCTTGGCAAGTTTCTTCAGGGTTTGCCATGGCTGTCCCCTGAGGCTGAGAGAGTGTGACTTGCCCAAGCTCATTCCAGTGGGTTTACATGGCCCACTTGGGATTCGAACCCTGGTCTCCAGAGTCCTAGTCCAACACGACCCTGAGGCAGCCCTATCATGGGGTTTTCTTAGCAAGTGTTTTTCAGAGAGTTGTGTTTTGTTTTTGTTTTTTGTGCCATTGATATCCTCTCAGGCTGAGAGAGTGTGACTTGCCCAAGGTCAACCCAGTGGGTTTACATGGCCCACCTGGGATCCGAACCCTGGTCTTCTAGTCCAACACAACCCAGAGGCAGCCCTATCATGGGGTTTTCTTGGCAAGTGTTTTTCAGAGACTTGGGTTTTTTGGCATGGATATCCTCCGAGGCTGACAGAGTGTGACTTGCCCAAGGTTACCCCAATGGGTTTACATAGCCTACCTGGGATTTGAACCCTCGTCTCCAGAGTCCTAGTCCAACATGACCCTGAGGCACCCCATCATGTGGTTTTCTGGGCAAGTTTTTTTAGAGAGGTTTTTGTGGGGTTTTTTTACCATGGATATCCTCTGAGGTTGAGAGAATGTGACTTGCCTGAGAACACCCAGTGGGTTTACATGGCTGAGCTGGGATTTGAACTCTGGTCTATAATAATCGTAATCCAACACTCAAATCACTAGGCCACCCTGGCTTCCAAAGGAGGATGAGGCACCACAAAATGGAGGACATTGAAGAAACATGGAAGGAATCGCCAAATAAAAGCTAATAACGCAAATATAAATATAAATGCATTTCAGATGGGTTCTTGACAGCTGTATTACATATAATGTATTTTATTATGGACTCAGCTGTAGAAAACCTGTTATCCCATGAAATCTGAATTCTGATTCAGAATCAGGATGAAAACAAAATAATAAATGATTGGAATAAGGTGTTAAATTTTCTAAAGGGAAAAATAGGGGAATTTATTAGTGTTCGGTTAATAATAAGAGGTGAATTGTAAGGTGAAGTATTTTGGTTCTTCTATAAGTATTGTTTTTCAGGGAAAGATATGTGATTATATAAAGGAAGATATGGATAGATGTATATATGCATTTCTCTTTCCTATATAATTTTTTTTTAATTCTATGTTAGAAATTGGTGGGAAATTTTTCTCATTGTATAGGTTAAGAAATTATAAAGAAATACTAGCTAGATTTTGAAGAGGATGACCAGAAACTGAAATCAAAAGAAAATGGGAAGACAAGGAAAGAAGAAATAAAGAAAATCACCAAGAAATATGAAGAAGGAAGTTAAGAAAGATGTATGAATGACAGGAATGTGAGATGTATGTAAGAATGTATGAGGTTGTGGTTTGTTATGTTTTCTTTTGTAAGATTTTAATCAATGTTTATGAATAAAAAATAAATAAATAAGAACATTATCCCATGAATAACCAACCAGGCAAGAAACAACAGCAAATCATTCATGGGATTTCCCCATGAATGACTTTTATGCTGTTTATTGCCTGGTTATTCCCTGGTTACTCACAGGATAATGGCTCTTGTGTTAATCTCATTTTAATAGTGTTTTAATGTCAGTTGTGCAGTTTTCACAGGTTAATTACTGTTTTAAACTCCTGATTTCCTCCCGTGTGATAAACTCCAATGGTAGGTTCACCTTAGGACCACCGTAAGTAAAAAATGACTTGGAGGCACGCAGCAACAACAAGGCGTATTCTTCTGATGAACCTATCTTCATTAAAATGCCTAGTTGGCTTGCAATATACTTAGAGAACTCTGAGCAAAAGAAATGTTTAAAATTGTACTTTACTAGCAACAAACCCTTGACTGAATGTCCATTTAAATTGCCTCAGGCCTCTTTTACAAAGGACTGGTTTGGGGGATGTTGGGCAGTGTCAAGCGGAGACAGTCCAAGCTTATTTCCAGGTTGTCCAATTTATCTGAAGCCATTTCAATTCTATAAAAGAAGCATGGAAATTAATCAACTCCCAAGAAGAGTCAGAGGTGAGGCAATGAGAACTGTGTGGCTGCTGCCACACTATAGAATTAATGCAGTTTGAGACTGCGTTAACTGCCATGGCTCCATCCTATGCAATCCTAGATTTGTAGCTTGTTTTGGCACCTAAGCTCTCTGAGAGAGAAGGATATCTCTCAAAACTACTAATCCCAAAATTCTATAGCATTGAGTCATGGCAGTTAAAGCAGTGTCACACTGCATTCATTTTTCAATGTAGATGCAGCTTTGGACTGGGATATAGAAGATCCTGATTCGGACACTAGAAGACTTTGAGTCAGTCACACTTTCTCAGCCTGACTTGCTTGTGAGACTCTTGTGAGAATAAAGGCAGAGTGAGCCTTTGTACGCTGTCTCAAACTCACTGGAGGAAACATGGAATATAAATGTAACTGGTAAATAAATAAAATAATGATACTATATAACTACATTCTATAGTAATACACTTAAATGAAGTCCATGACATTTTTTAAAAGAAAAAATAAATGTCTACCTGCCATCCTAGAAATTTTTCAGTAGAAGTTGGAAACACATTTTTTGATCTGAGCAATTGGAGAGAATATTGCCTATCTTTCCTTATATTTCTGTATGTGCCAGAGGTAGACACTTTTTAATGTTTGTGTGTATGCAGAAAATCTCACTTTCCCACCACATATACACATTCATAAGTTAGCTTCTCTTAGTCTTCAGTCCTGTGCAAAGTAACCTAGAAGTAAAATGTATTCTCATAAAGACTGCTATTACTAAGGACACCTTGGATTCTGTTGTTAGTTCTGCATAGTAATATATCCAGTAATCAGAATTTAGATGGAAGTGTTCAGTTGGCTCTTTGTTCAGAAACAGAGTTCAGAACTGAAACATTTTGTATTTCTGGGCAAGATTATAGAAGGTAACACATACACTTGCAATCAGCTTGTCCTACCACTTTTCATGTATCATAAATTGTTAGAGTGAAGTGGAATAACTACAGCAGTTGCAACAGTTAATCTGTGCTAGAACTTTTTTTCTTGTTGGTCTTTCCATATGCTACATTTGCGGCTAAGGATGTCATTTTGGACTTCTAGGATGCTCCTCCATTCATCATGTCAGAGGTACCTGAAACAAAGGCTATTTGTTTCTGATAAAATTGGTAATTTTTCTTCCATAAACATTCATGCTGCTGGTTATACGTGCTACATGATTAGCTGAATTATAATAAAGACTGAAATTTATTGATCCAGTTGGCTGAAACCTTCCTCCTCCTCCTCCTCATTACTACGGCATTTATGTTTATTTTCCAAAACTGGTAAATGAATGCTCCATATCTCTTTCTCTCCACCCTTAGCTTTGTCAGTAAAGTGCAGCTGCGATGAGTCAACTTAAAGAAGATGAACCAACAGATAATGCGAAGAAGAATGAATCGTTTCCTTTAAATTGCAAAGTAAGTGGTTCATGGTGAGGAAAACGATTGGCAGTTCTACAATATTTTGCACCTCTTGTGTCTTTCTTTTCTCTTAAAAATATTTTGTTTTATAAAAGCAGAGAAAGTACAAACCAAAACTAGTGCAAAAAGTAGACAGAACCAATTGGAAACAACTAGATACTAAATTCATCACTGAAAGTTAAAAAAGATTAACTACTGATTCTATGCAGGGGAAAAAAATTTCAAAAGAAGATCTTAAGAAAATATATTACCATCAGTTACAATTATAAGATTGACAGTGTATCCCAGGTCAAATCTTTTTTAGGCAATCAGTTATTACAATAGCATTGGTTAAACACTCTCTATTCAGTGCTTCTTGAGCACTGACATTATGTAACCCTGGTTCTCTCAACCATTTGGACTTACTATTAGTTTTAACTGTTAACATATTGACACTTAAATGATAGTATTTGTGAGTTGTCCCCACCACTATCTAGCCACCGGTATATGGGTTGTGACTTTATTAAAATCTTGTTTTCTTTCTTAATAAGCTATCCTTTCAACTGCATAAGATATTAGTGGTATCTGAAGAGGACATACTCACCTATAAGTTCATGAGTTATTTTTCCATTACCTTCCCCACAACAATTTTGGATCAGTTTACAATTTAACCCAAACAGGGTCAGACTTGCCATTAGACAGAAGGACGTAAAAAGAGAAAAATGGCTCCAGCAGCAGGCTTCTGGTGTTATGAAAGAACAGCAAATTGTTAGTTATTAATCTGTTGCTGTTTTATTTTTACTGCCAGAATTACAAGGTGGAGCTTGTAGGATTTTCTGCCTCATGTGTCAAAATAACATGCCTTCCTGGGAATGTTGCATACCTTGACTTAGGTGAAGTGTGGGGTGGGTGCCATTTTATCTCTGCATCTGGCTGCAAAATATCAGGCCATTCCTGTTTCTGTGTAAAGAAAACCTTCACTTGGAGTCAGATGATGCCAACCATTGCTGTGAATATGAGGGTATGTTTAATGTGTATAAACCAATATACATTATTATTGATGTATTTGCAACAATTGTTTTTGATTGCCATGTGGGCCAATAACTTGTTTACTTTAGTACAGAGCTTTCCAAAATTTAAAACAGAACTTTTAATTTTGTGATCTTTTTCCTGCAGTAGATGCCCTTGATTTGTCAAGTTTATCATCTCAAGAGAGGTTAAGGGGTAATATAAATTAAGCTCTATGTGGTGGCTCAAGTGGTTAAAATGCTAACTGTTGACTGCAAGATTGGCAGGTTGGCAGTCAGAAGCCCAGGTGCTGCATGATGGGGTGAGCTCCTGTCATTAGTCCCAGCTTCTGCCAACCTAGCAGTTTGAAAGCATGCGAATTGCAAATAGATAAATAGGTACCACTTGGGTGGGAAGGTAAACAGCATTCTGTGCAGTCATGCTGGCCACATGATCACAGAGTAGTCTCTGACAATGCTGGCTCTTCGGCTTAGTAAAGGAGATGAGCACTGCCCCCTATGGTTGGACATGACTTGACAACCTTGTCAACAGGGAATACCTTTAGTCAGAGTACAATTCTGCATGTATTATAGCCTAAATGGAGCTTAGTCTGCCATTAATATTAAAATTCAGGTAATATCCTTGGCCTTCTTTCTTTGAAAAGTATGCAAATTCTACTTTTTGTAGAAACTGAATTAAAAATTGTTTTACAGCTACAAAGAAGGTGAGATAAGAGAAGCCACTGGTGATAACGAATTAAAACTTATCCCAGACTTGTAAAAATACTTCTTTAATCTAGTTCTGTTTGATTTCTGTCCTTATTTCTCAACAACCTATCCAATAACATTATTTAAAAATAAATATTGCCCCAGTTTCTAGGGAGTTTGTACTGCCATACAATCTCATTCAGCAATTACTGGATCTGATTGGATTCAGTTAGAAATGGGGAACAAAAATTAAACTTGAAGAGAGTACTCATTTTTATTGCAGTGATAATTCCATACTAAGAAGTTTTTAATTTAGAGCATGATTGTCACTAAATCTTAAAAATAAGTAAACCTATATGATTGATAACTAATTGCTAGTTTCTGCTGAAATATCTGAAAATATGTATTGCACCACAGCTTCTGTCTTGCCTCACAGATTCTGGGGAAGTTATATTCATCCCTAATTTATTTAACATTGGTACTGTTTTACTTGGTGGGGATAGTGTGAGCGCTGCTCAGTAAATTGGATCCAGATCAGATGTTGAAAAGTTTTTCTTCTTGGTGCCCTATCACATTACTCTGTTATAGTGTAATATTCCACTGTAACTGCTGTGGCAACATCCTGTGGATTCTTGGGATTTTCAGTTTAGGGAAGGGCATTTAGAATTCTCAGCCAGAGAGTTCATGGGCCTCACTAAACTACAAATTCCAGAATTCCACAGGATGTTCCCATGACAGTCAAAGCCAAATACAGGTCTATAACAAAGCAGTGAGATAGGGCACTTGGGATAAAGCTCCCAGAACCTCCCAGGCAACATGGACTGACCATGTTGGCTGGGGGATTTGGGGATCTGTAGTTCAAAACTAACATTTCCAAGCTGTGATACAGACATTCCCTTCTATGAATGGTCTCAGGCTTCCTTCCAAAAGAAGGAAGTGTGTGTGTGTGTGTGTATGTGTTGCAACATTTCACCCTAGTCCCTAACAACACATTCCACAGTTGTCCCACAGGGTTTCTCAATTATCTGGAGAAGCTTTTCAGGGAATCCAGACTCTTCAGCAGGAAGTTGGGAGTTGCTAACAATCACCATACCATTCTTCTCTTCCTATGCCAATCTAAAAGCATTACCTAGCTTTAAAGCAGAAGTGACTGCATTAGTGCTAAAACCAGGGCTTTTCTTCTTGGTAAAAATTTGGCAGTACAGCACTAGAAGGGATGTGGCTCTCTGTGGATTGCGAAGGCAGCAACATAAGCCACCAGCAGTTTTCCACCCTTGGTGTGAACCAACCAGAACTACAGAACTTAGTATGATGTCCAAACCCAGAATTCTGTTTTGTTGCACTCTATATAAGCCAGAATTTATATCAAGGTTTACAACCTTGCCTTTTTAAAATGCACAACAAAACAGATGCAAAATGTACAACAAAACAAAATGCACAATAAAACAGGTTCAGACATCATGGTAAGCTTCTCATTTTAGTTAGTTTAGCCGCTAGTGCTAGTGAGTGGAGATGAGAGAGAAAATGGGTTGTCACTGCTGATTTTGCCACCAATGTTGTCTTTTCATTCCTGTACATTATTAGCTTCATTGGTTGTGTGGCTTTATTTTGTATTGTAGTTCGCAGTCATTGTGGTTAATTACCTGGTCAATCCATAACTCAAAAGATCAGTTGGAAATTGTTAATAAATGATTGCATCCTTCCATTCAGAGCTCAGTATCAGTATATTGTGTCTGTTTCTTTCTGCAGGTATCAGAACTGGCACTGGCCTGTGGATGCCTTAAATGGGGACAAGAGAAGCACGTTTATGGGATGGATTTTTTGGAATCTCATGCATCCCTTTTCCATGCTGTTCGGTCAGTTGTAAAATCTTGGAGGAAAACTGTAGAATATGATAAGGGCAAACACTTGGAGGTCAAGAAATCTGATGTTAGTCCTGGGAAGGAAGATATTATAAAGGAATATTTCAGTATACTGAAAGACAAAAAAGAAGACAAAAACACCATCACACGACAGCCTTCTAAATCCATCTGCAGAACTGTACATTCCAAACATTTGCTTATGTCAAAAAGCAAAAGTGTTATTTTTAGAAAACAACGGAAACCTGAAGAGTTGCCACCATCACGTTTGTTTCCTTACCTGGTTTTAATTAAGAATTGTGTCCCTTTGCCACTCTCCATCCTCCAAAGACTATGTCTTTCAGGAGAGATACTGTGCAAGATTCAGTATTCTACACGGAAGCACAGAAAGAAGAAAGAAGTAAGTCTGCCTGAATCAGAAGAACGTCCAGTTCCTAAACCACAGACAGTAACAGGTTGGCAAATGCAAGTAGGAATAAGTAAACATTTTAGAGTCCAGGACCACTCACAACCCAGCTTACTTAGTATAACTGCTAAGTGAAAATACTGTGTGTAAACAATTCATAGTTAATAACTAAAAAATGAAAATAGGGCTGTACTCAGAAGCATGCTTACCATGGAAAAGGCCCATTTTATTTCACTTCTGCAGAAAAATATTTAAGAATTTGGTATGCCAGAGGTGAAAGCTTAAATCAATAGAATAGATGCTAACCAGAACAGCTATGCTCCATGAAGGAAAGAGGCTATACTTTGTAATGTATGCATTATATTAATGCCAGAGGAGGCAAGTCTGGAACAGTCAGGGGTCATAATTAGTGATAAGTAGTTTATTTGAATGTTCTAGATTGACATAGACTGGGATGAACAAAGTACAGTCCTTTGACTGAGTGTGTCTCCCAAGACTTGAGTTTTCACCCTGCCTGTTCTTAGAAAAAGGGGTGAATTGCCTTCCCAGAAGTCTCAGGGATTGACCATTCACCATGTAAATAAGTTGCAAAATGCCCCTGGAATGTTTTAACATTTAGAATAGCCCTGTTCTTCATCATCTTGTTCTTTAAAATCAAACATCAATTCTTGACATTTCTTGTTTGGGAATAGTTTTGGTGATGGCGGCGGGGGGGGGGGGGGGGGGGGGGGGGGGGGGGGCTTCAGAGCCTAGAGACTCCCATGGGCCTCAAGGACAGAAGATTGCTCTCTTGGATCCACTGTAGATGCCCACCTCTGGCATCAGCCCATATTCCAATTGTGACTTGCTGTGCTATTAGGAATTCATGTTAAATGCATGAGTCAATAATGCTTGGTAAAGTAGAAGGGAGTAGGAAAAGAGAAAGATTGCATTCCTGATGGATAAACTCAATCAAGAAAGCCACAACCTTGAGTGTGCCACAACCCTGAGCAGGGCTATTGACAATAGGATGGTCTCTCATTCATGGGGTCACCATAAATCAAATTTGATGTGATGGCAGTTAACAACAACAAAGTCACAATCTGAATATGGGTCTAAGTCAAATGGACAATGTGTACTCCTCATAGTGATGCTAGATTGCAATTTCCATCAGCCCTCGCCACGGTGAGAGATAAGAAGGGTTGCAGTCCACCCAAAATGCGGAGAGTGGTAATTTGCCCACTGATGGTTTAAGTCAACCTACATTTTGGTGGCTTTTCAAAAGAGAGTGAGCTGAGACCCTAGATACACATCTGCAATGGATTTGCCTGCATGCTATGGCATACCCTCAGTTCTATACCTGCCTACTCACAGAACATAGAGAAAACTGAGAATTATTCTGAGCCTCTTACAAGTACTGATGATCAAGCTTGGAAAAGTTACAGTAGCCATCACGTTTCAGGTATTGTGGAAATTACACATCCAGAAACACAACTTCCTCAAGCTGTGAAGCTGATGAAATTTCAGCATCTCTGTAATCAGACTGCTGCTGCTCAGATGTTTTTGTGCACTCTAATATTAACATATATGCTGTTGGCTGAGTTTGCATATCTCTGATTTTTTGTTCACTCAGCAGTAGTATTTAATAGTTGAATGTACTGTGTTATTCAAAGATACAGCTGTGTTAGTCAGGAAAATTAGTGTGCAAAGGGATCTTGTAACACCTTTGAGAGTTAGATTTTGGCATGGTTTTACTTGAAAGCTTCAGTGGGATTCTGCATGCTTGACTTACAATTTTTCCTAAACCTTTGAGCAAGTTACTATACTATCCAACTTTTAATTGGCTACCTTCAAAGTGTGTTTAAAGTGTTCCATACTTGGAAAGGAAACATTGCATAGGTTGACATTCTTTTGATAACTATGTTTCCCATTTTGTATACCTATCTGTTGCACCCACAACAGGTGTTCCACTTTCCCCTATTCTAGGGGCACCACTGAATGCTTTTTCCCCCATCTTTATCTCTAGAATATCCTGAATACTATTTCTTCTGTTCCCCACCTTTGGGGTGTGTGTTTTTTAAAAAAAAATCATTTGCATCTTATGTTTTGTCTGTTTTTTAGAAGTACAGTACGTCACTTTTGACAGCCTGAAGGAACTACAGTGGATGTTATTTAAAGGCTTGGTAAAAAGGAAACCCAAAACTGTTGGAATGTGGAGGGAACCGTCATACAGTTTTGGGATTCAATCCTTAACTTCTGTCAAAAAAGCAGAATACATCCTCCCCTTGATACCAAAAGACTGGATTATTGATGACTCTCTCAAGTTTTCAGAAGAAATGCCACGCCTGCTTCTCCAATACAATCCATCCTCATGAATGTAGAGGCAGTGTCTGAAGTTTGGGAGAAAATCCATCTAAAATTCATTGAAGAGCTTGCAACGTTGCTATAATTAGTATAATGCTAAAAATACTGAACAGCTTTGTACCTTTTGTCATCTGTCCAGAGCATATGAGTAGCATTCAAGGTGGACTGAAGTACACAGGGAAGACATATTTATTGATTAAAATGTTTATATCTTGGCATCTGTCCACAGATGTCAAGAGTTGCAAAAATATGCCTCCAACAAACCTACAAGAAAAAATTCTTGGAGGATGTCTAATGCCAGGAGTAAGAGCTTTCCAAAAAATGGTCTGCTCTAAATTGGACACTTGATGGTCTGCTCTAAATTGGACAGTAGACTGCATGAGCATATAGACCCACCAATACATTCTGCTGTTCTAAATTCCACTCCAGCTGTCTAACCATTACATCACACTGGCTGTCAAGTGCATCTGTAAAGGATAAAGTTCTCTCACAGGTATACATATCCTAAATTGATTAGGGTTTTACACACTAACAACAAAATATTAAAAAATATTTTAATAACAAAATATTAAAAAAGTATCAGTTTCAAAAAATGGTTCTTACCCCTTCACACAGATACATGCTAGACTTACTATTTTTTAAACCACACCTTTTAAGGCAATTACCCAAGGTGACGTCCTCCAAGTATGGAGGGCCATGCTGTCTGGGAATGGTACAAGTTTTGGTTCTGTCTCAGAGACTATCCAGGAGGGAAATTGGACACAGGCTACCTACCTACCATGCAGGCATTCCATTATGATTATTTGATGTTCTTAATTTGTTGCCTTCTTTGTATTAATATGTATTTTATTATTTTGTGGA
>CM034703.1:82406635-82426846 GCA_020142125.1 Phrynosoma platyrhinos
CCCTTCCCTCCTTGAACGTCCTCCATTGTGTGGGGCCTCGTCCTCCTTTGCGGTGTGGGCCCCTGGTGCCCTCCGTGGGGGCCGGGGCTGGAAGGAAGAGGGTCCCTCTCCCTGAGGGAAAGGGGGAGAGCCTTCCTCAGGAGAAGCACCGTTGGGAGAGGGGCCAATAGTATATGGAAGCGTAGGAGAGTTGGAGGGGACCCCCAGAGGTCATCCAGTCCAGCCGCCTTCTGCCATGCAGGAAGACACAGCCAAAGCCCTCCCTGTGACAAATGGCCATCCAGCCTTTGTTTATCCAGCCTTCCCCAAAGAAGGAAAGTCCACCAGACTCTGAGGCAGCCTTACCAGCAGTTTCTACTGTCAGGAAGTTCTTCCTGGTGCTAAGGTGGAATCTCTTTTCCTGTATGCAAAGGGACCTTGCAGCCCCTGTGAGACTAACTGGAAGAGAGAAGGACTTTTAATCCCTTGCTCCCGGTGCTGTTCCCTGGAGCTGTGGAACACAAACTTGCTCCATCTTAAGTATGACATCCTTTCAAAGTATGTAAACAAAGCTATCACCTCACCTCTTAACCCTCTCTTCTCTAAGATAAACAAGATACCCAGCTCCCTAAGTCCCTCCTTGTAGGGCACGGTTTCCAAACCGGGCACCATTTTGGTTGCCCTCTTTTGGCCACTTTTCAACTTGTCAACATCCTTGAATTGTGGTACCCAGAACTGGACACAGTCTTCCAGGTGAGGTCTGACCAAAGCTGAACAGGTATGAGTATGTGGCAAAAGTGTGTGTGTGGGGGGGGGAAGGCTTTTCCAGTTTACCTGAAGAAAGAACTGTAATGCTCTCTCTTTTTATTTTATGCACTTTCTTAGTTCAAGACAGCAGCTTTTTCCCTCTGCCTCTTTCATCTCCAGCTGCTCCCTGTTTGCAACCCAGACCTGACTCTTTTCATAGGACGTTATCACACGGGGGCAAATCTGCTGGTTAATCCACACAAATCCCAAACAGAAACTGGATTTGTGCCCCGCGTTTTCACACGATGTCGCACAGAAACTGGACAGAAAGTAAACAGAAACGGGTGTTAACCAAGATCTTTTGAAATTCGGTTGTTTGGAGAAAAGCAAATGCGAAATTAAGGTAATTTCGCATTTATCGTAATGTGAAAAGCAAATGCGCATTTGGGAGCATTTCCCTGCTTTTCCCATGGTTCCAGCGAGCATTCCTCTATCTACGCATGTGCAAGAAGCTCATTTCTAGTACATTTACGGGCTTTTCTCACTTGTGTGTGAACATTAAATGCGCTTACTGTAATTTCGCAATTAAGGTAATTACGTGTGAAAGCCATTTGCAGAATCAAGCTTTATTTTCGATTTATTTTCGGAATGCCTCATTTCCACTTTATTATCGCTTTCTGGCCCACATGTGATAACGTCCCTAGTCTCAATAGGGAGCTGGGGGGAGACATGGGGGGCCTCCAGTTCAAGTTGGCAGCCCATGATTTCCTATCTATGAAGCCCCCCTACCTATCTAATTGGTGGCACAACAAAAGCAACACTTGCCAGCATTCTGGCTCTGAACTTTATTTAAATTTAAGAGAGAGAAAGAGAGAGTGGGAAACCTTGGCTTGAGAAGATAAGCAGAAGTTTCTGTTGGAAATCAGGCATTTCTAAGCAGAGCTGTAGTTCTTGATGGTTGGAAAACTGAAACCTTCCCAGCCGTGGCACGATGAAACTAGTGTTGATGTTGGCATTTGGAAATGAGTATGGAAACAAGACAATTGTAGCATGTGGTATTGAAATCTTTACTTATACAGGAGAGGGAAGGTTATCCAATAAATTCAGAAGAAACTCTTCTGGGGAGCCTGTATTTATGTTTGAGCTACTTTGGCTGCCATTACTCAGCCCCAGTTATTCGTAAGTGGTTTGACTTTTAATAGGACTGAGAGTATAGTTTGAAAGTTAGAGCCTGTGGTTTCCTTAATGTTTAAAATACCCCTTTCCTGGTAATATGAATAATGTCTACACAGTGGTTCAGAACTTGTGGCTTTTATTCTTATTAGTGCCCTTGTGAAGGTATTCACAAGGAGTCAGTGTGGTATAAAAAGGAGGAAGGAAGAGGGAGAAATATATATATATATATATAATAGTACCTTTAAGACTAACTGGTTTTTATTTTTGCATGAGTTTTCATGGATATAAACCCACTTCTTTGGATACAGTACCAAGTGATAATAAATGCTTAGGTATAAAGCATATTTATACAGTTGTGGGAGTGGGGTAGGATGTAATAGGATCCAGAATGATGCAAATCATGACTCTTGCCCTAAATTTTCAAAGGGCTGCATAATGTGATACAGGTCCTTCAGATCTTCACAGTGGCCAGTTAGTTTTGATTTATGAAAGTAATAAGTCTAAGTTTCCCAGGGTTCAAAACTCTCTTAGATTCCTTTTATTATTTGTGCAGTAGTGAGGACTCTTATATTTATGTATGTAGTGTGCCATTAAGCCATTCTCTTTGTTCATACCTCTGCTAGTGGATTAGAAATTGTGAATATCCAGTCATCCCTCCATGTTTGCAGGGGTTAAAGGAACAAGCCCCTTGCAAATATGGAACATTTGTGAATAGTGCGAGCCCTGCCCACCTTCTCCCTAGCATGGGAGGAGGAGGTGGGCAGGGTTCACATTGAGATTGGGAATAACCAAATTTGCAAATCCCAAGTCTGCGAATGGGAAGGGATGAACTGTAATTCACTTCAGCAGTGAACTGTAATTCACTTCAGCAGTTTCCCTTTCTAGTCTTCCTTTGTCAATTCCCTGTTAAGGACAGCAACCCATAAATCCCTTACTGTGTGTCCAGGGATGTTGAAATGTTGTGCAACTGGTTTGGGAGTATTTTAATTTCTAATGTCAGATTTGTGTCCATTAATCCTCTTGCATAGAGACTGTCATGTTTGCCCAATGTAGAGTGTTGAGGGGCATTGCTGGCATAGGATGGCATAGATCATATTGGGGGGAAAGTAAGTAAATATGCTTCTGATATTTTGAGCAATGTTATTGGCCCCTGTAGTATTGCTTTCAGAGTAGATATGGGAACAGAGTTGGCATCTGGGCTTGTGACAGGGGCTTGTCCCTGTATTAGCATTCATCTGCCCTCTGTGGGTAGATTTATAATTTGGAGGCTGTCTGTAAGCCAATAAAAGCCTACCTCCCAGAGTTTGTGAGAGGGCTATGTCTTTCTCCAGAATTGGTTGTAGCTCATTGATGATGTGCTTGAGTGGTCTCAATTGAGGACTGCAGGTGACCACTAGAGCAGGGGTAGGTAACCTAAGGCCCGGGGGCCGGATGCGGCCCCTGAGGCCTTTGGACTGGCCCCAGGCCGGTCCTGCCGCCGCTGCCACTGCCGCCCCCCTGCCGCCCCCCGCTGCCACTGCCACCCGCCATGATGGTATTGATTATTGTTGTTATTACTTGTTCTTGGGGTTTTCTTGGCAAAATCTCCATGGGGTTTTGCCATAGCTTTTCTGGGGCTGAGAGAGTGTGAATGCATATTTTTTTATTTTTTTAAAAAAATATTATTTATTTATTTATTTATTTTTGGTGCTTCGCCCCCCCCCCCCCCCCCCCCCCCCCCCAATTGTCTGAGGGACAGCAACCCGGCCCCCAGCTCAAAAAGGTTGCCTACCCCTGTACTAGAGTGTTCTGTCAGTTTGTGTTTTGATCTGTCTTGTAGAAAATGGTTCCTGCCTTAGAGTAAATGGTTCCTGGGTTCTTTGTCAATTTGTTTCTTCACCTTCATAGGTGGGTATTGTACTTTGAGAAATGCCTGGGGTAAATTGAAGAGCTTTGTGCCTCTGTCTTGTGGGTCTGAGCAGAGGTGGTTATACCAGAGGGCTTGGCTGTAAGCAATAGATTTGATAGTGTCTTCTAGGTGAAAACTGGTGACATGTAAGTATGTGTAGTGATCAGTGGGTTTTCAATAGGGTGTGTTACTTAGAAGTCCATTATGTAGTTGCATAGTGGTATTTGTTTGCATTGTTCCCAGCTCAAGTTGATGGTAGATTGGAAATTATCAAAATCCTGGTGGAACTTCTCAAATGATTGCTTTCCATGTGTCCAAATTGCAAGAATATCATCAAGAATCCATAGGTGAAGGAGAGCTTTTTGGGTGCACATGCTGAGGAAGCATTGTTCCAGGTCAGCTATGAAAAATGTTGCATACTGTGGTGCCATGCAGGTGCCCATGGCAGTGCCACTGACTTGGAGGTACATATTATTCTCCAAAGTGAAGTAGTTATGAATAAGTACAAAGTCGCAGGATTTGGTGGCTGGGTCTGTTGCAGCCTCATTCAGGATGGTATTCTTGATGGCATGTAGTCCATCCTGGGGCGGGATGTTGGTATGTAGGGATTCCACATTCATAGTTGCTAGGATGGTGTTCTCTGGGAGTTTGTGGATGATACAGGGCTTTGAGTGTTGGATGAGAGCTCTGGAGGCCAGGGTCTGAATCCCTGCTTGGCCATGGAAATCTACAGGATGACTTGGGCAAGTCATACCCCGCCTCAGAGGAAGGCAAAGGCAACCCCCCCCCAACAAATCTTACCCCCCCCCAAACAAAACAAAACAAAACTGTGTGATAGAGTCACCATAAGTCAGAAATGACTTGAAAGCACACAATAACAATGAAGATATTAGAAAAGTTTTGTTGACTGGCTTATTCAAATGTGTCCTACCTCAGATAGCTGGATGATAGATATGAATTTGATGTTCTTTAATATTTAAAACCATACATGTGTTTGCACTATATACCCTTGTGGTATATGGTTTTAACAAAAATGAAACATCTGATTATCAACTGGGCTATACTGCAGCTGTGCAAAGAGGCAAACTGTTTTAATTTTTTAAAAAGTGCTGAAAGTTCAGGGGAAGTAGTTTAGCTCGCTTTGTTGCTTTGGTGTGTAATGCTTGTGTTGCTAACAAGGGAAGTGTATGGTACTTTGAATTGTTAGTGTAATATTTTTCAAATTTCAGTAATATATACATTTGTCCCTCCATTTTTGTGGACTTCAGGTCCTTTGTGAATTGGCAAGTGGGGAGGGTTAAAATGGTGCATGGGGGTGCATGGCCATTCAAGCCTATGGGGCTTGAATATTTGCAGATTTCCGTTTTCATGGGGTGGTGGTGGTGGTTTCCAGAACAAATCTCCCATGAAAATGGAGAGATGACTGTACAGTTGGCTCTCTGTTTTCATGAGGGATCCGTTTGTGCCCCCCCCCCCCCGCGAAAATGGAGATTAGTGAATAATCAAGCCCCATAGACTTGAATGCGGTGTGCCCCAGTGATTTAAATGGAGGTCATCCATCCATGAATATATAAAACCACAGACTTGAAGTCCGCGAGAATGGAAGGGCAACTGTACTTTATAAAACAAAGATCTTGAGATGTAGTATTATAACGATAACAAAACCAGTAGCTTAAACACAAAACTCCTGCAGAAGACTGCTGGGTTCGTGATATTTTGTACTAAGAGACTTGAGCAACTTCAGACAATATAGGATCTAGGCATCTCAATAGATTACCTAAACATAAGTCAACAGTGTGATACAGTGCCTTTCCCCAAATGTTGGTGCAGCTGAAGAATAATGCTTAGATCAAGGGAAGTAATACAGTTGGCCCTCCATATTCATAAGGGTTTTTTATCCACGAATTCAATCATCCATGGCTTGAAAATATCCAAAAGAAATATACATTCCAAAAATCAAACCTTGATTTTGCCATTTTATATAAGGGACACCATTTGACCATTGTACATAATGGAACTTGAGCATCCATGGATGCTGGTATCTACAAAGGGTCCTATGACTAAACCTCAACAGATATTTAAGGACCCACTGTAGTACCACTCTATTCTACTTTGATCAGACCTTATTTGGAGTCTGAGCACTACTGTTTAACAAGGATATTGATAAATTGGAGAATCTCCAGAGAATAGCAACCATGATGGTAAAAGTTCTGAAAAATGAGCCCTATGTGGAACAATTAAAATATCTGGATAAGAGATTGAGGCTGCATCTACACTGAAGAATTAATGCAACTTGACAGGGTTTTAGCTACCATGGCTCAGTGCTATGGAATTCTGAAATTTGTAGTTTTGTGAGATATTTAACCACCTTTCTCAGAGAGCTCTGGTGCCACAACAAACTACAAGTCCCAGGATTCCATAGTTTGGAGCCATGACATTTAAAGCAGTGTCAAATTGCATTAATTCTGTCTAGTGCGGCAGCAGTCTGAGAGATTATATGATAGCCATCTTCAAATGAATAGTTATCATGAAGAAAATAGAAGAGCTTTTCTTCTGGTGCTCCAGAGTGTAGGACCACAACCAATGGATGGAAATTACAAGGAAAGAGATTCTGATGAAACATTAAGAAGAACTTCCTCACAGTGAGAGCTGTTTAAAAACTTCATATGAAGGAGAATCCATAAGCCATTAAGGTAATCTATTTCACTTTCATACTGCTCTTCGAAAGAAGTTAGATGGACACCTCTCAGAGAGGCTTTAGTGGTAAATTCCCATTTTACAAGAGAATTGAATAAAAATGTTGAGATCCCTTCCAACTCAATGATTCTATGGAAACAAACATATTTTCTAGAGGCAAATTAGTTATTTAGAGTCTTGCAAAACATTAAATACTAGCAAGTTTTATTTGATGCAAGCTTTTGAGAGCTGCAGCTCACTTCACCAGATGTAGGAAATCTGCATAATCTTCAATAGATTATGCCCCTTGAAAATAGAGTTCACCCTCCATATCCATGCATTCATCCTTCCATTGCTTGAGAAATAATAAATAGATAGATGATAGATAGAAAATATATATTCCAAAAAGCAAAACCTGATTTTGCCATTTTATATAAGGGGCACCATTTTACTACACCATTGTATATAATGGAAATTGAGCAGCTATGGGTTTTGGTATCTACAAGGGATAGTGGAACCAAACCCCAACAGATACCAAGGTTCCACTGTAAATCTTCAGGATTTCAGTCTTTGGCTATTAAGCATCATTGTATTCATAACTAGCAAAAAACAAACAAACAAAATCTAAGAGCAAGGGATGTGAGCATAAATACCAATAATAAGTGCTCTCCACTGTTAGTCCCTCAAACTACAATAATACTGAAGTCTTGGAAATAGAACACCAATGGTCTGCCCTGGATTATAGGGGGGCAAGGAAGAAAGATCTTGGAGTAACAGCCTGTTGGAGTAACAGCCTTTTAGCAGCCTACCCAAGGCATACTCCAAGATCTTGGAGAAAGATCTTGGAGTATGCCTTGGGTAGGCTGCTAAAAGGAAATCTTGGTTTAAAAAATGTTGAAGGAAGAGTGTGTGGAGCAGGATACTCTCTCTCAGTATAGCTACATGAAGTGATAGGAACATTCTTGGCCACTGTGGTTCATGGGCCTGTAACTCATTTTTCTAAGATTAGACTGTATTATTTGATATTTACTTAAGAACAAGGGCAGTAAAACAAAACAAAACAGTGCATCACTAATGAAGCAAATAGCTCTACTTGGCAGCATCTGTTTCTTTTAATGAAAAATATCAAAAGACACCTTTTACCTTTTTCAGTATGATCACCAGCTTTGTTTTCCATTTGGTCTGAATGTTATCCATTTGTGGTTGTAAAGCAGTTAGGTTGTAAATGTCACTCATTAACTTAAAGCAGTTAGGTTATAAATGTCACACTTACATTATAGGTTATGAAAGGAGTGTGTATGATAAAGTAAGTCATGGCTATGTTTGACTTGTAGCAACTCATTCTTAGAATGGATCTCAGAGATCAAGATTTCTATGCAAAAAAAAAAAAAAAAGAGTAAAGCTTTAAAAATGGCACAGAAAAAATGTGAGATTTAATAAAATAGTAAAAATGTCTGTGTGAGGTTGTCCAAAGGTGCTGAGAAAAGATAAATAAATTAAAAATAGGTTACATACATAATAGGCATCTTGTGACCAGTTATTCTGGTGCAACAGATTAACACAACTACTCCTTTGGATAATATACAAAGTAATTAATTATACTAAAACATTCCATGTTAAAAAAATCAATTAATTATGTGGATTTATGTGGAATATAACTATGACAAATGATAAACCCCACCTGATCATACTACAAATCAGCATCAATCTAAGAAACTTGTTTTTTAATTAAAGAACTAAAATTAAAAATTTCTTAGTACAAAACAATAAATGTTAATATTATATATTCTTTTAGAATACCTCTCTAAAAGAAATCATACCTGATACAAATATAATCTATTTCTTAAGAGAAAGAATTTAAAAGATTATAAAATTTGTTTACAAATACACTGCAAATCATTTTTAGTGCATATATAACAATAACACAAATTGAAACATGCACACAAACAGGCTTGCGTTATAAATCTAGGAAGTGTTCTCATAAAGTTGCATCATGTGATTAGTGTGTATAGAGATGTGTAGAGGATTTTTAGTGTTCTGGCAAGTTATATTAAGTTTGGTCATACCTTAGCCAAAAGTGTGCAAAAAGTGCCTCTCACATCCCTCTAGGAGGTATTTGGAGGCCAAAAATTTCCTAGTTTTTTATGACAATTTTTAATGTTTCCTCCCCCCCTAAAGAAATTGAAGGGAGCCTGGGGGCTTGCACTTTCCTACTTCATTTTAGAATATTATTAATACTACACTGATTGTTTTTCCAGATGAGAACAGGAAATGGATTTGTCTAGCAGTATTTTTCTCTCTTGCATACACTTAAGGTTGACAGGTGGGGTTGCAACCCAGAGAGTGTGTTTTCACTTCTAAAATTCACAGTGCAGCAGAAAGCCTATTTCTTCCTCCTTGCAGACATGTCCTGTGGTCTGAGCAGGAGCTGAGGCTGGAAACAGACAGTAACATGGAAGAACTGAATGAATGTGAACAGCTGGCAGGAATGATGAAAAGAAAACAAGAAGCTTGAGTGGGAAATCATGGCTGTCTTTTATGTTGCATTCTATTTCTCTCAGGGCTACAAACACTGCACCCTGTTCTTGAAGCAGCAGTTGGTTTGTGCATAAGCTATTGCCATTTTTTTTTGTCCAAACTACAAATTCCAAAGATCTCTCCCATGTATTGCCTCTCCCACAAGATGGGGAGAAGAAATATAGAAGTTTAGATGTCTATTCTTGGCATGAGCTTTTCTGTTTAGTAATTCAGCATGTGCTTACCAGTCCTGCCTGCTTTTTGTAATATATGGAAATTGTGCCTCTAGGGGAAATCTTTCAAGTTTTCATTTCAGGAGCTCAGACAAGTCATCTGTATGCAATGTCTACCAGTTTTATGCTTTTGGTTATAGACTTTTGGACAGTTCATCACATAACTAGCATTTATGTATGGCAGCAGTTATTTAAACATAATTTGCAGCTTGTGGCAGATGAATAGCATTTACTTATGGTATATTTATTGTTATGCTTAACTGCGAAGTCACATAAAGTAATAGAGACAATTTGCTTTCTTCCTCAAGCTGTTGGCTCAACAAATGATGGGGGGAAAGGAAAATAAAAGGTGTTGGTTTTTCTCTTTACACGCAGGTGAATATTCAAAAGGATGTATTTTTTAAAAACAAGTCTGCTTAGGAGATTATCACACGTGGCTTTTAAACCACAATTATAGTTGTAAAATGGCACCTTTCGCGATCCTTATCATATGACATCACCTCCAACCCAGTGTCTGGAAAGAGTGGTTAGGGCTCCTCTTTTTATTGATGGGGAAAACTCATCAATAACCTCTTATTTACACAGCAGACCCATTAGAGTCCATATGCAAATTGCAATATTTGCAATATTGACAGTTACATGGTGTCAGTGTCTCCTCCTCTCCCCTGTCCACTCCTTGCAATTCCTATGCAGCCTGATTACCATTATTATTTTTTAAATCACATTAGCAGAAGTCCAGAATTGTGTTAAAAATTAAATTAAATTAAATTTAAAAAAACTAAAGGCCCACTGGGTAGGGCATAGGGCAGGGAGGTGAGGTTAAGGAGAAGTGTGGGAGAGAGTGCAATGGCAGAAATAGCCCCAGTTACATGATTGCAAAGGCATGTGATAATGGCTTCTCTCAACCTGGTATGTTTCAATTTTTGTTAACTACTGTATTGCAATTGTGGCAAGAACGGGGCTCATGTGATAATATCCTAAGGTCCAAAAAACACTGCAGAAATAATCCTGTTTGAGACTGCTTTAACTGTTCTGGCTCAGTGCTAGGGAATCTTGGGAATTGTAGTTTATTTTGGCACCAGAGCTCTCTGACAGAGAAGGCTAAGTGTCTCAGAAAAAAAAATACAATTTCCAGGATTCCCTAGTATTGAGCCAGGGTAGTTAAAATGGTCTCAAACTGGATTTATATCTGCAGTGTATTTTGGACCGTAGTCATTAAACAATTGGCTAATTAAAAATGTCTGTCTTGGAAGACTGTTTTTGACTGAACTGATGAACAATCTAAGAGCCTTTTCCTTTCATGGAAGCCCTTGATCCAGTGGTATCCAAACTTTGGTCCTCCAGGTGTTTTAGAATTCAACCCCTAGAAGCCCCATCCAGCTTGGCCAATACTCAGGAATTCTGTTATGTGCTGGGTATGAATTATAAAGCCCTACACAGCTTAGGTCCAGATTATTTAAAAGACCGTATTTCCCTATACAAACTTGCTAGAGCCCTAAGATCTTCCAGGGAAGGCTTTCTCTCGGTCCTGCCACCATCACAGGCTTGCCTGGTGAGGACAAGAGAGAGAGCCTTCTTGGTGGCTGGTCCTGCCCTCTGGAATGCCCTTCCATGAAAAGCAAGGCTGGTCCCCTCTGTCCTTGCCTTTCGTTGGCTCTATTCAGGCAGGCGTTTGATGTATAATCATGGGGTGGCTTGGGTGTTTGTTATATAGTGTGGATACCATGGTTTTAGTGTGGTTTTAATGTCTGTAATTTTATACTGTTTTATATGATATTTTAATTGTTTTACTGTAATATGTTTTTAGACATTATTTGTGAGCCTTGGGTCCCTTTGGGGAGAAAGGCGGGATAGAAATCAATCAAACAAACAAAAAATTCTGGGAGATGAAGTTATCTCTCCTCAGTGACAAAGATGTTTCTGCTTTTGCTGAAAATAGCTGAAAAGTAACAGCATTTCCACCTGCCAGTCTTCTCCTATACTCTCTGCCAGAGCTGGAGAAGGTAATTGGCCAGGAGGTTCAGGAAGCTGTAATCCACCAAAGTAACTTTTGTAAGTTCTGTTCCTGTTCCTGATTGGCATCAGTCAGAATGGACAATACCAGGGGTAGGCAACCTTTCTCCTTTAAGGGCCGAGGGACTTCAGCTCCCAGAAGCCTCAGCCATGTTGGCCAATAGTCCCATGTTGGCCAATAGCTCCTGGGATTCTGGGAGCTGAAGTCCTTCGGCCCTTAAAGGGGAAAGGTTGCCTGCCCCTGGACAATACTGTACTGTGCTAGATAGACCAATGGTCTGACAACATGCCTTTTCTTTTTAACCTGCAGAGATTCAGATCTCCTCTTTATGATGGTGGGACTAGGAAATAGCCGTCGTGGGATGAAGTCTCCGCCTCTTCTAGTAGCAGCACTTGTGGCTTGTATAATTGTTCTGGGATTTAATTACTGGATTGCAAGTTCCCGAAGTGTTGATTTACAGGTATTGCTTCGCTATTGGTTTTCAAGCTGATTGAACTGGCAAAATGGTTTCCCCCCTCCCCTTTGTTTCAGACTGACAGGTAATACCTCAAGTTTAAAAAGCACAATCAGGCTTTCAAATCTTCGCACCTGACACATATTGGATATAAGCCATAAGAACAAACAGGGAAGGGAAAGAAAAGTACCTGAGAAAATACTGTAACTAAAATGACTAAATACTGTACTGCATCCTGGTTAACCAGGAAATTCTATGGTTTTTATGCTACCAGTTTTGCCTGGTATCAATGCTAATATATAAATCACTTTTCTGTTTGTTTTTCAGTCTGTGTCCATGCACCTGCATGCAGAAACAGACCTAGTGCCAAAGCTAGTACCGCCAGTTTTAATCAGTATATGAAAATTGTCCTCTAGTTCACTTGTGCATTGATTTTGCCATGCTGTATTATTATTCATGTCTGCTGCATTATTACTACCAGTGATATAATATTCTCCATCTGCTACCCATTTTCTCAAATTCTGTGATATCAAGGCAGTCTGCAGCAGGGAGGGCTCACCAGTGGCTGGCTCTGTGTGTATGTGTTTTTATATTAATTACATATTTATATTTATAATGTGCATGCCCCAGACTGTTCACTTTTGTTTTCTCTGTAAGTACAGAATGGGACATGAAGTTCTGATTACAGATATTTCCCAGGCACACTGTTTAGAGACTCTTCTCCTCCTAATTTTTGTATTTGCTACCTCATAGAATCGTATAATGGAATTAGAAGGCAGAGTCCGCAGGGCAGCAGCAGAAAGAGGTGCTGTGGAAATGAAAAAGAATGAATTCCAAGGGGAGCTAAAGAAACAGAGAGAGCAGATTGACAAAATTCAGTCCCTGCATAATTTCCAGATGGAAAATACCAACAAAATGCACAGGGATGAGAAGGTAGGTGGTTTTCTCCCTAACATTTAGCTCTGCTTAGGAGTCACAGTATGATTTTTCATTTAAAAATGGCAAATTTATTTAATTCTGTTACAGCCTGAATGGTTAGCACTAGTCCAAAACACACTGCAGAAATAATTCAGTTTGAAACCACTTTAACTGCCCTGACTCACTGCTAGGGAATTCTGGGAACTGTAGCTTTGTGAGACATTGAGCCTTTTCTTTCAGAGAGCTCTGGTGCCACAATAAACTACAATTCCAGGATTCCCTAGCACTGAGCCAGGGCAGTTAAAGCAGTCTCAAACTAGATTATTTCTGCATTGTGTTTTGGACCATTGTCTCTGTGCTAGAACTCATGCTCATTTTGAGAACAAGGGATGGATTCAGTTCTGCAAGCATAAAATGCAGCTTAGGGGGGTGGAAAATACAAGAAGAAAGCACTTCACTTATGTAATGTGAAAACAGTGCAGGAACCTGTGACAATAACAAAATCCACCAACCATGTTGCAGAGATTTTGCAGTGGTCATGCTTGTTGGAATTAAAAGCTACCATTTCATAGTGCAGTGACCTTTGGGCATTTCAATAATAGCAGTGATGTTATCCTAACCACTGCATCTGAAGAGGGCCTGGATCTACTATAAAACTTTAGAATTGAGTTTGCTGTGGCAGTGCACTTGCCCACCTATATTTTGGATAGAAACATATTAACCAAACTAAAGGGAATTTGTTCTATGGTTTTGTGAAGGGGCTGTGGCAGCTCTGATAGGGTGGCTCTTGTTTCAATCAAGAAATTAACTTTCTGCTTCTCAGAGTAGTTTTTCAAACGTTACAAAAACTGAATGGGAGGTAGAGGTTGGAGAAGATAAACTAGTTAATTAATCAAGCAAAACAGCTGTTGTCTAGAGCAAAAGTAAATGAGGGAAGATAAATAAATGGTCATATTTGATTTGAAGGCAGAATATATATCTTTTGAGGTTGAAAATGGGAAGGCTGTTAGAAGCACATTTTCAACAGAAAAGCCATGTCAGCTCCTATTTGCAGGTATACTGTATGCAGCCCAAGAAGCCTGACATTGGCTCCATCCACACTGCAGAAATAATGCAGTTTGACACTGCTTTAATGGTCACAGCTCTATCCTGTGAAATCCTGGGATTTGTAGTTTGTCCTGGCAGCAGAGCTCTCTGACAGAGAAGGCTAAATGCCACACAAAGCTACAATTCCCAGCGTTCCATAGCATTGAGTCATGGCAGTTAAAGTGGTGTCAAACTGGATTATTTCTGCAGTGTGGATGTAGCCATCATCACAATGGGAATTATTGTTCCTGTAGGGAACAATATGAAGCTCTTGTGGTCTGAAAATGGAAAGGTGTTTATATTGAAGAGTTCATGAAAAGAGAGGAAGTCTCTTCAGCTTTAATTCACTGAAATGCAATGACCCATTGAGATAATGAGGGAATAACGATTTCAGCAATGACTTACTGAAATAGTGAGAAATGTTAAGAATTATACTTCAGCAACATCTTTGGGATATCATTTGGTGCTTGGCAGAACATGGTTCCCTAGTCAACTAGAAAAAGAGGCACTTCCTTATGTTCAGCTGGGTACGTTGATAGACACCCAGGAAGGTTTGGTCTCTCTCTTCCCAGAAAGGGTTTGAAAAGTAGTGCAAGAGCAACAAGTGCAGCATTTATAATCAAAAGGACTGTGGACGTGATGTTCTTCACTCATCTGGGGGCTGATATAGTAATGCTTACATATGATGCTTTGGGGACAATTCTGCTCACAATGTTGTTAATGGTTGTTGCTACCATTCCAAATTCAAATTGGCATCAAACAATAGCTCCTGGTCAGTCTGATTCTAGAGGTCAGATTTTTCTCTGATCTGTTGGTGAAACATATGCAGTTTGCAAGCACCATATGAGGTTTACTTAGGTTGGGAGCCTATTGTCAGGGCTGAACAGCCCAGAGCACCTGAACTTCTCAAGAAATACCACATTGCATAAATTGGTTAGAGCTATAGGCAGTTCACCCAGCTCTTCTTCACTTTCGTCCACTCCTTTTACATCAACCTATTATAGTGCTTATGACATGGTAGTGTGTTACCAAAAAAGTAAGTTTTCTCTCCTGTAGTCATCACTTCCTATAGCACTTCTGTCATGGCTGGAGAGTCCTATTCAGTCCCTAATCACATGGCACATCAAAGAAATCCGATTTTCCTATCAGGAAGACTCTGGATCCAGGGGAGTGGAGTCAGAATCCAGTAGACTTTCACAAGCTGTCCACTTCTTCACCTCAGAGAAGAACAAGAAGAACCTTCTGGTCATTGAAAGCCTGGGATGCTCTGATAGATTCCTGTCTTTGGGACCTTCATTATGCTTTTGTTCCTTTAAACCTCTAATATAATAATATCTCAAAAAAAAAATTGTACCATTCCTGTGACACACCATCGTTCACCCTGGTTTTCCAAAATAGTACACATGCCATGGAAGGCCTATGGTTTCTACTGCTTCTTCATCATCTTTTCTCTTGGGACTCATTCCTACACTTGAACTGGCTATATCTTGTCTGTCTGATGTCTGAATGGAGCACTTATCTGAGTCTCAACCCTTCAACAAAGTGATTGACATACTGCTGTGTTCCTGTGATTTCACCACTATCAGAATATATGATAGTTCCTGTAAAGTGTTTCTTCACTGACTGGTGTCATAGGAAGACTATTAATATTAAGAATGCCAGAATCAAAAAAATTCTTGAATTTATACAAACAGGATGGATATAAGCCTGAGCCCAAATTTCCTTTGTAGAAAAATTCCAGATTCCCCCAACCCTTTTCATGGCATTGATAACTGTTCACACACATATTAAGTGTTTTTGTTGCAGAGTCTTTTAAACATATTTCTCTAGTAGTGTATAGCTTTTTGACTTTAAACCTTCATGCTCTGCTGAAGACATTAATGCAGCTACCCTTCAGAGCTCTCAATACACTGCCCCAGGCTTTAGTCTCTGAAGGTCATGTTTCTCACAGCCTTTACACCTGTCAGAAGAGTTTCAGAGCTGGGGGCTCTTTCAGTGGACAAGTCTCTGTGCAGATTTGAAAATGATTTGCACTCTGGAGGGACCCATGTTTTCTTCCAAAGATTAAAACATGGTCTTTCACCAGATTCAATCAATATATTTGCCCTCATTTTGTCCCAATCCTTCCTAGCTCTCTCAAAAAGAGTGACACAAGAGTGGTTTGATGCCAGGGGAGCAATGACAAAGTCCTTTGAGAATAAGAAGGCTTCTTCATGTATTTTCTGCCTACTACACTGGCAGGGTCTCCTTTACCATCCTGGCTGAAGACTTTTTTCTTTTTTGTATTTTAAAGTCCTTTTTGTATTTAAAGGTAATTTTTTTGGTGGGGATAAAATCCAAAAAACCAGGGCTGGGTTTTTTTGTCCTGAGATTTTTTTAGGGGGTGTTACCCCAGTGCAGAGAGGGCTTCACAATTTACATCCCTGTCATACATGGATGGTTCTTTTCTTGCAGGCAAACAGTGGGACCTTGGTAAGTACTGTGAACATCCATTCTTGTATACAGAGATGACATCAAGACACCCTAATGTGGTGGAAGCAACCCCAAACTGATTATGTGCTTATAGGTTTTTGTGAGTTTTTCGGGCTGTGACGCCATATTCTGGAAGAATGTATTCCTAACGTTTCACCTGCATCTGTGGCTGGCATCTTCAGAGAATGGTGGCATGGAGGTGTGTGGGGTATATATACTGTGTGACCCTTGGTTGAGAGGATTAGCGTGTACATCTGTGTAGTGTCCTGTTGAGGCAAGGCCTCAAGATGAGAGGATATGCAAGGAGGATTAGTGTCTAATTACTGGTCCATTGTCAGCTGGGAATTAGCATGTAAATTAGCATGTAAATCTGTGTGTTGTTCTGTTGAGGCAAGGCCTCAGGGTGATTATGTGCTCATTCATCTTGTGACATACTTCCACTTCTTTTGACTTTTTCTACTAATTTGTTTTTTAATAACAATTCTTCATGCTGGCTATGGAAGGAACTGAAAGAGAAAAAAGGAATCCATTATATAAATGTACTTCTTTGGTCATGTAACCCTTTCCTAGCCTGGGATGCAATAGGAGTTATCCCAAACACAAAAGTATCCTTCCTTGCAGACAAGAATAGACACAGTAAGTTCTCAAAGTTCCAGTTCCCTGCATGTGTCACTATATAATATTTTTCAAGGAAGAGTTATTTCCAAAGGCAATGAAAATATAAAAGCTTGGAATAGATTATTTATACTGACTGCAGCTGGATTTTTATAATCCCATTTACTGTTCTGCTAATTTATAAAGTAACTCTGACAGACTATGAAACCCAAATTAAGGAAACATGTTCACAGTGGAAATCTGGGTCAGGCTCACTGTGATGGTGACACTCTCAGTCACCTTTTTTCCCCCTCAGATGGCAGCACAATGGGTTTTGTTAAACCACCACTTCCCCCCAATTTGTGATAGGGACCTACTTTTTCCCCAAACCACTCAAGGGGACTTAATAATGAAATACTTTCTTCACTGTTGGTACCGTATAACTGTATCTTTAAAAGCACTTCACACAGGCATGTATTGAAACAATGTTATAAATTTATTTGCAGTTTAACTTAAATACAGTATCACTTGTGTGAGATGTTGTTCACAGTTGATACGTTATTGGCACACTTTATTTGTTACACTCTGTTACACTTGTGGTTTCTTGGTTTTATACTTATTTGTTACACTAACCCAAACTTATTCAAACTCAATTATACTCTTGTTTATTTTACTTTTAGTAACTGAATGTGTAGTAACTTTCCATTTCCCTGAATAATACTCTCCTCAGAGAATAACACTTGCAGTTTCCCCAGACCCTCCTAGTTCTTTCTTGGGTATTTTTAAAACCTTTAAACTGCTTTCCTCAGCAGTATAAACTTGCCACTAAGGCTCTTCATACTCTTCAGGGTATACCACAACAGCAACTCTCACTAGGAGCTCTGTCCCTAACCAACTAACCCACTCACTATTCTCTCTCCTGCTCTATTTATACTTATTCCTATCTCCACTCTTATTGCCTGGCGCTTGACCCATCCTCATTAGATATTGCCAGGGCTTCTCTCTACCTGCCTAACTGCCTCAGCAGATGGCTTAAAAAGCCGTCCTCGGGGCAAGGAAGAGGAGGGGCAGCCGCACGCTCGGCGACCCTTCCTCCTCCCGAGGTTGCCCTCGGAGCCGCCGGCCCTCCGCATGGCCGGTGCTCCGAGGGCAACCTCCCGCCGCAGTGTCTGGACACGCTGCAGTGGAAAAGTCAGCGAAAGTGCGCCACAAGCTTTTGCAGTGCACTTTCGCTGACTTGTGAAAGGAGCGCTATTTTAGCACTCCTTTCAGGGATGGAGAAGGTGCGCCGCAGGATCGAGGCATGGGGATGCCTCGGTCCCACGGCGCACCTTCCCAGGGCGGCCCCGTGCCGCCAGTCTGCTTCCCCCCTAAATCTACCTTATCCTCACACTCACCTAATTACTAAAATGTTATGAAATAAAGTAGGAGGGCATCTGATAGAATTCTGTGAAACCAATAATCTATTAATTGCAAATACTTGTTTCATACAACCAGATAGGAGACCATACACCTGGACATCACCAGATGGTAATCACAAAAACCAGATTGACTACATAATTGGAAGTAGAAGATGGAGAAACTCTATCCTTGTGGCCAAAACTAGATCAGGAGCTGATTGTGGCACAGACCATGAACTGCTCATAACAAAAATCTGAAGAAGAAAGCAAAAACTATCATTATACCAAAATATGTTAAGCTGAAGAAGAAAGCAAAAACTATCATTACACCAAAATATGACCTGAATAACATTTCAGATGAATTCAAGGACAGTGTAAGAAACAGATTTGAACTATTCAGTATAATTGACAAGGAACCTGAAGAACTGTGGACAGAAGTCAAAGATATAAAGGATGAGCGCAAGAAAACACTAACAATGGCCAAAAAGAAAGATAAGAAACAAGGGATTACAGATGAAACACTTCTTGCAATAAAAGAAAGGAGAAAAGCAAAAGCAAAGGGAGATAGAAACAAAGCCAGAAGTATGAACACAACTGTCCCAACGCCTGACACACAGGGATAAGGAGAAATGCTACCATGACCAATGCAGAGAAATAGAAGACAACAATAAAAAGGGAAGAATGAGAAATTAAAGCTAAGTTCAAACCAAGGACAGGGATACTTTATGGGGGGAAAAGGAACATAATACAGGAACAAGAAAAAATAAAAAGACGCTGGAGGCAATGCACAGAAGAGTTATACAAAAGAGATGAGGGAATGAATGATATTTGGAATGAGGAGCCATATGAAGACCCCAAATTCTAAGAAGTGAAGTGGAATCTGCAGTAAAGGAAAAGGGAAAAATAAATCACCAGGAACAGATGATATCCCAATTGAACTGCTACAGTGTCTATAGGCAGATGCAACTTTAATGCTAACTGAAATATGCCAACAAATATGGAAAATAAAGTGGTGGCCAACAGATTAGAAATACTCGATATACATACCAATCTACAAGAAAGGAGATAAAAAAGACTGCAGCAATTATAGGACAATGGCACTAATCTCACATGCAAGCAAAATAATGCTCAAAAGTCTGCAGCATAGCCTCCAACCATACATGGAGAGAGAAACTGCAGAGGTGCAAGCAGGATTCAGAAAAGGAAGGAGGCACTAGGGACTACATTGCAAACATATGATGGCTAATGGAGCACACCAAAGAATTTAAAAAAATCAGCATGTGTTTCATAGACTACAGCAAAGCATTTGATTGTATAGATCATGAAAAATTATGGAATGCACTCAAAGGTATGGAGGTGCCACTACATCTGATAGTCCCGATGAAGAATCTGTACCAAGGACAAGAGGCCACCATCAGGACTGAATTCAGGGAAACAGAGTGGCTCCCAATAGACAAAGGGGTCAGGCAAGGCTGCCTCCTATTACCCTGCTTGTTTAATTTATATGCTGAAAACATCATAAGAAAAGCAGAATTAGAATCAGAAAAAGGAGGAGTTAAGATAGGAGGAAGGAACATTAACAACCTAAGATATGCAGACAACACCATAATATTAGCAGAAGATGTTCAGGAATTGGAACAGTTAATAAGGAAGGTCAAAGATGAAAGTGCAAAGGCAGGTCTGATGCTGAATATAAAGAAAAGAAAAATAATGACCACAGAAGAAATATAAAAATTCAATCCAGACAACAAGGAAACTGAAATAGTGAAAGAATTCCCCCATCTAGGATGAAACATTGACCAGAATAAGAAGACTAGGAATGGGAAGGGCATCTATGAAAGAACTGGAAAAGATACTGAAGAGCAAAGACATACAACTGAGAACTAAAGTCAGAATCATTCAGGTCATTGTATTCCCAATTACAAAATATGGATGTGAGAGCTGGACAGTGAAGGAAACAGACAGAAAGAAAATGAACTCTTTTGAAATGTGGTGCTGGAGAAAAGTACTTAGGACAGGGACCGGCAACCTTTTTGAGACCTGGGCCGGTCTCCACT
>CM034703.1:82426946-82440577 GCA_020142125.1 Phrynosoma platyrhinos
TGGAGATGTCTCATCCACAGGGTCGCCATGAGTCAGAACCAACTTGAGAGCAGTTAAGAACAAATACTTTCCTCCATTCCTGAGTCTCAGGATATTAAGCAGTACTTTCAAAAAACCAAATTCATCTTTACAAAACACTGTAGAAAAGGCAGAATTGCTAATGGTTCTGTTTCATAAAGAGGGAGATAATCCCCTGGGTGAGGCTATGGCTGAGGTAGGAATTAGTTCTCTGGGTTTCTGACTCTTCCTTGGACATAGATTTAGTGAATGTTTAAGGGCTTGCCATTCTTTCTTAGTCACAGTTTTATGCCTGCAAAATGAGAATGAAAATGACCTACTTTGGAATTTGATCAAGGTGTTAATATATTTGCAGTTTTTCAAGAGCATAGAGAGCTGAAACCAGCTCTCATGACCACTGGCAGTTCTGCCTGGGGCCCTTTCATGTCTTGTATATTGCTTTTGTGATTTTTAGTTGTCATTCTTTCTGCAGGAACTCATTTTAAAAATTAAATGTTTTCAGGGTGCTGTTTCTCCATTTGATGCCTGATTTTGTCTTTGCACAATTATAGCCCAGCACAGCCTAAATCCATAATATTTTTTTATGCACTGGTTCTGACACATGTCTGGTACTTACACACAATAAAGTAGTTTATACATTGTCTACCATTCCACACATATGTTATTTCCCCAGGAAAATTCTATCTGGCACTATTATACTATCTGCTTAGTAGCTGGGGCAAGATATTTTCTGCACAGCAAGTGGTAGTTGTGATATCTGAGCACTAGCTGTAATAAAGATCTATTTTCTTTTCTTTTGCTTGCTTTAGAATGTGTCCTTTTTATGTAAAGGACATGATAAAATGACAGTTAATATAATATCCCTTCTGTATTTTCACTTTCCCTGCTTTCATTTTAGCTAGGTTTTACTACATTAATTTCAGCAGGAAATAGCCCAGACTGTTTTACAGATATGTAATATTTATTTGTGTGAAGTCTTTAATTATCACACACAACTTTTTATCTCTTTATACTGAGATAATTAGGAGAAGTAGTTCCATGTTTAGATAAAAGAAATTAAATGTATACATGTGTGTGTGTGTTCTCTTTACCTGAACATTAAACTTTTTCTCCTAATTATCTCAGTGGATACTGTAATGAAGAAAGAAGTGCAGCAGGACAAGTTTCTTGAATGTTCACTTTTAAAATAAAGTACTACTGGAAACAGTTCTTCTTCTTCTTCTTCATAATAATAATAATAATAATAATAATAATAATAATAATTACTAATAATAATTAGTAATACCCCACCCCTCTGTAAAAACAATCAGGGCGGATTAATGTTACACTCATTGTTGTGCTGTTTTAGGCTGAGGTGGTTCTTTCTGCATCACTAGAAATCAATGAGAAACTAACTCAATTCTTGCTTTCTTCAAAATCTGCTCAAGATTTTAGGTGTTCTTTCAATAAAACATATAATAATGTTGCATATGCAATAATGTTCATGTATTAATATTGTTGGGTATGTGGCCAAGCTAGTCTTTTTTTTAAAAAAATATCCCAACCTGCATAAATGGTTAAGAGTTATTCTACTCTTTTTTTGAGGATGATCCAACATTTGTATTTTACAGGGATAACAGATAGATGTAAAGTCTTAGAATGGATCTGGACTGAGCCATACTTAAAAGTAGACTTATTGAAATCAGTAGAAAGAACTTCAGCTAGTTATGTCTTAAGTTAAATCCCATTGATTTAAATGAATTTATTCTGACTAAACCTGGATTCAAATAGAGTTTATCAGATACTTAATTTCCTTTTTGTTTCTTTCAGGCAATGTTAGTGAATAATATTACAATAAGTGACAGATTGATCCAGAATCTTCAAGGTAAAATACAATAAACAACCACTCTCACAGAATATATTTTTGCTTGCCTCTATGCTTATATCATTACATATCTACTAACAGATGCTTACATTGCAGACTAGTAAAGCCTCTAGTCTTGACACAGAATTATCCATAGAATGTTTACAACAGTGACCTACAGGTTTATTCTTTGAAGGATCAGATTAGAGAAGAAATTGGAGTTGGATCAAGATTTTAGTGCTGGAAGAACACTTATTTTCCACATACCAAGATCTCTCATAAAAATTACCTTCCCCAGAACTGCTGTTTACCAGCTCACAGAAAAATGGAGATACAAGCTGGGGGCAAGGTGGGGTGGTATGGTCATGAAAAAAATGTGTGGTAGAAAAGTTAACCCTCCAGTACCATGTTCCCAATCAAAATTCCTTTTTGAAACTTTTAAAAAGACTAGTGATCCAGTATTTCATAGCATAGTTCTAGTATTATGGTTAAAATATGTGTGAAGTGGTATACAGCTAGCTAGCTAGCTAGCTAACTAAATAAGGATTCTTACTTAATCAGAAGCCTAGATACAGATGACTACAACTAATCAGGCACTCCCTGACTTAAAAAGAACACCAGTTTGTGAAAGATTAGACCAAGGTTGAAATTGTGTAGCCCTTCAGATGTTGTTGGACTGCAATTCCCAGTAGCCCTAGACAGTATGGTCATTGTTGAGGAATGTTGGGAGTTATTGTCAACAATATGTGGAGGCCTACATGGTTCCCACTTGTGATTTAAAATACATAGTTGCCATGCTATATTGCAGTTATGAATTCATAACCTGGAGTTATGGGTCTTTAACAGCTCTGTTTTCAACTATGCCACATATTCAATAGATTGTGGCACTATTGCCATGAGCTTAAATGCTGCCTGAAACCCCCCTTAATCTCCAGGGGCCTAACTCCAACCAACAGAGGTCTGTGATGCAGTTCAGTGGGGTGCTTCAGGATGACATGGCCAACCCCTTCCTGCCCCAGAGCTGTGGTGCAGCGAGGAGAGAAGTCTGGCCACATTATCTTGAAGTACCTCACTCTACTGTGCCACAGACTTCCATGGTGAGGAGTGGCTTCCTGGAGTTTAAGGCGGAATTTGGGGGTTGATTCCTTAGATCACTTGTGACTATGTTTACATAGCTGTGAATGTGATGCAGGATCTTGACCTACATTTTTTATCACTGAGAGTATATTTGACGTTTAAATCACATAATTAATGGGGAAAGAGCCAATAACAATAGGAAAGATTGTATAACGATCACTTAAAGGTTTTTGTTGAAGGGAAAATGATGGAAAAGAATGCAGTTTACAGTTGCCCCTCCCTCTTTGCGGACTTTGAGTCTGCGTCCCTCGCCCGTTCGTGGGGAGCAAATGGAGGGAATTAAAATGGGGCATGTGCGTTTTTCCATTTTCACAGGGGGGTGTCCAGAACTGATCCCTCACGAAAACGGAGGGATAACTGTATATTCCTCTAATATGCATTCAAATTATACTCCTAGTATTCATTTGCATCTTAGGGAGAAGCCTTAAAAAATTAGGAAAAAATGATGGTTCTGCTCTCTTATGAGATTGTTTGGTATGGATAAATAAATTGAGCTCTGCAGTGGCAGATGGATAGATTATCCATCTATCCTTTTTGAAACTTCAGTTGTGTTGCTAAGGTTGTAGCCCTAAATGTACATGCTGGGATTTTGCCTAACTGCATATAATGAGACTTAGCTTTGAGTAAAACCAAGTTATGTTGTTCTGCATATATCACATCAACTAACAGGAAGAAAGGTCCTGGTGCATAACCTGTATCCAGGACAAAAGGCTACTGTCAGGACAGAATACGAGGAAACTGAATAGTTTCCCATTGGCAAAGGAGTTAGGCAAGATGTGTTTTATCACCTTATCTGTTTAACTAGAACAGTGAATGTATTTTATGTATAGATGGATTAGACTCCAGGAAGGAGGTGTGAAAATTGGAGTCTGGATTTTCCATGCCATTGTATTTCTGATTTCTATGTATGGTTGTGAAAGTTGGACAATGAAGAAAGCTGATAGGAAGAATCAACTAATTTGAAATGTGATGCTGGTGAAGAGTTCTATGGATACCACCATGGACTGTCAAAAATGCAAATGAATGACTCTTACAACAAATCAAGCCTGAATTCTCCCTAGAAACAAAGACGACTAAACTGAGACCATTGCACTTGCGACATTTCATAAGAAGACATGACTCATTAGAAAGGACAGTGTTTGGTAAGGTGTACAGATGTAGGAAAAGAGAGAGACTGCATTACAGGTGAATAGATACATCAAAGACGCCATAGCACTGAGTTTGCAAGACTTGGGCAGGGCTGTTGTTAACTGGGTGACTTGGAGGTCTCTCATTCATAGGGTTGCCATAAGTTGAAGTCAACTAGACAGCAGTTAACAACAGCAACAACAACAATTACTTCTTGAAACAAATAAGCACAGCTTTTCCCATCTGTTATCCATATTTCCTCTTTCTCATAATTTGCTATTGCTTGATTTTTCTTTGTCTGCTTAGAACACCTGAAAGAGTTGGAACAGGAATATGGAAAGCTTCAAGTGGATGTATACAGGTTTCAGAAAAACCAGACTAACCTTCAGAGGAAATTTACATATGATATGTAAGTTTGTACATGGCTACTTGTAGGAAAATGGCCATAAGCCAAGTTAATGTTAAGCTTATGTTTAGCAAAATTATTCAAGTTTAGTAGGTTGGAGGCTACTCCCTATTTTTTATATGTACTTACATGGGAGTACATTCTGATTAAGTCAATGGGAATTATTTCTGAGTATACATTTATAAGATATATAATATTCTTGCTCAGATTAAATCAAAAGTATGGTGGATTTATGCCAAACATAACTGTGGTTGAGAAAAAGAAAGCCTGGATCATAGCAGTAGGATGCTAGAGGGGACAGAAAAATTGAAGACAAAGACAGGGGGGAAATTATGAAATTCAAACCTACAAGCTGAGATTCAGCACCTCTGGGAAAAGAAAGAAACTGTGGCTCCACTGGTAATAGTTGCTCTGGGAGCACAGACAAGTTCACTATAGTGCAGTTACAAAAAGCAACACTATTTGAAACATGACCCATTATCCAGCAATAGCTACTGATTCCTAGTTTCTTGAACAGAATCTAAATAATTGATGGTCCAAAATTTCAGTCAGTAACACCTGGTAATAGTAATAGTAATAATAATAATAATAATAATAATAATAATAATAATAATAATAATAATAATAATAATAATTTCTATCCCACCCCTCTGCAATGCAATCGGGGCGGCTTACAGTTTTAAAATCCCACAATACATATATCCATCAATGTCCTAATCCACCCACCCCTTAAAATAGAATTAAACCAAAAAAATTAAAACATACAATAGTTAAAAAACAACAAACAACATGTGAAACCATGTAGACTGTGAAACCACGTGGAAGTGATGATGATTCTGATTCTCCTCCCCGCCTTCCACAATTTTATCCTCTCAATAACCCTGTGAGGTCAGTTAGGCTGATAGTGGCTGGCCCAAAGTACTTCAGTGAACTTCATGGCTGGCTTATGATTTGAACTAGGGTCTCCTAGCTCCTGACTTGGCTACTCTACTGAACTTATTTGGTGCCTTACAAGTCGTGCAGAATTTGTGTACAAATGAATGCATCTGGATATCTGTATTTTGTGCTTTGATTCAAGGTCTCAGTGTATCAGTCAGATGAAGGAACTGAAAGAACAGTGTGAAGAAAGGATAGAGGAAATCTCAAGAAAAGGAAATGAGATGCCACAAGAAAAGGAGAAGAAAAACATCTCAAATATATCAGACAAAAATTATCATGTAAGTTGTAGAATTTAATTTTAGAGGAGTATCTTTTACACTAGCAGTAACTGAGCCCTACCAGCCCATTATTCAGGACAATGCATTAGGGTCAACAACTATTGTGACTCAGAGTGATTCTGAGGAGGAGTCTGGTCCTTTTGTACATTTATAATTTCTTTAATGCTATGCCTTCTTTGATGAGCAGAATTATGGTATTCCTCTGTCCTTCTCATGGAGTTCCTATCCAGGGATGAATGGTCTTCTCTATTTTTATGTATATATGTATGTATTTCATTTTTATTCCACCTCCCTCTCAGAGCAGGATCCAAGGCGGCTCACAAGATGCCTGGATTAAAAGAAAGTACCTGCATAAATGGCACTTAGATGGTCACCTGATCGAGCAATGTCACGGTTTTAAATATCTAAGGATACATTTTTCTTATAATGGAAAATGGAAATACCATGTAGTGGCAGCCTGTAGGACAGCAAAATCATTACTAATCTTTGGAAGGGTTAATGGAGGTTCCCTGGTAGGCCCCATCTTAAAAGTCTTTATTGTCAGAATTTTGCTACAGTTGCTCCATGGAGTAGAGATATGGGGGCAGGAACCATGCTGCAGCTCTTGAGACCATTCAGAATAGATGTTTGAAAGAACTACTAGTACTCCCTACAGAGGTACCTACCTCATTGCTAAGGCTGGAAGTTGATCTCCCTGATATTAAGGCTAGAATCCATAAAGTGTTCATGATGTTGTTAATTGCCCTCGAGTCGACCTTGACTTATGGTGACTCTGGAGACGAGATACCTCAAAGACTCTTTGTCCTCTACTACTCTGCTCAGATCCTGCTGGTTGAGGCCCGTGGTCTCTGAGTCCAGGCATTTGGCATGTGATCTCCATCTCTTTCTGCTGCCTTTTAACTTTCCTAGAATTGTGATCTTTTCCAGTGATTCATGCCTTCTCATAGTGTGGTCAATGTACGGCAAACTCAGTTTAGTCAACCTGGCTTCCAGGGAAAGTTTGGGGTTGATCTGTTTTAGACCCATTTGTCTTCTTGATCATCCATGGTATCTTCGACTCCAATACCACATCTGAAATGAATTTATTATTTTTTTTCTATTAGCCTTTTTCACTGTCCAGCCCTTATATCCATACATGGTGATGGGGAGTATAATGGCTTCCACACTTTATGGGAAAAGATTGATGTACTTAGACCAGGGGTAGGCAACCTTTCCCCTTTAAGGGCCGAGGGACTTCAGCTCCCAGAATCCCAGGAGCTATTGGCCAACATGGGACTATTGGCCAACATGGCTGAGGCTTCTGGGAGTTGAAGTCCCTCGGCCCTTAAAGGGGAAAGGTTGCCTACCCCTGACTTAGACAGTTGTAATTTAGAAAAACTATGGGGTCAAGCAGCCTGTGGACTCTCCAGCCACGGTTGCTCCCTGTTCGATGTCAGCCTTTGGCGGCCAGATGCTGCAGTCTTGAGGGCGGCCGCCACTACGGTTTCAAATAGGCCACTGGCAAGGAGCGCTTTTTGTGCTCCTTTTGCCTTTGGCCCCAGGCCATCTTAGGCCTTCGTGGTACAACTTTGGCCCAATCCGGGGGTGTTCATCATCTGTATGCCACACCCCTAGATCAGCCCAAAGCAGGTGCTTTTGGCCCTTGTGTTTCAGGCCTATGTTTCACTGAGCAACTCAGTCAGGGTGGATGGGGCCCTTTATTGGTCATCATTGTCCCAATCTTATTTTGAGGATGTCGAGACTTCTGTCATCCATAAGAATAAATATTTTATTACAGATAGAATTTTTGAATTTGATTCTTATGAAAATATGCTTGCTATGCAATAGCAAGTGTTCTCCCCATGGTACAGCCTTGTATAGAGAAAACACTAATTCCAACAGTATTTTCAAGACTTACGATTGATTGTGCTCAGAAAAGCTTTTACTCCCCACTGTTTAAAAAAAAAATGCCACCAGCTTATCTTGAGGGAATGTATAAAGGGATCCATACACACAGTAATTATGTATCTGTGGCTCAGTGGGGTAGACCTAGTCCCCTATTCATTACACTGCCTGTTATATAGCAACCGCAAGAGGCATTCCTTGGGAGACCTCTTGAGAGTGAGGGTGGGTTGGATGTTGCCTGATATTTGTGACCTGCTGGCAGATCATTCTAAATCCATTACGCTCAAGGTTGCCACCTTTAGAGTAAAGGATCTGCTGCAAATTCTTAAAAACATCAACAGTGGATTGTAAAGGGGATCAATTGTAGTTGCCACTATTATTGTTGGCCCAGTATTTTATCATGTAACTTATTGTTTTGTTCCTGTACTATTTAAACAACCTGCTTTGTGATTCTTTCATTTAATTATATTAATTGTATATGCTCTATCCAGGGATGACCATATCCCAAGCATTCTCACTGTTCCACCAGGTGTCCATTATGCCCACTGTATGCATGTTCTCCTTTAAAACCCAAAAAGTTCCCCTATCTTTGCTTGGAGGCATCTAGAATTAGAATATAAATACATATCTATGGTTTCTCTCTCCAAATGTATCTGGTGGGTACATTTTTCCTTGTGGTCCATTGACCTTTTTGCCTGTCATATATATATTTTACTATATGCTAATGAACTATTTCCTGATCTTTGAACATTACTTGTTACATGAAAAAGGTAATAGTGTTGCCAGCTTTATGTTGTTTGCAAAAGGAGTATAGGATTCTGCCTTACACTGAATCAGACCATTGATCCATCAACACCAGTATTAATTCTGACAGATGATGGTTTTCTGGGGTTCCAAGCAGGATTCCTTTCAAACCCTGCTGGGAAATCTCTGCTCAGTGGTCTCTCGTCCAAGTATTAAACAGATCCAGTACTGTTTAGTCTCTGAAATCAGAAGAGATTGGGGAGTGTTTGGGGGTGGCATGTCTGTTGTTAGACCCTTGTGAGCTTCTAACATCAGATAAAGTGTTACTTCCATCTTTTTCTTCTATCTACAGTTGGCCCTCCGTTTTCACGGAGGATCCATTCTGGACTCCCTGCACGAAAACAGAGATTCGTGAATATTCAACCCATATATGCTTGAATATTCAACCCATATATGCAATGGGTGCGCCCCATTGTTTTAAACGGAGGTCACCCCTCCATGAATATATAAAACCGTGGACACGAAGTCCATGAGAATGGAGGGGCAACTGTACTTTATCTCCACTTGGGTAATGTAAAGTATACTCACCCTCATCCCCTAAGGAAAATTCAAATATGAATCAGATAATCTTCAACCTCTTCCAGAGTTCAGTTTTAAAGCTTTGCTAACACCTTTTGATCTTACCAGAAATCTGGTTCCTTCTTAAGAACCTCATGACTTCAGAGTAGCTGTCATGTGGGAAATAGTGTGCTGCTATCAGATCCTGAAGGCCTCATCCACAAATCTCCATTGTTCCAAGTCATCAACCATGGCCTCAAGGGAATAAAATTGTCCCCAGAGAGCCAGGAGCTCATTGCACAAGACACACCCCAGTTTAGTCTGTTAAACTAAAAAGTGAAGTCATTATCAAGATGGGGAAAAGATTGGCTAAGCTGTTACTAAACTAGTGAGGGGCTTAAATTACATGAGTGCTTAACCTTTTACTACCTGCCTAATGAGAACCAGTGTGATGCAGTAGTTTGAGCATTGGACTACAACTCTGGAGGGTTTGAATCCCTGCTTGGCCGTGGGAACCCACTGGGTGACCCTGGGCAAGTCATGCTCTCTGAGCCTCAGAGAAGGCAAAGGCAAACCCCCTCTGAACAAATCTTGCTCTGAAAACCCTCTGATAGGGTCACCATTACCTTTGTCCATATCTCTGCTCATTCTAGTTCATTAGCAGCGGTATGAATCAGATCCCAGCATATTAACAATGTTGGCAGACTACTGTTGCTATTTGTCTTTACAAACAGTAATGAACACTTGCATCATAAAAGCCTTGTATTTATTTTATTATCCATGGTTAGAATGATTATGGCTAATGGATGGAAACATGCTGAGGAAGTGGATCTAGCATGGCGGAGGAGGGTGGAATATCTAGTGTTAAACAAAAAATTAACAACTAAGTGTAAAATTCTTAGAGCAGAATCTAGGACAGTTAATCAAGGATAGTTAATTTGTTGAAATATGGCAGTGTTTCATTGCTTTTATAAATAATGCACCTGCCGTCCTTACCTGGGTTTTATCAGAAGTATTGAAAAGGTTTGTTATGAGATATTTTACTTTTAGGAAAATGAAGATTTGGGGTTATTTACTGAAAAAGAAAATGTTTACTGTGCTGGAAACATAGTATTATCCCTGATAGGATTTATTTAGAATATTTGTTATATGATGGTGTATTCATGTTTATCTTTTTGTTTTGTGTTGGTATAGGATGTAAGCTTCTTTTTTTAAAGAGTTTATCACTGTCTTCTGAGTTGGCTGCAGTTCCCTTTCCACCACAAGTTCACCATGGCTCCCCAGCATATCTGTATACAGTGATATGGATACAATCTGTTATTCAAACAAACAGTCTTAATTTTCAAGCCATAATACAGTAACAGGTAATAAAAAATACCTGTTCTTGTATTTTGTTATAGTATTTAGTTCTGCCATATAACGTTATTCTGTCTGATGGCATTTTTAAAAAAGAAGAAATATTTTTAGGGTATTCATTTGTATGAATAAATAGCATGGGTGTGGTGTTGCTGTTGGTTATTTTCCAGGTTAATATTCATGTGCCAACACTTGGACAACCAGAGTTTCAGCATCATGATCTAACAAAAGAAGGAAACGAGCTTGAAGAAAAACACCACCTCTCTGAGGATTCTTTGAAATTAGAAGCATCAAGGCCTGCGCTCACTGTAAAAAATGTAGCTGAACTGGATTATCACAGAGAAAAAGGCAAGAATATAGAAACAAAGATGACATGATTTCTGATCCTGTTGACAGTGGACCTATGTTTCATGAGCCAGACTTTCACTGAGTTGCAATATGTTTTCCAGTATGTTAGCACCTAATTATTACCAACTATTTCTCAGATCAATCATTGGTTCTCAAACTTGTTTTGTTATTAATTCTATACTGTACAGCTTACACATTTATGCCTTCTCTTATTGTCTTATGATGACACTGCAAGTCCCTCTTTTGGTTGTGGCATAGGTCAGAATTCTCTGCCAACCTTGCACAGTAACCAAAATCTCCCTCTGTCAGAGCTATGCACTCTTCTCCCATGGTCTATCTCTGCTAGGCTCTGCAGTGCTACCAGAACTTACTACTGCTCATGGTGATAAAGAAATACTCAGAGTGTCCAAATTCTATTTACAGAACTTTAGTACTAAGTATATACAGCACAATATACATGACAACCAAACATCCACTACTCAACAATAACCTACTCAATAATCCACACTGTCCAGTGGTCATAACCTTATTTATGGACGCTGTCCATGGCATGATCCCCTCTCATAGGTGCCTGCAATTGTCCCTTGCATCAACCTATTGCGCCATCCTGGGCATGTCTTCCCAGTGGTGTGATGATGGCACTCCTTCATACTGCAACCTTTCCAGACGCTGCTTCAGCCAGCTGCCATATTCTGTTCTGTGAATTTCCTAATACAATGGTGTACATCAATACATACATGGACACCCTCCAACCCACCTTTTAGCTGCAAGAGCCCCCTGCTGTACAGTCATTTGGTGATGGGTGGACAGCAGGGAGAAACATCTGGCTATGTCCCTGTACGGATGTGCAGAACAGTGACATTATCCACCAAAAACTCGGGGGGGGGGGGGCTCCTCAGGGTCTGGGGCAGGGTGTAGTAGGACTTATGAGTAGTTCTGCATATTGAAGTTTTACTCTATGTCTCCACAAAGCAATACCCATATTAATAGTCCTTATTTTGAATTAATGTGTTTCCCAACATAACATCACAACTTGGGCTGATGTTGAATTGATTTGACAGATTCTACTTACTTGTATTCTTCGGACTTTTGTTTCTCTCTGTGGGCTAATACTAAGGTGAGTTGCAATTAGGAGACATTCCCACTGACAGCACCACATCTCATACAAAGTCACAGGGCTGGATGGAGATGGCACTGGGGGAAGAAGTGTGCTTGCAGAACCTCTTTTATGGGTGGTAACACCTGCCCAGTACACATCAAGTAATTCAAATAATATTTCATGACACTTTTTCATTTCTTGAAAATGAAGACACCCTTTGATTGTAAATGGAAGATAGCTTGAATATTATATATTTTATTTGGTGGTTACAATTAAAAAAATTAAAAAAGGAAATGGAAAGAGACTTGCTGCAACTACTAAACTGCATATAGCCAATTTGAACTTAAATCCAATGGTGTGTCTATAGTTCTGCTTTGTCCTTTGTTCAGCGGTCAGGCTAACATGGTCTGCTGTGTCTGGAAAGTTTTGGCACAGAAGATCTTATGTCAGTGGTGAGGTCAGATTATGCATCTTTCCAAGTCTGTTCTAGTCATATAATTGCCTCTTCTTATGAACAGGTGTTAATACATAACTTCATGATGGTCTACAGAATTTGGAACCATGTGCTCAGTAATTAACTGGTGTGATAAACCCTTTTTAAAAATAAAAATCAGTACCAGATCAGCTGCAGGGCCCAGAAACAGGAATTCTGAATTTTATTGATTTTCTGAAACTGCCATTCTGTGAAATAAACTAAGCAAGGGAAAAAACAGATTATGTGATTATGTTTAAAATGCTTAATTTTGTTACCGACATAGTTCTTAATTCTAACTGTGGTTTTAATGATGACTTACAGAAGGAACTGATGATGTTACTGCTGTCAGCAAAGATAAACCTATGAAAGAGGTGTCAGACCAGGATCATCTACAACTACCTGTGAAGCCCAGCTTAGGTAATAAAGAGCTGCCCCCAGAACCAGGGATGGATCTAAATCCAAATGAAAAAGTCAGAAATGTCAATGGAGAAGATATAATTGAAAGGCAGACTGGCAAATGGCCAGAACCTGTGAATCATCAAAATACCAATGAAGCCAAAGCAGATGATGAAGAAATTGAACGAGAGCAGCTCTTAAATGATGATCTGCAGCAGGATGACCAAGAGCCCAGTAAGGATGGTTGGTACAAAGGCTCCTTCACTGTCTATGGGTTCATGATCACATTGGGGTCTGAAAATCATTGCTCAACATGTGAAATATGTCTGTTAATTGTAGTTTAGCATCTGTCATATTAATTAAAATTAATTTGCAAGCCATATTGCTCAACATAGATAGGAAGGGATGCACCTACAAATAGCCATTAGAGAGCTAAAGAAAACAACTTGTTCAAAACCAGCATTTCTGAGTAGATATTAAATAAAATGTGTTATCATAGTGCCCTGTTTCTGTGTTCCAAAGAGCTTTATTATTTATTTCATTTATGTGCCATCTTTCTTCCAAAACATACCATATATACTTGACTGTAAGTAAAAAAATTGCACCCAAAAACTGACCCTAAAACCCTAAGTTGACTTATATAAGGGTCAGTATAGTAAATACTGCTTAGAAAGGTCCTGAAAGAAGCACCATGCTGCGCCTTGGTACTGATTTCTGAAAGAGCTGCCCAGGCACGAGTGTGTGTGAGAGAAAGAGGTGATTCCCTTCTCAATCCAGTGTTAAAACCTTCTCTCCCCATCCTTTTCCCCTAGATTTCTCTCCCCACCAAACACCCCATTTACCTCCACTTCCCTGCCTTCCCAATCTGTGGTTAAAACCTTCTCTTGCCACCAAACACCCCATTAAACTCCAACATGCTAATTCAAAGTAACTTTACCTTCCTTTCTGTTATCCTTTTTTTCCCTGCAGGTGAGGGCAAAATGCGGCCCTTGGGATCCCTAAGTGTGGCTTCAGAAGCACTT
>CM034703.1:82444621-82466655 GCA_020142125.1 Phrynosoma platyrhinos
CTGGGAGATGGAAATAATTTTTACAGCAGCATTTAAATCTGGACTGTTCTTTTCCAAAACACACTGCAGAAAGAAATGCTAGGGATCTGTAGTTTGTTGTGTTTATAAGTGACAGTTTTCCTGCTAAGTACATGCATGTCATAAGCATTTGAATTAACATTACCATATTGAAATCAAATCTAATTTTTAAAAATTTTTATTTGGTGTGTGTTGGAAAGGGGGGGTCGTCTGATACGGCGAGTATATCCCAAACTCTATATTTTGACTGGAAAAGTTGGGGGGTCGTCTTATACGCTGGAAAATACGGTATAATCTGCTTTCATTTACCAATGCATATGATAACGCAACAGCTCCCTTGTTGCACTGTAATTTCAAAGTAGTCAAGTATGTTGTGAAAAGTGTATAATTTTGAGACCTTCCATAAAATTTATAGATAGAAGTGCACAAGATCAAAACATACAATGCTTTAATAATGAAACTGATAAAATCTGCTCCAGTGGTAAGATGTTACATAATCCATTTTAAAATAGCAGTTGTCATTCCGGTTGCATAAGGAAGTCTGCCTAAAGTTGCTTTCAATACAACAGTACTTTTGTCCAAGAGCACCATGTCCTTTTTGAGCATAGTGTAAGACAGTCTACACAAGGCAGCTCTCTTATACAAATTACAGTTCATTTGTTCTTACAATCCATTGCCTTTCAAACAAGCTTCACTACTGGGAAGTATCTATGAGGAGAGAAGTCAAATTCTGGTGGAATCTAGAAGAAATATTTTACAATATTTTAGTGACCTCTAAATGACAGTTGTCTCTAATTCCTAATGATTCTTTAAAATACCAACAAGGAAAGAAAAATCCTGAAGCAAAAACTAAACCATGACTGGGGAAGACAAGACTACAATCTGATACAAGCACAATGATTCCACGCAGTTCGCACTGGTTTTAGAAACAGATATCGCGGACAGAATTTAGCAGAGACTCTGATCCCAACCCTGGCAGAACTGAACCAGACAAAGATTCTTATGAAGAGCTTTTAAATGGGTTATATAGTTAAATATCCTCTGCCCTAAGAAAAGGATACTGTCAGGGTGAAATCAAATTCGAAATTTTTGCTATAACTGCAGGGACAATCAGGAATTTGGCATGGCTCTTATAGAAAGTATAATTGAAAATACCTAGTATTTTCTACCACATACTAAGATTTTATGACGACTGAGTCAAGATTGTCCACTGGTAGTTAAATATTAAGGTATGTAAGGTACAAAACTCACTGAAACATCCTTTCAAGTAAACATTTAACATTCAGTGGTAATTGTAATTATAGCAGCGTACCCCCATCACTGTGGTTTGGCATCAGCTATCTGTACTGAAACTGAACACTAACAGCACTAATAACATGTCATTAAAGTACAATGATTAATCCTGGTGCCCTAGCTTGTGACATATTTGTAGTATACCCACCCCCTTTTATTGATTATGTTTTCAAAAACAGGTTAGCCATGATATGCTTACTTTAGAGTCCTTTTTGTGACCACCTGCCAACAACTTCATAACCACAATATTGGGTTTAGCAACTTTAAGAATACGGTTGACCTAGACAGAAATATTAAAGTTTAATAAACATGAAAATAAATCTTAAGAGGCCAGTAGCAATGAATACTTAATATGATACTTGTAGTCATTATCGCACTGAGCCATTGAAAGAGAGCCAAAATGATCTTTGACATTCTTTTCTAAACCACTTTTAAACCATCAGTGTACTCTTAGTAGAAATACCATTAGTCTAGTTCCAACACATAAGGCCAAATTGATGCAGTACTTTTGCTTCAACAAATGAACACTGATAATATTCTAGTGTACATATATGTATGCTGAAGTCACAGTGAAATAAGCAGGACTTGGGCATATTGAACAACAACATTTCAAGGCTATATTTGATAATACTGTTTTTTCACATTGGATGATGGAAAGACCTTCAAGATCCATTCACCCATATCCAAAGTTTTGTGGACAATGGATAGACCACTACACAGCTGGCTGTCTTCTTGACTACTGAATCAATTGACAGGGAAAAAAATCAGCAAACTTGCATGCCATAAACCAGGAATCCTGATTTATTTGTGGATGCAACTTGATAATTTCTGCTGCAGGCTGTTTATTATGAAATGCAAATGTGCTGGTCCTATTCTCTGGTTTATCTCACAGCAAAACAGAAAGAATCCAGCATTTGTTCTTGATTGAGAGAGAAACAAACCAGACAAGGGGAAGCTGTCCAATAAACAAATTATGAAGCAGTCTATTTAGCCAGAAATGGTCAAGCAGAGTGCTCCAGAGAAACTGTTGAACATGACAAGCCAAGATTCGTGCAAATATTGTCATACCAATAATAATGCTTCCCACTGACAGGACTGGGTAGGCTCTGCCTGTTTCTATGTATGCCAAGAAAATTCTAATTCTGCAACAAAAGCCATTGAAATATTTACTGTTTAAAATCACAATTCATGCAATTGTCAACCCTTTCACCTCTCTTTTCTATGTCTAAAGAGTGTGTCTTACCTCCTGGTCTGGGCTAGGGATATTTTCTAGTATCATTTTAGCCTGCTGGAAGTGTTTGCTAGCAGCCATGTAGAGATCAGAAGACTGGGGAGGAGGACTATATTTGTTTAGGTCAGACATTTCCTAAATATTAGGGGAAAAGTAAGTATCCATTAAAAGAAATTGTCCAAAAAAGACGCAGATCTTTGACTTATTCAGAATTAGACTGTCATTTAGCACAAAGACGAGACCAAATAAAAAAGAAGGGGAAAATACTGGGACAATTAAAATAAAAGTGCTGAAAATCCCTGGAAAGTCTTTTCAATTAAGAAATAACAAAAAGTATCTCTCTGACTAAACAAATGGCCTAGTACAGTTAGTAATTTAACTATGATTCACCTTGAATTGCAAATAGTGTACTGGTGGTGGTGTTATGACACTGTTGAATGGTGCAAACCTGTGTTCATATCGAACTTGTTCACTATCGAGTTCAAACTTCGGCTTTCTCACTTTGCCATCCATGTCAAAAGCAATCATAGTCTTCAAGAAAAATGAGGAGACCAAAGTAAGATAACGCAGAAGAATGAGAAATCTGTTTCTTACAACACAGCTACAACAGAAGCACAGGTGGAGGCAGTGGTGCACATTACCACACAAAAGTTACTCTGGAAAAATGCCTCATGAGGACTAAATGTAGTCACAACACAAAGAAATTTGATACACTTTGATTCTATTCATCTGTCCCTCTCAAAAGAGGTGTCACAAACTACACATATTTACCAATTTGCCAGACTGATCCTAATAGCCTCTTTGAAGAGAAACGATGCCCCATGCATTACACATGTGAGAATGAGAAAGGAAAGAAAAACACAATTCCTGCCCTCCTAAGCAATGGAGAAATTAAAATCCACCCACCAAACTGAAAAAGATTTCTGAACAATACACTGTTACTTTTAGTTTGTCATCACAAAACAGAAAAATGCCAGACATTCACATACTGATAATTATTATGTGATTTAAGTTACATTCTCAACTTTGAAAGCACACATGCTCCCTGGATCACTGTCTGGCTTCAATAATCAAGTATGTCGACTAACTCAATATTACTGTTGACAGAGTCAACCCAATATTTAGGAGAATGTTATTGTATATAATGATGCAGACATTCCCTGCAAATTCCTTAACATCTATTATTACTATAGCATCTCATCACACTGACATTAGACACTCCTCTGTCAGGCTTAAATTGTACAATATGTTGTTTATCTGGGAGTGGTATTAACACAGTTCAAATTAAACTGGGGTCCTCTTTATTCAGAAACTGAATTTGTTTCAGCAGCCCTATGTAGAGCATTATTTAAATATAAAACCCTTCAAGTATGTTCAGGTGCAATTCTCAATTTTGAGAATTTTACTTGCATCTCAGGATGTGTTTTTTTTAAGGTTCATTTTATTACAATCCATAATACATCACCTTATACATCCCAGCACACATGTTTTGATAGGCTTGGCTCATGGTGATCTCTCTGCTCAAAGGACGAGCTGCAAATTTCATATATGAAAATATTTTACTACGAAGTTATAAAAACTTCACTGACACTAAAAATACAGTAATTCAGCATGTAACGGAGTTTTAGCAAGGCCATATATCCTTTGCAAGAAGCTAAATCCAAAAATCAGATTGCTATTTGATTAAGCCAAATTCATGCTAAAACTTCTTAGGTGGTAACAAAACAAAATTATCCACACAAAGGCTTGGTTTTACTGGGAAAGGGATTACTGAGTTATACTAAAATAATTATCAAAATGAAATTGCTCCATTGGGGTGAGGAATCACTTTCACAGACATGAGGAATCTGTCTTGGCCTGCACTACCTCAGTGGTAGCCTATAAGGAATTCAATGGGTGGGAATGAAAGCTAAAATAAATGATGCAGGTGTGGGTAGCATGCCATATCACACATTTAACTCTCACATCCACTGTCACATCATTCATTCATTCTCTCTTACACACACATACACAATGATCCAATTGCACTATGCTTAACCTTTGAAAATGCCTTCTAAGCAAGCCAAAGGAAGCTTTGGGATGAGGAGGTTTTACAACTGAAAAAGTAGAATTGGCCCTCTCTTTCTAGCTGCAGACCTTATCCTACTCTGCCTCAAGAGCTGCAAGGCTTGCAAGAAGCCCATCATTGGCTTCAATGGTAGCTTTTTGCCAAGCCTGCTTGTGACATTTGGAGCAGGGCAGACTGGGGTGGATTATGTGGTGGAGATGGGACATGTCCTCCCCAGCAGTGACCTGCCCTGAAAATGCCAACTCACCACCACCAGCTACACATATAATCACTGGCAGCAACAAAATTTCCTTTGGCAACAAAGGTGATTTTGGCAGGTTGGATCAGGAAGGGCCAAATCACAGCCAACTTATAGCCTGGTGAGTCTCCTATTCCTGAAAGAATTTGGATGACAGATAAATAAAATAGAGTTTTGTAGCACTGCAGCTAGGCCAAATGGGATAAAGTACTGGAACTCACTGTACTAAGTGTAGAAGCAAGAATACTGGAAAGAGAAACCCATACTGCCAGATTTGGAAAGCTACAATTCAGAGTTAAGACTTAATTCAATTTAGGAGTAGTGAACAAGAATAAAACAGCAACCTGTCATTCAACCCTATGAAAAAATCTTTTTCACTGTTCAGTTTAAAAATATCAAATACAAGCATTAGATATAGTTGCAATATGAATTCAGGAAGATGGAATTCTATGCCTATAGAACCAGTGCCTCATAATTTAGATGGCACGAAGATGAAAATAAATAACCACCATTATTTTCAGGTGCTTTAAAAAATATGGAAAAAACCCCAGCATGCAAATGATCAACAACATATATACCTTTTTTCTTTTTCTTGGATTTTTTATTACTCCGACCTTTCTGCTGCTCTTCCATTATTCTTTCTTCTGCCATTTGTGAACTATCAGCCCGACTGAGTGTTGACATTAGCCAGGCATAGAGAAACTCGGAGAGATACCTACAGTAATCAGACATTTCGTAATCAGATATCTGAAGACAACTCGAGGTTTTCAACATACAGGCCCTTTAGAGCAAAATACACTAATCACAATTGTCATTTAAAATCTTTTCTGCTGGTTTTCCTACAGGCAGCCTTTTCACCTATAGCCAACCATTTTCCTAATTATTTCAAAAGGGGAAGTTTATCCACTGAATCCAAAGGCTTGGATTCTAATGTAATTTAAAAGAAGGGAGTTAAGAGGACAGGTTGTTTACCTATTAACTGTGGTTCTTTGAGTGGTTATCTGTGACTTCACACAAATGGGTTTTTGCACCTGAACAGGAACCCAACAGGAATGTTCTAGAGCTGTGGAGCTTGACAGGAACCTGAACCAGAGGGAAGGCAGGGTGGGTTGTGTGAGAGCACAGAGGACCACTAGAAGAACCATAGAGATCACAAAAAAGAAGAAAGAAATAAGAATCTGCAGCCTAAGAAAAGCCTCTCTGCATGGTCAGGGAACCCTCTGAACTCTATGAGATGGGACTTTTAAGAGGAGGGTGCAGTAACTTCTTCAATTTAGGATCCAAGCCTGCTTGTGCAGGTAACTCTAACCCAAGACTATGCCTTGATCCATCGCTATGTAAGTGGTACCTAATACACACCTATGGTTCATGGTCCAGCCCACTGTAGAATGCACTGTGTTCCATTACTACCAGTTAGGGAAGTACCCATTCCCAGTTCTTACCAATATATGTAGTAATACTCATGCATACTGTACAGCTCCAGTTCAAACCCACTCAGAAGATACTGTATCATTATGCGAAGGTTATGATAAAGGACCCAAGTGCCCAGGCATGCCAAGTGTTGCCTTTGGGGTTCTTGTTTGAGCAGCATACTGTGAAGTGCTGCATCCACTTTCTCAGCCTAGAAGATTGAAAGGAACAGAGTTCAGCACAACCATCAGAACTCATAATTTCACAAAGCATTCTGACAAAATCCAAAACTCTGTATCCTGCACTAGGGCTCATAACAGGGCATACTCCAAAGTGCAACTTAGAAACTAAAGTGCCACAAGTAACTAGGAATGAAATCGGTTCAACCTCATCCTACCAGACAGGACATTTTAGTATGCTGAAATGTCTTCTTGTAGAGTTCCCACAGAACTAGACTGATAAGGCAGGCATTTCATGACCTTATTGCATGAGAGAAGAAAGCTACAACAGAGAAGAAGAATAATGGCTTTCTCCATGCCTCTCTGCATGCTGTCGTCATACTTCCATTCCCCTTCCTGAGGGAGACTGTTGTAAAAGATCATCTTTTTCTAGCTGGAAAAATCTTTTTGATAAAAGGCACATTTTTACAACTGTCTCCTCAGGAAGAAGAATTGAAGTACTATGATGTCATGTGAAAAAGCATAGAGAAAGCCATTCTCTTCCACTCCAGTTTGGCTTTTTCTCATGCAATAAGGCTCTTTGTTACCTCAAGGGTGTTACAAAGTATCCCTGCCACCTACTATGTACTTTTAAAGGAAAAACAAAAATGGGACTAAAATGTGTCCCATCAGATTTATTGAATTTTAGGGTACAATTAAATATGCAGTTGACCTTCTGTTTGCATGGGGGTCTGTTCTAGACCCCTCTCCCCCGCAAAAATGGATATTTGCCAATATTCAAGCCTCATAGGCTTGAATGGGGCGCACCCCCACAGCTGTCTGTGGGGGCGCGCCTCATTGATTTTAAAGAAATGCCCCAAACAGTTTTATAGTATAAACATAAATAAAAAAAATCTGATGTAGATGCTTGGATGAGAAATTCCTCCTCCCTCTGGTCAAAGGGGGGAGGGCAGCAAGTGCACACGCACACGATCCTGTCCAAAAAAGGAATATATGTCAGCAATATATGCCAAATAAACCAGGAAAACCTGGCATAAAAATGTGTGGTGTTGCCAAGGTAAAATATAGTGCCCCCTGAATAGAAACATTTATCTGAGCAGGCTACCTGGTACATCATGTGAAACCAGTTTGGTTATTGCATGGAGGTAATATTGATTGAACAACATTTCCACACTGGACAAAGTGTGGTGTGAAACTCTGATGTTCTGCATTTATGTAAATACATTATTGTAGATACACTAATTTAGGGTGTATCTTCACTGTAGAAATAATGCAATTTGACATACGTTTAAATGCTGTATCTCCATCCGATGGAATCCTGGGATTTGTAATTTTGTGAGGCACTAGCATGCCGATGATGAAGACTAAAGATCTTGTAAAATTACAAATCCCAGAATACCACAGGATGGAGCTACAGCACTTAAAGTGGTGTTAAACTGCATTAGTTCTATAGTGTAGATGCACCCTTAGTCAGGGACTGAGCGTAGTATGTTCTCTGGAGTTAAGGTTGTAGGTGAGAGTTAAGTAGAGTGATGTCACATATGATTGTGATAATCTTGTTAAAATAAGTACATGAATAGTATGAAGCCATATGCTTCTGTACAATAAGTAACTGAACAGATTTATTATCTTCTGATTAATAAATTCTTTTATTAACACACACACTCACTGCTTGGGTCACTACATGACTGATAAACTGGTGTTACCTGGTATAAAGCCAGACATTTCAGTGTCTGTGGTGGCAATGGAAACATAAGTGGAGTTATTATCTTTGGTGAACTAGTAGCTCACCAGCTAGTAGGACTATAGTAAAAGGTTTGCAAAAATGGGTCATACAAAGAGTGCAGTAATAGTTTAAGAGCTGCATGTTCACAAATGGTGGCAGCAGCTTAAATAACCAGAAGAGGGTTATCACAGGTTGTGGTAGCACAGGGACCAACCAAATAGTAGCGATTGCCTCCCAAGAAGGACAGGTTCCTCACAAATACAATTTCTTTTCACCAGCTTAGAACTGGTAGAAGGTTTGCTACCCAAAGGCCTAACGTATCTTAGAAGCATTTGACAGAATAAGCCAACCTCCCTCCCCTCATTCATTCTGCAGTAATGCAGCAGATTAAAAAATCCAACCGGTATTACATTTGCTTGCAAGGAGTGGTGTAGCACCAAATACCATGCTCTGATTGCTTGCAGAGTGGCTGGAACAAAGAGTGGTCCTGCATTACTGGACCTATTCCTCAACAGAGGAATATTTAATTAATGCGGTACCCAATTATACCTTTAATTTTATGTCTGCCTACAAATAATTATGTCTTCCTATAGAAAAATAAAGAGAGCTATTTTCCTTCAGACTTTATGTCTGGTCCCTGATCTGTTTGGTTAATAACCAAATTTTCGGTTGAAGACTAGTAGTACTTTTTGTATACAAAAATTCCATTGGTTACATCATGCTGCAGGAAACATCTGACAGCTGCTCAAAACAATGTTGTGTCTGATGTGCATACATGTTTTCTGGTTCTAGGCATCTGGGTTTTGTGGAGTATATTTCAATTTCTTCCCACAAACATACATGGGGATGTGAGACATTTTAATTCCCTGTAATCCACTGGAATTTCCATGAGGAAGGTAAATACCCCAGAAGTCACTCAGTGCAGGGGAAAGGGGAAAAGCATAAAAAGCAAAGCAGTTGTCATAATAGCATATTTTGTATAGTATTCTCCGCCTCTTACATTACCTCATCTTGCAAAGTAGCAAATTCTTCAAGAATATGACCAAGTTTATCCCTCTGACGAGCCCTATTGTGCCCATGAATCTGAATTAAACTACAAAAGGGCTGGGGAGGAAAAGGAAGACAAGTTAGTTTTTAGACTTTTACATCATTCTCATATCACAAACTTGATTTGTAGCACAGATCTTCAGATCAATACTGCAGGCAACAAGGGGCAGGCTAATGCTGTATTGCATTCAGCAGTGCAAATCTGGAACTTTTTGAAATACAGCTGCAGGAAATTTGACTGAGCTCTTGGCTCACCTCCAAGTCAACTCTGATGTCTGACAAGGCAGACAGGATACTGATGACCTGAGCAAATGCACCTGTTGTAAATCATAGAGCCACCGCATTTAGGATGGCACTGAAACAAGCATTTCCAGGAGGAGCATTTGCAATATGATGCCAGTCAGATGGTACGTTCAGTGCTAATGTCATTGATGGAACTGAGCACATGAAGCAGAGTTTCTGCAAATGTCTACCATTCTAAGGTAACAGCAATTAAACATCAACAGGGATGAATCAGATTGATATGGCCAAACATAGACTTTTTTATTTTCTGTTCCAAATGAAAAGCTCTTGACAGCTTTACCAAACACAGTATGAAGGGGTGAGTGAGCTATAGACAGTTAGTGTGATGAATATTTGTTATGACCCCTATGGCTTTCGTTTGGCCGGAAAATATTAGGCAGCGAGTAACATTTTGCTCAAGGCTGGTGCCAGTCTATGATCTCCTTGTGTTTGGTATGTAATTTCATTTATTCAATAGAGTAGCAATCTAGCAAAATAAAAGCTTGCCCTAAAGGTTTGCAATCTCTGGACATAACTGGATACAGGTCTATCCACCTTGATATGAGGGCACATCTTGTCCTACACCACCTAATCAACAGAGCCTAAGAGCCCTCTACTTTTCTACATAAGAGAATGAACTTAACCTTTTTTAGGGAGAGGGATAGAAGAGTTTCATTGTCCTTAGCACAGACTCTGCCCCTTTCCAAACTTAAACGATTAAAAAGGGACATTCTGAGAAGCAAGTATAGAAATATTCAGTTAGCTATTTGGCAATGTCAGCATGCAGCTAAGAGAGAACAATTTATGATAGAACTACAGTGTAGCCCACTTCAGATTAATTTTAGCTTTCTTTGGATTTTTAGTCAAAAATTGATCATACTAAATAAACATCACATTGGTTGCAGCAGATACTGAAATCAACCTCCCACCTCTTCCCAATCTGAATTAAAAATCCAATTTTGATTCAGAAATCTTGTGTTCAGTTTATTTACATGAAAAGACATATTATACTTTCCAACATTTAACCCCACATAAAACTAGTAAGGAAGAGCACAAAATTCTGTCTTTGCTGTCACTTTGAGGTGGATTTGTGCTGACTCCCAATCACAGTGATAATAAAAACAAGGATTTTATCACTGCTTCCTAAGGGCACATTTGTCCCAGAGAAAAAAAGGAAAAGCTATCAGAAATCAAAATGTCTATTTTTCTGTCACAACAGCTTGCCATGAAGAAAACATTTGGATTGGAGGGAAGGGGGAGAATGATGTTTCTAGAAAGTATTGTCAAGCAGCTTTTATCAGAAGATATATTTCCTACTAGCTTGAGCCAAGTACAACTCTTCCTATGAAGTGAAGTATCCGGAGGGGTGGGGGGAGGAAGCCTAGGCTCTTCTGTATCAGTGTTTCTTTTTCTGGTGTCATATTACAAATCATGCTCCTCACATATTAGCATGTTTCCAAAATACCTGCCAACTACAAAAGTTAGGAAGATCATTCAGTTAAGAGTCTGACATGACAAAAAAATCCTGCATTCAGAAAAGGTAATTCTTTAAGCATAATGTGCCTAGGGATTTTAAAAAACAAATTCTTCACAATACCACCAATACTCACACGAACACAGTGTGTGACAAAGGAGTCAATGTAATCCTTAGCCTGATGGTTGTTATACAGACAACATCTAAGAGAAAATGAACAAAATACTTCCAGTGAAAATCATTTTCCTAAGGATTATAGCCATACCATATAACACACACACACCAAGCCTTATGAAGCTCTTTCTAGCAGAGGAACCCTGTTTTCTGTTGAGACCCCATAGCAGGGTGGGTGATTTCAGAACCCAAAGTGGACAGAGCCACCTTCTCCCATCCTTCATGCTCTCGCTCTCTTCAGTTTCTCTCTTCCTCCCAACACAGAAAGCTGTTTGAAGAAGGTCTGAACTAAGCATTTGCTTATCATATGAAATAATTTGGGATGAGTTATCACTTGGGACAACTATAGCTGCCTTAGTGAAGGAGATACATGTTGCCTTCCACATATTAAATTAAGAGTATTTAGTAAGAGGCAAATATTAGGTGGTTGTCCAAACTCTGCAGCAGAGCAGAAAGATGAATCTAACTCCCAGACTACAAGTTAACAGCCATGGAACTGCTTTTAGAGCTGCAACATCATTAACAATTATTAGTTGTCCAAAATCAGGGAGGTGCTATGTTGATTTATAAGGAAAAGTGGATTTTATTGGAATTTTTAAACATTGAAACGTACAATAAATATGCAGATGAGTACCAATCCTAAATTCTGCTACTTACTTAGGTGAAAGCACTGGAGGACTGACAAATGATCTCAGGGCATCTTTGACCATGTCTTGCATGAGATGAGTCCCAAATACCTTTTTGTTATCTACAAGAAATGTAGTCTGCAAGAAGGAGTAGTTCTATTACTTTCCTCAGTTATGAACACACACTTAAAGTATTTTAGTGTATATGGCATTTTCCTACTTGCCTGTAACAGTGATCTTGAAAGAACACAAGGTGACTGTTCACTAAATTCACAGAAAAAATCCTAATACATAAACAGAATGGAGACAGAAAAGAGCCATCATCAACATTACGCATATAGCTGGACACCTAGGAAGGGAGGAGTAAGGTAATTGTTTGGAAATTTGCAGTTGTCCAAATGAGTGCAGACCTCCCTTCAGAACTTTATGGGTAAGTGTTACATCTTTCCTGTTACAGAGAACCATCAATGCCTGTGTGATATTAGCAGCCATTTCACCCCAGGATCCCCATACTAATCCTCTAAATGTTATTATCTAGGGCTGTAATCCTTATACATTCATACAATGAACTCAGCAGGACTTACTTGTAAGGACACATGCCTAGGATAAGACTAAGCTTCCATTATATTTTACTATTAGTGCATGAAACAATAGATGTAGAAGTGAAAACAAGAAGTGCATCAACACTTCTGTTCATAAGTCCTAGGAATTGTTCCAGAAAGCTATCCTTATATTCTAAGAATAAAAAACCCCCAAACTCAACAGACTTCAAACTTACCAGTATGCAGTGCAAATTAGTTAACGTAACAACTTCACATACAGTTTTTATTCGGTCAATAAGTTTGGAAAAATAGTTGACCATTTCTTCCCTTTTAATAATCTTTGCATATCGAGGAAAAGTTGGAGGAAGCAGTCTCTGATTAACCAGAGGCTCAAACCCCATCATAATAGGATGATCTAAAAAAAAAAAAAAAAGTAATTCAGTTACTGTTACTAACTCACATTAATTGCTATATCATACACCAATAATTTCAACGAAGGGAAAAAAAAAACATTGAATTTCATTCACTTAAAAATAATGGAGAAATGTCTCCAATTTCCTATAGTTGGCCAAAAGCTCTGGAACAATCATCCTACTACTGTCCAAACTAGCTGCATCTTTACATCCTTTTGAAACAATCTCATGACTCATTGATTTAGGGTGGCCTTTGGAGACTGATGCAATGAGAAGCTGTCTTAACTTTTGTTTTCTAGCTGCAAAATGTTGTCACCTGCAATATTTTGTAGGCAAAAATTGTGGATCTGTAAGGACATCAGCATTACCTGAATAACTATTTATCATAGGAAGGCCTAAATTAGATTCCTAGTCCCAGTTAGAGCAGACGCACTGAATTAAAGGATTATGTAAACTCAATGGCTCTACTCTAGCTGGGACTAGCAAACAAGTTTCAGCTAGAGGTGGGAATCATGTGGCCTTTCAAATGTTCCTGGATTGTAGTCTTTTCAACACTACACAATTATAGCACTGTGATTCCACTTTAACTGTCACAGCTTATGGAATCTATGGTTTGTAATTTTGTGAGGCACCAGGGACCCTTTCACACTAAAGAAAGAACTATGATCATACTTTAACTGCCATGGCTCCATCCTTTAGCATCCTAGGATTTATAGTTTGATGAGACACTAGACGTCCCTGGCAGAGAATTTTAAATAATCCTCACTAAACAGTGAATCCCAGGATTCCACAGGCTGCTAAAATGGAATCATAAAATTATTATTGCATAATTTGAAAGAGACCTGTGATTCTCAGCATTTCTCACTGCTGGCTAGGGTTGCTGGGACTTGCAGGTCAACTACATTTGGCCCCTCCTCCGCATGATTCCCACCCTTGGTTTAGGCCAATGAGTTCAACTAAAACATCCATGTCTAGAATGCTTGATGAGACTAAAATAATAGATTTAAAGACAGAAAGATCAAAATTGCTAAGTACTGTATAGGTCTCCTGCAACCCACTAAATGTACTTAATATTTTGAATTTCAACAGACTGCAAAAAAAGAGAGAAAAGAAAATTTCTGAAGATAACTGCATACCTCCTTTTGTTGTGTCATTCTGAGCCTGAATGCCATGGTGTAATGAGTTGTGGATAGCGGAAAGTAAATCAGCTGCCTGAGTCATCAGCTTCTGAGCTTCTGCGACTGCACTAGTCTGTTAAATATGAGTTGTGTATATATATATATATATATATATATATATATATATATATATATATATATATATATATATATATATATATATATATACATACAAACACCTGTATCACCCATCATTACAAGAAATAGTATAAGTAAAACAAAAGAATATTGATCACATAATTAAAAAGTATATATTTGGTATCTGTGCTAACCTTTAAAAAATGTTGCATCTGACAGTCTGACATGCAAAAATTAGAAAGTAATGTTACTGGTGTGATTAACATAGTATGAAGTGACTACTTCTAGAAATGTACTGCCCCACTTCTCCTTACAGGAGAAAGGCCTTACACTGAATTAAACCATTGGACCATAAACCAACACGACCAACTGCAGAATTCCTGGATCAGAACAAGGGTATATCTAGATAACCGATAGGTGCACTGGGAAGCACAGAAATATGGCGTAATGGCAATAGAATTCTTGTCTTCCACCCATAACCTCCTGCTTGTACATAACATCCAATACAGAGAAAAATAACAGCCTCTGAAGTCCCATATAGCAATCAAGCTTAAACACTCACACTGCCAATATTTTGTAGCATAAATATAGTTAAAAAGTTACCAAGTAATCACATACCTCTTTTTTGGTAAAGGATATCAGTACAGTCAGTAATACCCGGGTAAACTTCACTCTGCTGAATACTGCAAAGCACTGTTGATGCTACAAGAAATCAATCCTCAAATTAATATTTTCACATTTCTACACAACGAAAACAAAGTAAGTTTTGTTACTCATGCACACTAAACCTGCTTTATAATTTTGAAGACCAAAATCTAATTTGAAAATAAATTCACATTCTGAGACCAATTAAACAATTCTTTCTGAAAACAACTGTGGTTAGTAGTAACAAAATTTGTTACACCAAGATGTTACAATTAACAAAATTAAATTATTATATCTTTTTATACAATGAACCTGTGTAGTTACTACTTAGTCTGGTACATAATTCAAGTCTAACCAAAGTCAAGACAAAACTTTCTTCTTTCATAAATCTTGTGATTTTTAAACACAGATTGGTCTTCTTCCATGTTTTCGTTTAATTTCTTAATAAGGAGATAGATATTATTATAGTGCACATTCCAGGAAAAGACTCAAGGGACAGATGTTATATGATCTTGAAGAGTATACAATCATTCTTACCTCAAGTTCCACTTCTGGATCTCTTTCTTCTCCTTGTCGGCTTCGAGTGCTCTAGAAGTTAGAACAATTTCATGATACACTAAGTGAAAAAACAAGATTTCTCTCATGGTTCAAGTGTCACATATTTCTTTCCAATGATCTAATAGGCGTATTCTTTACATATAAATGATCTTCGACATAATATATGGCCGTGGTGGCAAATCTGTGGCACATGTGCTCTCTCTGGCATGCAAAGCCATCTCTAGGGCACACAGCGGCCACAGCAAGTAGGGGCAGGAGCAGGACATGTGCGCTTGGCCTGGCTCCTTTTCACACCTCTGCTTAACTCAGGAGGACTGGACTGCAGCAAGGAGGGCTGGGGAGATGCGGCTGGCCAGCCCAGTTCCTTCCCATGGCTTGGTTCACCTGCAGAAAACCAAGCCACGATAAGGAGGGGATGCGTGCGGGCCTTCTGGACAGAAGCCCCACCCCTTCAAGGTGGCAGGCCTGCACCCTGGTATAGGATTCTGGGAACTGTAGTTGTGTGAGGTGTAATGGCCATTCATAGGGTTGTCTTGGGAAGATTTATTCAGAGGTGGTTTGCCATTGTCTTCCTCTGAGGCTGAGAGTGTGTGACTTGCCCGAGGTCTCCCAGTGGGTCTCATGGCTGAGCTGGGATTCGAGCCCTGGCCTCCAGCATCGCACGCTCAAACTGCTAGCTCTTTGTTCTTGTGCTGTGCCTTCTGTGCTTTATTATGCTTGTTGGTGGTGTTGTGTGCCTCCAAGATTTCCAATTTATGGGCCCAGAGCATGCTCCCTCCCATCCAAGCGCCAGTCCTGGTGATCTTAAGGTGAAACTATCATGGGGCAAGCTTCGTCAGAGGGGGATTTCCATTGCCATCCTCTGAGGCTGAGAGAGCCTGACTTCCTTGTGTGATGCCTTCAAGTCGTTTACCACTTATGGCGACCCTAAGGTGAAACTATCATGGAGTTTACTTGGCAGGTTTAGTCAAGGGGGCAGGATCTAGCATACACCCACACAGAATTGATGCACGTAGGTAGGAATGCCCAAAAGATGGTCTTGCTCCAGATGGCACAGGAAACATCCTCCTACATGCAGGCTGCTGCTTTCAGCTTGGAGAAATGAATCACTGGACAATGAGACTTCACTCAATGAGGGCTTTAATCTTTGTTGCAAATATTTACAAAGATACATAGAGTATCAGACGTTCGTCTTGAATACTCACAGCTATACAGACCAACAAAGTGCTTCACCAACTACCAACCACAACTAACCAACAAAGGAGATTCTGACTCGCTCCCATATATAGGTGGTCTTCTTGGGAACATGCGACAGCCATGCACTAATGAAACCTGACTGGTTTCATCCCCAGTGCCTGTTGCATCAGAACTGTTGCATCAGGCCTCCCATGATGCATACCTGGCTGGTCTTACCCACCGTGCATGTTGCATCAGACATTCCATGATGCACAGCTTTCCAAATGCTGATTCTTGTACCTGCCACTTGAACTGTAGTAACCCTGTCATTATTACTCCAGTTCCTTTCAGCGGCCACATCCATGTCATTTTCCAGACCAGGGTGCCACATGGTCTTGACAGCTATTGCTAGCCTGAGGCTGAGAGAGTGTGCCTTGGGTTTCCCCCTGAAGTCCCACCCCTAGAAGGTGGAAGCCCCCCAGAAGGTGGAAGTCCTACCCTCTGGAAGTTCCACCCCCAAAAGTTCCACCTGGTGTGGGAATGCCACTGAATATCTAAAAGGTTTGCCATCACTGATATATGGAGAAGACAGTCAGTAAATTATAGACTTGGACAAGGAAGACATGGGTTAGAGAGTGGCGCAGTGGTTAAATGCCTGTACTGCAGCCACCCACTCACAAACCATAAGGTTGTGAGTTCAATACCAGCTAGGGGATCAGGCTCAACTCAAGCTTGCATCCTTCCAAGGTCGCTAAAATGAGTACCCAGATTGTTGGGGGCAATTAGCTTACATATTGTAAACCACTCAGGGAGTGCTTAAGTGCACTGATAAATTGTATAGAAATGTACTTGCTATTGCTACTTCCTATGGGTTCAAATCCCCATCACAACAATGCAATGACAGGAAACACATTTGTTGTCTCTCATGTCTGTTACTTCAATATATAAATTTGTTATGTGCCTTTAAGTCAGCTCTGAATTAAGGTGATGCTATCTTAGGGTTTTCTTAGCAAGGTCTATTCAGAGATTTGCTATTGCCTTCCACTGAGGCGGAGAGACTGACTTGCCCATGGTTGACCAATAGGTTTTCATGGCTCAATGGGGTTTGAACCCTGTGCTCCTTGAGTCCCAGTCCAACACTCAAATCACTAACACTATGCTGGCTCTATTGTGATACATTAAATAAAAGATTACATCTCTCTCACGGCCCAAGCATTGCCTAAATCTCATCAGTTACACCAAGTGGGGAGATCCAATTTTTATACTCAATACATAGGAACAAATAATAGAAGCTTGGCGAACACACTGTGTGTCTATCTTGCCTCATAGCTCCAGACACTCTTTTCCAAACCTTGGTGCTCTGGTTTGACCTACATATATGGTGAAGGAGGTGGGGAAATGGATTTCAGGCTGCAGGTAAAAGATGCACTTTCTATTTGCCTCCCAATGTAAAAATAAATAGTTCTCTGAAAGCAAAGATTCTAACATACTTCTTTTCCTCCTATGTTTTCTCCTTGTAGAAAGGTTCTGAGGTGTGTGGGATTCTTTTTAAAGTAAAGGATGATTAAATAAATGAGATTCCTATTGGCAGTCTAAAGTGATACAAACTTTTCTACCACCTCATTATTGCATGAGCTCATTTCCACCTATTTCTCCTTCCTATTTGGTGTCATGGCACAAGGTGCAAGAAGAAAGGATAGTGGTGATCAGTGTTTTCCTTTTCTGTAAGCTCCTGCTGATGTGCCAATGAGCTGATGGACAAACCAAAATGGCTGCCACCTCTAATATAGGTAAATAATAAACAAGTTAGTACAGTTCAGTTTATTTTTATTACGGCCATAGACTAGCACAAGCAAACAAGTTAAGAATTAAGGTATGATTTTGCTTATTCATTAAATCAGGGTGTACAATTGTGGTTAGTACATGGACTGGGTTTCAGATCTGAGACTCTCCGTGGCCACAAAAATTTGCCAAAACTGCTGAAGCAAACAACCCTTGAAATGGCTGAAAGTCTAGTTTGGATTTTGAAAAAAGGGGGAATTTCAAATAGTGCAGGGAGTACTGAAAGACATTTAAACATTAACGGCTGCCTCTGGAGGCTTCCAGGAGAGGCATTTCACCCTAAGGTACGCAGAAAAAGAGTAGTCTGGATATGAAAAGGGCTAATAAAACAGTTTGGGGGCATAGGTTCAATGGTTGACTTTGCCAACCCCAATTTAATTGAACTTTCTTACATTTATGCCAGATAAAACCATTCTAATTTTTTTAAAGTTTTACATTTTCAGAAAAGAGAATTGTGGTAATTAACAATATGGTCAACATTCCTATACAAGCTATTCTGGATATTTTCCCTAAGGAGTATAGTCTACAGCATACCAAGGCATTCATGCTTTTTACAGTAGTAAGAATAAGAAATTGTAACCTTCAGGGGAAAAAAATCTTTCTTTCTAGTTGTGATTTTAGAGGCTTTGGGGCTATTTATTTATAACAAGCTCTCCCAAGCAGAAATTACAGGTAATGCAAAACCTGCAAGATTTATACATTGCATAAAATGTACACATCAAGTCCCATCAGACAGTTGTTATGATTTTACAACCAAGAAGAAATAATTAACAGCTTGGAGATTTCAATATTTTGTACTTTATACATCAGACAGCATGGTAGTGTGGTTTGAGTGTTGGACTAATCCTATTCAGCCATGGGGGACCTTGGGCAAGTCAACATCAGAGGAAGCCAAAGGCAAGCTTCCTCTGAAGAAATTTGACTGAGAAAACCTAGGAATTTGGAGTTGATTTGAAGGCACATAACAACCTTCAAAGTTGGAGTTGATTTGAAGGCACATAACAACCAATTTTATACATTCTATCTAAATGGATTGTGTAGATTGGGGATAAGTTCACTGTACTTGGAATTTCTATATAAAAATAAAATTATTTTAAAAACACGCTGTCAAAAAAGTATGTACCTTAACTCTTCGCTGCATGTCATCTTCAACATCTTTCAGCATACCTGAAAAAAATCAGCTCAGCTCCATGAATCTCAATTGGAAAAGCTGGTTGCACACCTAGATAGATATTTACATTTCTCAAAAATGACAATTCTACATCCATTTTTGTTATATTTTTGGACAAGAACTCCCACGTTGGCTGAGAGTTTCTGGAAACTACAGCTTAAAAAAGTAACTTTTTCAAGCTCTGATTTTGAAGGATGTATTTTAAGGGTTTGAGCATTCCCTGCTCCCACTCCTCATGTAGTTTAATGAATTACTTCTTTGACTAACCCAAGCCTGGGAATCATGCAACTTCCAGATGCTGCTGATTTCAATCATTCTTCATCATTATCTATATTAGGTAGGACTGATGCAAGTTGTAATCCAACAGCATCTGCAGGGTCATAATTCCTATCTCTGCTTTAATGACACAAAAGTAAGTTACTGCATATGCATCTGAATACTGAGGTTTTAGTGAGCCGGCCAAAACATAATTGCTAACCTGTTTTGGAAGGCAACTGGGATGCAATAACAAACTATTCTTTCATTATACTAAAGAGCAGGAATTGCTAATTATACTAAAGAGCAGGAATTGTCAAAATCCAACCAACTATCGGAAAGACTACGCAAGATCACTGTATGAATCCTAAGTTCCTCATGGGAAGGCTTTCTCTCAGACTCATCACCATCACAGGTCTTTCTAGTGAGGACACAGGAGAGAGCATTCTCAGTGGCTGCTCCCAGCCTGTGGAATTCCCTTTCCCAAGAGGTTAGGCTGAACCCCTGTCTGCTGTCCTTTCACAAGTAGATAAAGACCTTTTTATTTAAATAGGCTTCTAATGATTAATTAAAGGAAGGATACTTTTATGGGGTGTCTGTGCTGAATGTTTAACTTTATTGTTATGTTTTAAAAATTATTTCATACTTTTTAAAATGTATCAATATTTTACTGTGCTGATTGTTTATCTGTGCCTTAACATCTTAATTTTCAGGTTTTTAGATTTTCTAGGCTTTTTAAATGTCCTCAGATCCCATGCTAGAAGAAAAAATGGCATACAGATAAAATAAAATAAAATTTCACAATGAGTGTCTTACTATAAAGTTCTCATCATATCTGCTTACTTCTGTTGAATTCACTAGGTCTTAGATAAAAATGACTGGACTCTTACACTTAAATCCTACTGTTGAATCTGTGAAGCCAACTTAAGTGGTGACTTCATAAATTTTGACTGATTTAATGGATTTGCTCTTGTTATGATTAACAAGAGCGAATCCATTTAATCAGTGGTAATTTATGAAGTCACCACTTACATTAGCTTCACAGATTCAATGAGCCTACTTGTAGCTGGGATTTACATACTGTTTTCTGAACCAATAAAGCAGTACGTTTTAAAGGAAAAGTGACTATGAGTTCTATGAGCTTTACCTGTAACTCGAAGATCGGTCACACTATTTGCCATTTTAAATCCGTATGTCATGGATTGAAAATCTTCCTAAACATAAAATTTTGAAAAAGGATTACAACCAAAGCAACACTTGCTTCACAGCACTCCTGAAAGGTACAGAAATTCAATCTCTAGCTTTATGCTGGAGCTATACCTTTAGATATTTTCAAAATATCACTAGAAACTTGCAAGCACCAGGATTCTGCTGGTGACATACTCTATTGCACACCTCCTGTTAGGCCAACTTGTTTGCTTTTTCAGTTGTTGTAGAAGGAACTATCCAATAACCCCCTGCACAACAACTTCCACCCCTAGTGCACATCCCCAGTGTGCCAGTGCTAAGGTCCAATTCCTCATCTGATCAGTAGCCGGGGGGAGGGGGAGGCAAGGGCACCTGGGAATGATTTGACTGCAATGTTGAAACTAAGAAAAAGGAGGAGCCATCGTAGTCCTGGATATGTGGAGAGTTCCTTGACACTAGTGAGCTGTAGAGATTTTAAATTACTGGGGTTTTTTTGAGTGGCAGGGAAATAAATTTCCCTGTATTTTTTCTGGAAAATACAGAAATGTTTTGAAAAATTGAAAAATGTGATAGTAACAACCTTTACAGATTGACAGTCACTTTATTATTTTAGGAATACAAAAAAGAAAATTTCAAAGTAAAATGTTCCATCTATCTGTCTCTTTTAGAAAAGCAGACAGGAACTACAAGGAAAAGCAAGTACTAAAGCAAAACATAATAAACCATTAAAAAAAATCTTACCTCTTCAAAAACAGCAGCTTTATTCACCTTTTCCCTGGCAATGTCACAGATTTTTAGGATTCCCAGAGCAAAAGCCTTCATGGCTGGGTCCTCTATAAAGTCTGGATTATGAATGTAAAGGCAAGTGAATACTGTCTGTGCTAAAGAATGGCCTTCCAACCATGTTATCTGAAGAGATCAAAAACATAAAAGAACAGCAGGCCAGTGTTGTGACTCAATTCACAATTTCCCTCAACAATAATTCAGTATTTAATTTCCTGCCCATTCCATGACTGAATACAGATGGGGAAAACATTAGTTTCAAAATTGCCTAGTTTTTTTCAACATGGAAAAAAAGATAAAGAGGCTCTGACATATATAAAGTAATATTTAAAAATATCTTATACATAGTATTCCACATACAATATACAGTCACATCAATTAACCATTCTTAATTATCTTATCTAAATCATATCAAACCATTTAATATTAACTAAATCAA
>CM034703.1:82476867-82495447 GCA_020142125.1 Phrynosoma platyrhinos
GAAGGCCCTCGGCCCTTAAAGGGGAAAGGTTGCCTACCCCTGCCCTATAGTGTGGTGCATTGTGAACTGCAATTTAGAGTTGTTATCTCTGTATTTGATTTTCAGAGGTACATAGTTTATCTGGTCTATCAGGTATTTTGACCCATAACTCCCATCAGCATAGTCAATGGTGAGCAATTGAGGGAGGGTGACAATTGGCCATCACTGCTGTAATCTAAGCCACAGTTATCGTCATATTGCAGGGTAGATGAAGCTGAGAGACATTCATCTGTACTGTAGGCCTTATAAACTTTATTGTATTTGTGTTTAATTACTTCTGTGCATTTATCTATTTATTTGGATCCCATCTGGGGAGAAAAGCAGGATATAAGTGCAATAAATAAATAAATAGTTGCTGTCCACATAACTCCAGTTTCCAGCTCTGTTGTGTTTGAGATTGCCTCAGAATCTCTTTAGCTAAATTTCCCCAGTCTCATTCCAAGTTTTTAAAATTATTTATTTATTAATTTTAATACAACCTAATTCACAATCAAAATAATAAACATTTGGGGGAGGGGAGAAAAAGAGAGAAATAGAAAGATATACATATATACAAATATATACTTATGTATAATTAAAATAAAAGTTAAAACACAATGCTAAAACAATAAGCTAAAACAGTAAACACTAACACAAAAGGACTCTGACCCCTCAATTGAAACTGTAATAAAATAAAGAAACCTCCCAAAAGATATTCTACCATTACAGATCCAACTAAATAAACTTACTAGAGTTACTAGAAGCCATAGCCACAATTTATTACATCATTATATTTCTTATTGCTCAAAAAATCCATAAGCGGTTTCCAATCTTTCAAAAAATCTTCAGTTAGTGTATCCTTTAACACCCACGTTAATTTGCCAATTTGGGCTAACTCAGCAGCCTTAACAATCCTTTATTCTGTCGTTGGTGTTTTGGTCTGTCTCCAGGTTTGAGCAAAAAGTGTTCTTGTCCCTGCTATTTTATTTTGTAGAAGTGGTTCATATTTACCACTCAGTTCTTTATCCATAATACCCAGCAAAAACATTTCTTGTGAAATTGAAAAATCTGCTTTTAGAATTTTTTGAATTAATATGCAAATCTTAGATCAGTAACTATTTGCTTTCTTACAAGTCCACCACATATGAAAAAGGAGCCCTCCTTATATTGACATTGCCAACGTTGATTTGAAGGAGTCTTTTTTTAGGGGATGCACTGGCTCAAGTGGTTGAGATTCTGACTCTGTTGATTGCAAGATTGGCAGGTTGGCAGTTCAAGGCCCGGATGCTGCATGATGGGATGAGCTCCTGTCACTAGTCCTAGCTTCTGCCATTCGAAAGCATGCAAATGCAAGTAGATAAATAGGTACCACTTTGGTGGGAAGGTAAACAGCATTCTGTGCAGTCATGCTGGTCCCATGATCACAGAGTAGTCTCTGACAATGCTGGCTTTTCGGCTTAGAAATGGAGATGAGCATCGCCCTGTACATGACTTGACAACCTTGTTAACGGGAAATACTTTTACCTTTACTTTTAGACATTTTTGACAACTTATTTGGAGTTTGTTACTATCTGTACATCATCTTAAACATGTTTTCTTAATCATTACTAAACAAGGTCATTTATGTCTTAATCCACATTTTTGACATTATTATTACTGTTATGGAGTATTTATACCCCGCTTGTCAGCCAAAAGGTTATCAGAGCGGCTTACAAATGGTTAATTAGACATCCATCCATTAAGATAAGTGTTGGAAAAACATAGGAGGCAACAAATGGAAAATACTATAATAGACTGAGGCCTACTAAATAGATCCAAATTAAATAAACCCATTAAATTATTTATTAAATTGAGAGTCAACAGATGAGTAAATCTGGTTGATCCAATAGGTCTATACTAGTTGGAATTTGAAATAGAAATGTGGCCAAAGCTTTGGATCTTCTTTTAAATTCTGTGAATAAAGCTGGATGTTAGTATCATAAATGGCTTCATCAGAACAGACTTGTCTAGAAGCATCATAAAACTATTCTTTGTCTTGTTCTGGTTTTTATTTGTTTATCTTTATTTCATTTTGTAAGTGTATTTTGTCTACCTAAAAGGTGTGTTCAAACATCTTGGGATGGAAATGGTGGCAAATAGAGAAAGTGATTGATAGATAGATCTCGAGTCATTTTATCTGTTTCTGACATTCAGTTCTTAATATTGTTACTTAGCCAGAAACAGCATTAACTACATGCAAGAATATGGAAGAACCCTGAATTTTGTGGAGGTACAGTCTTTAGGAACAAAAGTTCAAAGATAACTGAGTGTGGTGGTGGCCACTGCATACTGGCTGACTATTGCAGGTAGGTGCCTGTGCAGGATCAGATGGGACTCCTTTCTCTTTCCCACGGGATCCATTGTTCTCCTAATGTTGGTTAAACTGCTGCTGTTTTCAACAGCTAAGGGAGAGAGGTCAGAAAACTGCTGTATCAGGCAAGATGAGATTCAGAAATGGGGATGATGGTGGTGGTTTGGTGTGAGAAGAAGAAAAAGAGGTATGTGACACTTTCCTTGCACTGGTCGGTGAGGGTCAGGATAAACCTATCCTACTGGATGTATGCTCTGCATTCACCAGAGAATGAAACATAGTACCTTAGAGATAGATATGACTGACTAACTGGAATAGTGAGGAAGAAAGAGCAAATTTTGTTGCGCGCCCCACATGCTTATCTTAAAAAAAAGTTACTCAATAAAAACCTGCAATTATATATATTCCTTTGTTATGTACTTATTTAAGGAATTCATATTGCAGCCATTTATCTCCCTACTGCATTTGTATAAATCAGAGAAGGGGAATGTGTGACCCATATTACTGGACTATGACTCCCATCAGTTCTAACTAGCATAGCCAGTTGTGAGTGATGTTGAAAATCACAATGTCTGAGGGCCATATGTTCCCCTGCCCTGCTGTTTTTTGTTGTTGTTATTAGCTGCCCTTGAGTCAACGCCGACTCACAGCAACTCTTTGGATGAGACACCTCCAAGACTCCCTATCCTCCACTTCTGTGCTCAGACCCTGCAAATCTATGCCTGTGACCCCCCCCCCCCCCCCGATTTTCTTCATCCATATGGCATGCAGTCTTCTCCTTCTTCTATCTCTACCTTTCCTAGCATTATTGTTTTCTCTAGTGATCCATGCCTTCTCATTATGCGGCCAAAATATGACAGCCTCAATTTGATCGTCTTGGCTTTCAAGGATAGGTCTGGTTTGGTCTCTTCAAGAACCCATCCGTTTGTCTTTTTGGCTGTCCATGATATCCTAACCTTCTCCAGCACCACATCTCAAATGCATTGATTTTCTTTCTGTCTGCTTCCTTTACTGTCCAGCTCTTGCATCCATCCATACATGATGATGGGGAATACAATGGCCTGGACGATTCTGTACCCAGTTGTATATTTTTGCTCTTCAGAATCTTCTAATTCCTTCATAGCTGCCCTACCTATTCCTAGTCTTCTTATTTCCTGACAGTAGTCACCTCTCTTGTCAGTGTTTGATACTAAGGTATACGAATTCTCTGACTATTCTGATTTCCTTATTATCCAGATTGAATTTATGTATTTCTTCTGTGGTCATTATTTTCATTTTCTTAATGTTCAGCATTAATCCTGGCTTTGCACTCTCATCTTTAACTTTCCTTAGTAGCTGTTCCAATTCTGTGATGTCTTCCGCCAGTATTATTGTGTCATTGGCATACCTTAGGTTGTTGATGTTTCTTCCTCCTATTTTCACTCCTCCTTCTTCTCAGTCTGACTCTGCTTTTCTTAATTTTTCATGATCTATACAGTCAAATGCTTTGCTATATAAATGTCCTGCTGTAAACCTCACATTATGTGAAGAGAGGGACTTTTGGTAGATGTGCCTCATTAAAGTAAATAATACCTTAAGATCTTAAGTTTGTACTAGCAGTAGTGTTCTTATCATAGCATTTTAAGAAAGGATGGCTGCATTTTATATAAGTAAATCATTTTTAATTTCCTTTCACATATCATATGTATCATGTTGCTGCTGCTGCTGTTCTGTGCCATCAAATCATTTTTTACTTATGGCAACCCTAAGACAGATTTATCATGGGTTTTCTGAGGCTGAGAGTGTGTAACTCACTCAAGCTGACTTGGTGGGTTTCCAAGACCAAGTGGGGAATTGAACCCTAGTCTCCAGAGTCATAGTCCAGCACTCAAACCACTACACCACACTGGCTCTCTCCCAGTGTACAATGTACTGCTATTAATTTTTCAGTTTATAAATAGACTTCATTATGCAATATCTCCAGCCTTCAGTTTCCAAGAACTCCTAAAATATAAAGAGGATTTTGAACTGCAGAAATGCAGAGATGTACAAATGTTTCAGTGTCTAACACTCAAGTGTGTTGACTAATTTTTGATAAAAACATACACAGCCTGGTACAATTTATAATGCTATTTATTCTGTTAAAACAGAATGTACTCCTTTGTAAATTTGTCTAGGCTGCAGCCTGAGTCTTTTATCATGAACCATTTTAGCTTGTTTCAACAGCCTTTTTTTTGTAATTTTTCATGGAAATCAGAATAAATTTGTTTATTGTTATTGTGTCCAAACAGATAAAATTCCTATCTGTTTGGATCACAGTAACAATAAATAGCAGTAGATTTAATGCAAAACTATAGAAAAGATGAAGGTAAACAACATACTCCATTGCTCAGAAAATATTGAGGAATGTGTAAAGCATCCAAGAAAAATTATTATTCGTGGGAAAGAAGATAACCTGCTATGGACTATTATTAGTATGTTCATTTTATTCCCAAAGGCTAAATTATTTTGGTTTGTTATTTAAAGATTGCTTGGTTTCCTATTTAGGAAGCATTCAGAAAGACACTAAAATTTAGTGTTGGTTTGCTTGAAATACTCTCTGCATTTCTTTTTAAATTTCAGAAATCTTTATGCTGTCTACTAGAGAATCACTCAAGGTGGCTTACATATACAACTGAATATAAAGTCAGACGCTTCTAACCAAAATAAGCAGTTTAAAAATAAACATATAGGTGAAAAAACATAAGCGTAAAGATGATAGTAACAGCAGTTAAAATGAGTAAAATCTAATCATTGTTGAGTGTTTGGGTACAGATGTAGTCTGGCTTCTAAAAGGTGGGAATGAACATGCAGTGGGGAAAGTTGTACAGCTGAATCCAGGGTCAGCCATATTATGCAAGAAGAGGAAAGTGACTTTCGCCGGGACCACCATTGCAGGGGTTGAGGGGAATATATGAGGGCAGCAACTAGTGTCTAAATGAGGGCTAGGTTGCCGGTACCTCTCCAAATCCTGCTAAATTCAGTTCCTCATCCATTCTGGCCACAGGACAGGACCAATAGCAATAGCATTTACATTTCTGTACTGCTTAATAGTGAACTCAACACTCTCTAAGTGGTTCATAGTTGTAAACCAATTGCCCCCAACAAGCTGGGTACTCATTTTACCTACCTACAAAAGGATGGAAGGCCGAATCAACTTTGGAGCCCTGGGATCAAACTGATAACTGTATGGCTGCAGTACTGGCATATAATCATTGCACCACCAGGGTTCCTTGCAATGGGACTAATGGGAGGTGTAGTTCAGCAACACCTGGAGATCACAGGTTGTCTAGTCCAGACCTGAATGAAGCATTAAGCAATTGGCTCCAATTGGCTAATTTTGATCACTCAGAATCCTTTGATACCATTGACCATGGTATCTTTCTGAGTTTTGAGGTGGAAAGCACAAAGACTCTACTTTCTGCAACAGGAGTTCCTGAAGGCAGTATCAGTGTGTCGAAAGTGGTGGTGGTTTCTGCTTTGTTCCCTGGACACTTGTATTAAGGGTTCTATTATGTTCCCCATGCCTTTTAGCAACTATACAAAGCTGCTAGATGAGCCCATCCAGAGATCCAGAGTGAGTTGTCATCAATATACTGATGACACCTAGCTCTGCTTCTTTTTGTCATATGAGCTAGATGAGGTTGTGAAGCTGCTGAATCAATGTCTGGATGTGGTAATGAGATGGATGAGCACCAATAAATTGAAATTGACTCCTGGTAAGATTGAAGCACTGTGGGCAGATGGTTCTTCTGTCTGGGGAATTGGTGTTCTTTTTTATTTGGACAGGGTTACACTCTCCCTGAGAAAGTTGCTGTGACGTCTGGGTTACATTTAGATCCAGATTTCTCACAGGGCCCTGATGGCCTTGGTAGCATAGTATGCCTCTCATAATCTGGTGGTGTGCCAGCTGCAAATGATTTTTGTATATGAATAAATGCAGTCGAGGACTTGCTTGGATTACTACAGTGCATTATATATGGCAGTGCCCTTGAAAGTGACTTGAAAGATGCAAAGAAGTAGCCATTTTAGTCTCTTGCAGCATAAAAAGGAGTAAGGGAAAGGGAGACAAAAATGAGTGTGGCAGCAACTTTAAGACTGGTTTTTATTTTAGTGTAGGTTTTCATGGATATAAACCCACTTCATTAGATGTAGTACAGAGCTTTAGGTTATAAAGCATGTTTATACAATTGTAGAAGTGGGATAGAATGTAGTGGGATCCAGAAAGATTCAATTATGTCCCTTGCCCTACATTTTCAAAGGGCTGAGGAAGATGGCCTTTCAGATCTTCACAATGGTCAGTTACTGTTGATGTGTGAAAGCAGTAGGCCCTGGTGGCGCAGTGGTTAAATGCCTGTACTGCAGCCACTCACTCATAGACTACAAGATTGTGAGTTCAATACCAGCCAGGGCTGAGGCTCGACTCAGGCTTGCATCCTTCCGAGGTTGCTAAAATGAGTACCCAGATTGTTGGGGGGCAATCAGCTCACAGTTGTAAACCGCTCAGATATCCCATGCGCGATATGAAGTGGTATATAAATGAAGCTGTTTTTGCTAGCTGCTTTGTAAGTAAAAGCAATAAATCTGCTTAGCAAATGTTAGCTTCCCTTGTTTCAAAGGGAAACTCCCATTTTTCTGAGCAGATTTATTTTGTTATATGCGCTGCAGCAAGGATGCTTGTATTAATATATTTCATGTGCTACAGTGGTGTCTCGGACTAGGGTGTCACCCGATGCAGGGGGCATGGCTATCTGGTTGTGCAGGACAGGGGCTTCAGAGCCGGGAGGGCAGGGATTCTACAGGGAGGTGGGGTTCAGGCTCAGCCACGCCAAGCACGCATGCGCCCCCGCCCCTCCTGGCTGAAGCTCAATTTTCCTTGGGGAGAACCGGGCTGCAGCAAAGAGGGGCTGGGCATGCGCTCGGCCTGACTTCTTCCTGTGGTCCAGTTCTCCCTTGAAGAAAACTGAGCCATGGCAAGGAGCCGGGCTGAGCACGCGCACACACCCACCCCTACTTGACACGTCCAGGAGGTGTGAGGGGCATGTGCTCGCTTAGCCCACCTACTTGCCATGGCTTGGTTCTCCCAATGAAAACCGAGCCATGGCAAGGAGGGATGGGGACGGAGGGGCTGACCAGTGTTGCCCCCATCTGGGGTGTCACCTGGTGTGGTCTGCACCCCCTGCACCCCTGAAGTGATGCATCTGGTGTGCCATTAAGCATTCCTGGTCACTCCATTCTGAGGGCTGAATTCAGGAGTATCCACAAACTGATCCTGTGTTTTGACGGGGAGTATAAGCACATCTAAAGCAGACTGAATCCATATTCCCAGATCTGATCCAGATCTGTCTTTCAGCTGACCAGAAGCACCTCTTTCTTATGTGGAGTAAGCTTCAATTTTTTTCATCCTCATCCAGTCTATTATGGCTGCTGGACTTTGCTTTAACACAGAAACCGCTTCTTTGGAATTTGGTAGAAAGGAATAATAGAGCTGGGTATCAGTAGCATACTGGTGACACCTAAGCCCCAAACTCCAGAAAACCTCTCCCATCATATATAGGGGACAAGAGAGATTTCACAGACCAGTGGCCAAGGAGTTGAACAAGAAACCCTAGCATGTCCCTTTGAGAGCACACTTCCAGGAAAGAATGGAGTCATTGTAGAACAGTATTTCCAAGTCCTATCCCAACAAGGAAACCCAGAAGGATACCATAGTCAATGGTATTGAAAGCCACTGAGAGGTCCAGAAAAACCAACAGGGATACATTCACCCATCCACTTCCTGGCATAGGTTATCCACCAAGGCGACCAAACCATCTTTGTCCCATAACCGGGTCTGAAAACAAACTGAAATGGATCTATGTAGATTGATCTTGTAGCACCTTTGAGAGTAACTGAAATAAAGAGGTTAGCAGCATGGAGCCTATGAAAGTTCATGCTGCCAACTTATTTATTTCAGTTAGTCTCAAAGATGCTACAAGATCTCTCTACATACTGATTCTACAGACTAACACAGCTATATCTTTGAAATGGATCTAGAAATCTGCCTCATCCAGGAATTCTTGTACTGATCCATTTTCTATAAGCCAGGTCACCATTTCTGAGATAATTTATTCAAAGCTGTTATATACACAGTGAATGAACTTTCATTTGAATACAGTTGTCAGTGACTCTGGTATATATATATCTTGGATAGTTTTACAATATTAGCTATAACATATATTATCTCATGGCCAAACTAATATGGGGAAGGAAGGAAGGAAGGAAGGAAGGAAGGAAGGAAGGAAGGAAGGAAGGAAGGAAGCCTTGCACGTGTGTGCTGTTCATACATAAGGAAGAAGGTAAGAGCTTTGTTTTAATCAAAATAAATGCCAAGTTGAGATGAGATGAGTCTTCTCTTACTGCCTCCTGGCATGCCATTGCTTAAGCTGTTCAAAATGGAATGGAAAATGTATATAAAATAACAGAGGATGGAACAACATGAAAAGCTATGGATGTAAAGAAATGGGTGTGCCACAACATTTGATTGTCGAGGTTTAACCTGTATGATTGCCTGTATGAAGAAACAATGGTTTCCAATTGGAAAGGGGGTCAGGCACCATATCTTTTCAACATTTATGCCAAAAAAAATCATACCCAAAGCAAGATTAGACTCAGAGGAAGGAGGCATGCAAATCTGAGGAAGGAACATCAACAATTTAAGATATGCAGATGACACTATACTACTAGCAGAAAATAGCAAAGACCTGGAATTATTACTGAGGAAAATCAAGGATGTAAGAGCTAAGGGAGCTTTAATGCTGAACACTAAGAAAACAAAAATAATGACCACAGATTATTTACGTGCTTTTAATGTAGATGATGAAGAAATTGAAAATTTAAATACTTTCCATATCTTGGATCAGTCATTCATCAAAATAGAGATTGTAGTCAAGAAATAGAAGAAGACTAATATTTGGAAAGGCAGCTATGAAAGAACTAGACAAGATCCTGAAATATAAAGATATACGTTTAATACTAAAGTTACAATTGTCCATGCCATTGTATTTCCCATTTCTATGAATGGTTATGAAAACTAGATGTGAAGAAAGCTGCTAGGAAGAAAATCAACATTTGAAATGTGGTGCTGGAGAAGAGTTCTACGGATATTGTGGACTGCCAAAAAGACCAGTAAATGGGTCCTAGAACAAACCAAACCTGACCTCCCTAGAAGCCAAGATGACTAAACTGAGACTGTTATACTCTGGACATACTATGAGAAAACGTGACTTACTAGAAAAGATAATAATGCTTGGTAAGGTAGAAGGCAGTAGGAAAGGAGGATGACTGCATTTCAGATGGATAAACTCAATCAAGGAGCCACAGTCCTGAGCAGGGGTAGGCAACCTTTCCCCTTTAAGGGCTGAGGGACTTTAGCTCCCAGAAGCCTCAGCCATGTTGGCCAATAGCTCCTGGGATTCTGGGAGCTGAAGTCCCTCGGCCTTTAAAGGGGAAAGGTTGCCTACCCCTGGTCCTGAGTTTGCAAGGCCTGCGCACAGCTGTTGAGAACAAGGAGTCTTGGAGATGTCTCATTCATTCACCATAAATCGTGGTGGATTTGAAGCACACATATCCAGCTGAAATCCATATGGCTTACATTGGTTACAACATAACTTGTCACATTGGAACAGTGGGGCTTAAGTAATAGTGTTTGGGTTTGTTTGTTTGTTTGCTTGTCAATTTTCTTCTCAAAGGAAAGTATTTTGAGTAATTTTCGCCACCTGTGAGAAAGTCTTTGAACATTGCACAACCGTAATTCAGGACTTATTCTGAACAACATTTGCACTTGGTATTTCTTCACAGAACATTTAATTTGTGGAAGATAATATTTCTGTGTAGAAATATGTGCAGAAAATTTTGTTTCCTGCAAGAAACTGCTGCCGTTGGGGACTTATTCTGCTTAAAATTCACACATTGTTGTTTTGAGCAGCAAACAGCATTATCTGTGCAGATAACATTTTCTACATAGAAAAGAAAATTTCTGAGCAGAAATATTATTGTCCACACATAGAATTCTGTATCTTGCACAAAAGAACCATTTGCAAATTTTGCAAAAAAATCAGTTTCCAACTACACCATTTTCTGTAACAGGAGTAGTTCCTGCGCAGAAAACAGTATTTTGTGCATAAAGCAACCCCTTTCAAGAGGTTGCCTAGAATAGGTCCTAAACTGCAAGGATTCTCCTCAGTCAAGATTTTTCCAATCAGAGGTTTTCAACACATTTTAAAACAATTTTTCAAATATTATTTTCATCCTTTTAAGGCACATTTTTCTTTGTTCTAAAACAGTGATTCCCAAAGTGGGCAGTATGCCTCACCCCGGAGGCAGTAAAAGGTTCGAGGTGGCAGTGAGGGGAAAAGGGAGTTTCTAAAGCGTAAATGTTGTTGGCTTGTTGCAACATGAAAAACAACAACACAAAAAACAGATGTTGCAACAAGCCAACAACAATTACGCTTTATAAACCAACATTTATGCTTTATAGATATAATTTTTTTTCTGATGCTTTGAAAGGATATTAAGTAAATACTGCAAACCATCTCCCACCTTGCCTCATGTCCTTTGCTACAGAATGTTGCTCATTAGAACAAAGATCATAGAAGATCAGGTCCAAGACCAAGATATATATATATTAAATTGACCTTCCAGAATGCAAGAGTGTGAATAGCCATTTTAATACTACATATTTAGTGCTAATGATAAGTTGACAAATGCACAGCTACTGCATTCTCTGGGTATGGCATACACATATTGTAACAATAACCCCACCACACAGTAATGAAGATGAAAACTTCATTTTTCTTTTAGATATGTTCAGTTTCCTTGATTGAATATGTATGGGTACTTTGCTTCAGAGATATAAATTCTAAATACATTTATTATGGACAAAAGTCCACTGAACTATATATGTCTGCCCCCAAAGATGCATAACATCCACTGGAAAAAGTACTCTAAATCCTCTTCATGTATTTCTCTTTGTTATTAAAATGCCATATACACTTTGCACTAATCTTCCTTCATTTAAAAAAAAAATCACTCTTCAGCAAATCAGCCTTTATATTGATATAATTAGTAATTTTATTTAGAAAATTACAGTTTTTAAGGTCTATTACAGATGACTAATTCTTATGCAGAAGACTTGTCAAACACAAATCTTGCCTGTTCTCCTACCTAATGGGTTATATCTTAGCCTATGAAAGAATATTAATATAGCTATACTAATCCCTATAAAACCTGATTTAAACCACTGCTGGGAAGCATGTGAAAAATACTGTCTTAATCCACTTGAAATGGTGTTCAGAAAATATTAAACATTTAAAAACATTTAGATTCTATGCTTTACATAAATGAAATTTACTGCCCTAGTAAATATATTGCTTCTACCATTGGATAGAATTTGTCTGTTTATCTATGGAATAAAAGTTAGAAAAGCCAGAAGCTCTTGGTCTTTTTAAATTTAAATTTCTAAAGATTCATTTTTGATACAACAGAGACATATTGATTATCATCACCAACATCCATACTGCCAAATATTGCCCTTTCTGAATGACTTCACCTATACAAACCTAACTGGTTAATTCTTTTAACACGTAATTCATTTATAGTTCTTCACATGTGCACATAGGCATAATACTGAAGCACACACTCCTAGAGTGCCCAATGACACAGTGAGAGGGGAAGGGAACAAATGAAGGTGACAGGAAATGCAGAACGTACTAAGTTAGGTTAACCTTGAAAACAATTCTAAAAAAAGCTCGCCCTATATTTTTTGTCTGCCTCTCTTTTATGGAATGCAATTTTCTCCCATTCCATGTTTCGTGTGTGGTGTGGACATGGCCATTTCCCCAAGACAATGCTCTTGTTGCTTATTACTGTTCTATTACTTGTTACTGTTAACATTAGCTAAACTGCTAGGGCTGCCTGTACAATATATAGTCTGTGTCTGATGGCAGGTTCCCCAAATAACAGGTTAAACTCAGACTAAGTACAGTGTTGTTTCTAGTACAAACTTGACATGTCTTGCCAGAAGCAGGTATTTACTGGACAGGACCACACAACATGAGTTAAGGTCCATTCCTTTTCAGAACATTTCTAGCATTATCTAATGCATACATTTGTCCAGATTCAATATGTGGATAAGATGATATTCTGTTAATTGCAATTGTATATCTAGGGAGGTGTTTCTAAAGATTGCTATAACAAAGTTCCCAAGAGAGGCATTTATTCCATGGATAACTTGATTTAGGATTCATAACTTCTTACAATGGAAAGACATGCTTTAACTTGATAGATAATACCAGAGTATGTATAGCATTTTTCTGCAAACCATGTAGATTTGACCTGTTAATCCAATAGAGCACAAATTATATTTTAGATGGGGGGGGGGGGAACAGTTCAACATTCTTTCAAATTAACATTGAAGGAATATGCCACGTACATCCTGGTAACAGCCGATATATTTATATGACACTGTGGCCATTCTATGATACCATTCCATATAAAATAGTTAGATTCTGTAAATCACTGCTATAGCTGTTGGTTTTTACCATTGAGTAGAAAATATTTCGATTCTGTAAATCACTGCTATAGCTGTTTGGTTTTGTTAATAAACTATTATGATCATTTTATTCAGCTCTGTGAAGTATATGTTGTTAAGCTTCCTATCAGCCCAGATAATGTCCTTTCAAGACCTTTGTCTCCTTTTTGTGTCACCTAACAGAACATATTTAAAGACAGGTCATATAGAACAGTTGTAAATCTTTGCTTATTTTACAAAAACAAATAATGCTAAGAATTTTCTCCTTGTTCCATGAGAATACAAGGGTTTCTACATAATTTTAAAGTATTAAAGTACATTTTGGCAAGGCAGATGGTATGATGACAAAGTAGAGGAAGCAGGCATGAAACAAAACTTCCCAAGGTCATTCTGCAGCATGAGAAAGGAGAGAACCAAAGTTGAGAAAGGAGAGAACCAAAGTTGTTTTGAGATGGTAATTGTTAGGAAGGATCTAATTTATAATTAACTCTAATATGCAAGAGTGGGGCCCTAACAACACCCCGCGAGACCGAGTACCAGAGGACTAAGAGATCCCACAATGAATGACACTGATGCAGACTTCTAAATATTTATTAAAAGGGGAAAATTGCACACACACAAATATGGCACACACAGACACACACATGCTGTACACTAGAAGCAAAAGGGGTGAAAGCGGGAATAGCTTGAGATGGGCCAGACTATCGGAGATACCGGGATCCGATGTGGATGATGATGATGATAATGATGATGCATGGCTGCCAAAATGGGGGAAGGGATGGCCGAGGGAGCTATAACCAGAGCACAGACTGATGTGGAGCCAAGCTGCACTCCGATGATAGCATGTGGAGTCTAAAAATCTAGAGGTTTATATAAGAAATATCTTGTCTATGGTTAGAGACTTAATGGCTTGGCTGAAACCTGGACAAAGGCGTTGATTGTCTGGGCTTTGTTAAGCCAAGGTGTGAGGATGACCTAGACAATGCACATGGTCTTGACACAATCAAGGAGTGGAGGCTTCATTATGTTGACTTTTGGGATAATGGTCTTTCCCCTTTAGCAACTCCCAAACCCTGTCTGGTAGGGAATTTTCCAGTTGTTTGGGCAGGCTCTCCCTGTGCCTACCTGACCTGCCATCTAGAGGATTATGGCTGACATCTCACAGTGGTCAATTCATGGTCATAGAAGGAACTCCACATGTGTTCCAAAATTTTTTAAATTTCATATATGCTAACATAATGAATGAACAATTAGCCTACTAATTTTGAAATTACATGTGGTCTGATTAGGCATTGCTAATTCTTGCTTTTTAGTTCTGAAAAAGAACATCTCTGGTGTGTACCTATAGTAACTCAGGTTTGCTGAGTTTTAACTAAAGCCTGAATTTCTGAACTTGGTTAACTGCCAAATTTGACAACCTGTGACAAAGAAAAGACACATTGCCTGCCAACACAGAGGCATCATTTCACATACATATTTGTCACAAGACATATTTACAAGTCTTGAAGTATAAAACCTATACATGAATTTAGATGGAACTTCCACCATATTCAGTAGAGTTTACTTCCAGATAAATCTGCATGGGATTACAGTCCCAATCTCTTAATCTGGATTTCTTCCTGACCCATATCATTGCATCAGATTTCTAGATGTATTAAACTGAATTAAGAACCAGCTTCTTCACAAATACAAAACATGCTACTTGGCAGCATGAATCACACTATGATGGCAGCTGAAGAGTGTATTATTACTGTTGAAAGTATTTCTAAATTGCCTCCCAAAGCAGCAGGTCCCAAGGCAGGGGTAGGCAACCTTTTCCCTTTAAGGGCCGAGGGACTTCAGTTCCCAGAATCCCAGGACTTATTGGCCAACATGGGACTATTGGCCAACATGGCTGAGGCTTCTGGGAGCTGAAGTCCCTCGGCCCTTAAAGGGGAAAGGTTGCCTACCCCTGTCCCAAGGTGATGCACAACAAATAAAAGTAGATTAAAAAAAGAACTTTAAAGCTCATTAAAACACTCTTTAAAAAAACCTTTAAAAACAGCCTTAAAACAATCCTTAAATATAATTTACAAACAAAATAAAACAGCAGTTTCAAGCATCGAAGACCATGTGGAACACTGTTTAAGCTGCCCACCAGAAGTTCAAAACATGGCACCTGTCTGACTTCCCTTGGCATGGAGTTCCATAATCTGGGTGCTGCTACACTGAAAGCCCTTTTATGTGTGTATGGTCCAAAACAAACCACAGAAATAATCCAGTTTGAGACTGCTTTAACTGCCCTGGCTCAATGCTAGGGAATCCTGGGAATTGTAGCCCTGGCACCAGAGAAGGCTGACAGAGAAGGCTAAATGTCTTACAAAACTACTGTTCTCAGAATTCCCTAGCATTGAGCCAGGGAAGTTAAAGCGGTCTCATACTAGATTATTTTTGTGGTGTGTTCTGGACCTATGTCAACTTAACTCATGAGATGCTGGCACATACAACCGCAGGGGTAGGCAACCTTTCCCCTTTAAGGGCCGAGGGACTTCAGCTCCCAGAATCCCAGGAGCTATTGGCCAACATGGGACTATTGGCCAACATGGCTGAGGCTTCTGGGAGCTGAAGTCCCTCGGCCCTTAAAGGGGAAAGGTTGCCCACCCGTGCAACAGAATGTCCACTGAGGATCTCAGATTTCAACCAGGCCCATATGGGAGGAGGCAGTCTTTCAGATATCTTGGTTTCAAGTCCTTTAGTGCTTTGCAAGCCAAAACCTTGAATTAAGCTTGGAAATGCTACAGAGATGACCAAAACTCACAACCCAAACATTGTCTTGTTCTGTCTGTAAAGATCTTAGTTCTTCAAAGTCATCCTCTTTGATTTTGACATGTTATATAAGGGACACAATTTTACTACACTATTGTCTTTAATGGGACTTGAGCCTTCACAGATGTGGGTTCTGGAACAAACTCCAGCGGGTACCAGATGTGGGTTCTGGAACAAACTCCAGCTGCAATCCCAGGTACAAACTCCAGCGGGTACCAGTGTTCAAAGACTGGAGTATCCATCAAACAGCTTGCTTTCATATTGCTGAAACTGTGTGAAAGTTTGGGATAGTTTTGGTGGCAGGTACAATGCTACTTTTGGAAAGAGTCAGAATTGATCTTGCTGTGTGCAAGTGAAGTTTCCCCAGGATGCTATTAAACAATGGAGACAGGTGATTGAAATTTTCTGTTAAGCATTTTGAATGTTTTATGCATTTACCTGACTTCTGAAGCAGTTTTATGTATATCTGACTATACAGTACTGTACATGCCTATGACCTCTGAATGTAGAGACTGTTTCTTTAAAACACAAACAAAACAAAACAAAACTGGACAAATCTAGTAATTTCTAGGCATGTGTTCACAGCATTACAGGTTTAGAAGACTAATGCCCACGTAACTTTGTACTGCTATAGCTATTCTTTCTTCTATTACAGATTTTAATAAATATATACACACACCACACAAGCCAACCCAATCCAGAGGTCCTAAGGCAGGATACAAATTTGGAACGGTACTAGATTTCATCCAGTCTAATAACAAGAAGATAATACACAGGACTTTATCACACTAGGAAAAAATATGGGACCATAATGGGATTATCCCGTGAATAAAGAGGAATTCTAGCACCATTTTTTATTCACTGAAAATCCAGTGAATAAAAAGTGGTGCTAGAATTCCTCTTTATTAATGGGATAATTGTGGGATAATCGCCATGTCGCATGACATCGTGGGCTAATCTTTGCCAAATCGCATGTTATTCATGGGAGCAACCCATTATGCTCCTGTCTTTTTCCTTATTGTGATAAAGTCCATAGTTGTAAAAAGTTTATGGCCCTTAGTGAATTATCTAAAAAGGTCTATAACAGTATCTATCATCTATCTGTACCCCTAAGACTTCAGGTTGCTCATCATGCTACTTGAGGACTTTCCTAAATAATAAATGTTTGCCTACTACTTCCCAAAGGAAAGACCTGACTGAGCTGTCTTCCATGTCTTATTCTCTGCAAACCTAAGGTGGATGTGCTGGTCAAATTGGTCTAAAGTAGTGGTTCCCAAACTTTGGCCCTCCAAGTGTTTTGGACTTCAGTTCCCAGAATACCTGTTGACCAAACTCCCTGGGGCTTCTGGGAGCTGAAGTCCAAGATACCTGGAGGACCAAAGTTTGGGAATTGCTGGTCTAAATGAAGACATTCTTTCTCTTTCTCTGTGTAGCTGCAATCCCAGGGCAGAAATAACTCAGTTTGATACTGCAGAAATAACCCAAACTGACACCACTTTAACTGCCATGGCTCAATGCTATGCAATTCTGGGAATTGTTTTTTTTCTGAGACATTGAGCCTTCTCTGTCAGATAAAATACAGTTCCCATGATTCCCTAACCCTAACCCTTAAAGTGGACTCAATTTGCACTATTTCTAGTAGTCTGCAAAGGCCCTTAGTCTCTATGGACGTTATCACATGGGGAGTTGCGGGGAGAAAGTGAAAATAAACGGGCACGAGCGGAAGACTTTAATTTATGGGATTTGTCCCGTTCTGCCTCATCTGATAACTAAATTCGAATTTAAAAGGGTTAATTCGAACGCAAACCTGATCTTTTCATTTTCAGGATTTTTGAGGATTTGAAAAGACCAGGTTTTTGTTCGAATTAACCCCCTTTTAAATTCGAATTTAATTATCAGACGAGGCGGAATGGGACAAATCCCGTAAATTAAAGTCTTCCGCTCGTCCGGTTTATTTCCACTTTCTCCCCGCAACTCCCCGCATGATAACGTCCTAAGATGCTACAAAATTTATCTAATACTGATTCTACAGAGTGAGTAATTAAATTGGGGAAAAGAGAAAATAACACAAGAAGCAAAAGCAATCAGAAAGGAGCAGATAGAGCTTAGTATAAGTAATAAACCTGTCCCTCCACATTCGCTGGTGTTAGGGGAACAGGACCCCCATGAATGTGGAAAAACTGCAAATAACAAAAACACTATGTTTTTAGCTGAGAGAACACCTCTCTAGGAATCTCTAGGTCCTCCAGTGCAACTCTGTGGTTAATATCTGCCAGACATTGACCATAGAATTGTGCTGGAGGAGCTGCAAATGCCTAGTGCAGTGTTTTCTCTAGGAATTTCTAGGTCCTTCAGTGCAACTTTTGGTAAAAGTTAACCACAGAGTTGCTCTGGAGGACCTAGATATTCCTAGAGAGAACATATTAATCAAATCCATGAATAATCAAATCTGCAAAACTCAAATCTGCAAACATGGAGGGACGAGTGTATATTATGGTAAAACATATTAATAGGAGAAAAAAAGGATTCAAATAGTCAGAAGTACAGTACAATGAAAAATGTCAAGGAGCTTTTTATTTTATTTTTTTATTTTTGTTAATAGATGGCTAGATGTGTCACTAGCTGTGTGTGGATGTGTACATTGAATGAACAGGTCTTTTGTTCTGTTTGTGTGGTAATGTCTGAACGTATTTTTATGTGACTACTGTATATAATAAAAAGAGTGTTCCAATAAATAAATATGGAGTGTTCCAATAAATAAATATGGAGGGTGTACATGATAACATCAGCCAGAATCCTTATTGCACAAAAATGGAAGA
>CM034703.1:82516286-82532958 GCA_020142125.1 Phrynosoma platyrhinos
AACAAGTAATAACAACAATAATCAATATCATCATGATGGGCAGTGGCGACGGCGGTGACGGCAGGACCGGCCTGGGGCCAGTCCAAAGGCCTCAGCGGGGTGCATCCGGCCCCTGGGTCTTAGGTTGCCTACCCCTGCTCTAGAATGTCTGGTGATTGTAACAACATCCACAATAGTTTTGATTTTTTTAAAAAAAGTGTTCTTACACACAGAATTGGATACAAAAAATGCACAAGCAGAAGGCAGCTTTTTCCCATATACCTCCACTGATTTAACCTTTATATACTGCAAAATTTATAAAAGACTTTAATGTAAAATTCTACACAATCTATTTTTACTTTTGAACACTCCTTATATTATTGATGGAAGCTGTGCTCTTCTTTCAGGTAAATAAAGTGAAAAACCCATATGCTAAAATAATTAAAAGCATGATACATGTAGTTATTGTAAGGTGTGAAGTAGCTCCTCATCCACTATATTTTAAAGACGTCTGTCACCAGAATCATTTCATTAAATTCAGTATAACTGTCTCAGATGAGGGGAATGATTTGCTTCCTGACTGTAGACGTAAAAGAACTGTATCCTTATGACATGAAATGGTTGCCCTGGTAACTTACCGGGATGCAGTTGTGTCTGTGAGAAGCTCTAGAATTGATTACTGTATGAGAAATGATTAAGCTATAGGTTACCATTAGTTTGCAGCTTGGTAAAAGGCATTTATAGCAGAACGATCGCTGACATGAAGCGTGGTCATCGATTCCATGTAACAGTTAGGATGTTCAAACCACTTTCAAAATGGGTGGGTCTTGAGAACCCTACTCACCATTGGCAAGCAGGAAACATTCCCCGGTGAGTTGATAACCTGTAAAAGCTAGACAACACAATTTCTTCCAAATAAGAATTATTTAGGATGATAGCAACATTTATTCATACTTTCAAGTGTTTAATTTATTTTTATGTCAGCCTTGAGAGTAACTGTAAACTACAATTCCCATGATTCCCTGCAGGACAGTTAAAGTGGCCTCAAGCTGGATTATTTCTGGCAGTCTGTATAGGCCCATAATTAACTGTTTTATTAAATATTCCTCCTCCTTCTGTAATCCTATATTCCTAACATTGCCAGTTATACATCTTTATTTATTTATTTGAATTTCCCCCCTACTATTTTATGAATTTCTTGTTCTGTTTCCTTCCAAAAATTTTATACTTTGCAACACTCCCACCACATATGAATATATATGTTTCTTTACTTCCACACCCATGCCAACAAGCAGGTGATACATTTTTATTAATATATGATATCTGTTGTGGTGTTCTGTACCATCTACCTATTATTTTCTTCTGTTCTCTAATTTTCTTCTGTTCTCTAACCTTGCTATTTTTAGTATTTTTAGTTTCTTGTATCCATTGTTGGGTTTCTTTCTTATTAATCTTAATATCCTTTTCCCATACTCCCAATAGACCTTCTATGAAATTATATTGATTATCCAATAGAATCTTGTAAATCCTACTTCCTGACCCTTTCCTTCCTTCTTGTGTGAATAGAAACATCTATAGCAGGGGTTGGCAACCTACGGCTCACGGGCCGCACCCGGCCCGCCGAACCCCGCCGCTGCCACATGTGCGTTGTGGATGCCATTTTGTTTGCCACTTTTTGTTTGTGCATGTGCCACCATTTCCCCCCCCCCCCCCCGGCCCGGCGGAAGACCTGGGGACCAGCGACCGGCCCCAGGTAAAAAAACCTTGCCGACCTCTGATCTATAGGTTCCATTTGCAGCCCAGGCAGCCTTTCCAAAAATTGTATGATACATAGTTGATAGTGTTTAAAATAGCTGAGGGTTCTAGGTAAATCAACAGGTTACACTTCCTTTTTCTGTCTCCAAGCATAGGTCATTTCTTCAGGGTGATATATATAATTATAAATTCTAGATAGGAGTCGAAAAATGTGGTATAAAGATCTCTCACCAACCTGGAAAAAAATCTTAATTTATCAGAATGAGATTTTTTTTTTAAAAAAAGCAACGAGGAATTTCTTTTCTTGTGCTTCTGTTTTACCTGTTTTTTTTTTTTTAAAGTTCTGATGAGTTAGTACTCAGAAATCAATAACAGGTGAAGCAGAAGAATGTATGCATATAAAATGAACAAGTGAAAGCTCACATGAATTCAACTGAGAGAAAAAAGGTTCTATATTCATTTTTATATACAGTTTATTGTGGTTTATAACCTTCCATCTTATTGCATAGGAATTCTTGAAAATGGTATTTGGATGGCTTCTTTAGTGAAAAAAATTGCCTTGGCTTCTGAAGAACCAAAGAAACCACCACAGCTAAATATCATTGTATTAAAAGCCTGTGACTTTTTCTTTCTGAAATAATCCAGCTAGCTACATCCTATTTGACACTTAAATAAAGCATCAGTTCTTATTAGAAAAGACAATAATGCTAGGAAAGGTGGAGGAAAGTAGAAAGAGAGGAAGACTGCAAGCTAGATGGATAGACTCAATTAGTGAGGTCACAAGTATGAATTTTCAGGATTTACTGAATTTAAACAGAGCAATGGAGGACGGGGAGGGAGGCTTGGAAAAATCTCACCTACAGGGTCGCCATAAGTCAGAGTTCTCTCAAGGACAGTTAACAACAACCACCTTTTCGTTCTTGGATAAGTTTCTTTATCTATAAAACATTTGCTCTATACAAGTCAAGTTGAAAGTGTTTAGAAATAAAGTTACAAATGACAATTATTTATCCATTTTCTAAGATTTTTATACTGCTGCCATTATACATATGAACTGTAAAGATCAGCTATAAAGCTTCAAGGCCAGAATGGAAAGTCTTCCAAACCTTCTGCAGCTCATTACAGCTGCAAGAATAAGAAAAATGGTAGTGGTTTTAGTCTTTAAAAACAAGAAAACAAAACAACAACAACCCCAAAGCCACAGTATAGGAAGTACTTTATTAGGAACAATACAGATACCAGTTATGATCCTCCTAGCATTCCCAGAACCTTTTGTTAGATGTTGGATAAAAGTGAACTTGGGGAGTTGGGTGTTACACTTTTAGTCCAAGTTCTAAGATGGGATGGGAAAATGTTGCAGAGATAATCAGATTAATCTAACTGGATACAAGGCAAATTTCAAATGCACCTGTAGGATTACAGAATTAATCTATTGGGAGAAAACAATAGTGGCTGCAAAGTTGTCACTGCACTTAAACTTGGCGTATTTTTATTTATTATTATTATTATTATTATTATTATTATTATTATTATTGGTAGTAGTAGTAATAGTAGTAGTATCTTGCTTTCCCCCCCTCCCAAATTGGGACTCAAAGCAGCTTACAGTCTAAAAGCACAGTACAAATAAAAACTTCCAAAAGTGACAATTAAAATGGAATTGAACTATTACGATATTAAAAAAGATCATTTGTTTAAAAATAGAATGCAATTTAAAAAGACTTAAAAAGCATATATTTAAAAACCTGTCTGAATGAAAAAAATTTAGCCTCCCGGCAGAAGGACATCAGAATGAAGGCCATTCTGGTCTCTCTGGAAAGAGAGTTCCAGAGTCTAGGGGCAGTCATCAAGAAGGCCCTCTCTCATGTCCCCACCAACCATGCATGTGGTGTAGGTTTGTGGTTGTTTTGTTTCCCACAGAAAAATTCCACATTAGAATCTTGTATTTGAGCTTGATAATGTTGAATTCATTTTCAAGTACATTCCATGGGAATGAACTATAATACAATTGCCCCTCTGTTTTTGCGAGGGATCCCTTCTGGACACCACCACCACCACCCCGTGAAAATGGAAAACTGCCAATATTCAAGCCTCATTGGCTTGAATGGCAGTGTGTGCCTGTGGTGCACATCCCATTTTGTCCATTGTGTCCCTCCCTGCCTGCGAACGGGTGAGACCGCAGACTCTTAAGTCCGTGAAAACTGAGGGACACCTGTACACTAGCCCCTCCCAATTCACAGGGAATCCATTCCGGACCCCCCGCCCTGTGAAAATGGTGGCTCACAAATATTTGAGCCCCATTGAAAATAATGGTGCACAGAAGCCATGCACAGAGGGGTGCTGCTATTATATCCCTCCCTGCTTGTCCCTCCTGCAAAGAGCATGACTGTGGACTCGGAAGTCCACAAATGAGGAGGCCAACTGTACTGTTAAAATCAATAATATATATATTTATATTTATATAAATAGTTATTATTATTTATGTAATTATATTACAATTATATATATTTAGACATTAGTAAAAGCAATTTTTCTTTTTAAAAATGTACCTGTTGAGTGTAGTTTAAATTATTATTATCATTTATTTATATAGTGCCATCAGCGTACATGGTGCTTTACAAGAGATGATGAAGAGAGTTGCCTTTTTACAAGAAGCTCTCACAGTGGTGATTCTAATTGTCATTTGCCATTTTTTTGTTTTGTTTTGTTCAAGACTGCTTGGATTTTTTTAAAGGCCATCTTGTTTCTTATAGTAAGAGAAGCCTGTATGCCTGGAACAAGTGACCAGGCAGAGCTAATAATGAAAGAAGGATGTGAACTGAGAATGTATTTAAAAGGTGCCACCTTGCTTTAAGCTTTAAGTTTGATACATATGATCATACATATACCATTCCCTCAATTTTATGGTAGCACATCTGAGAAACTTTTGTAGTGGCACAGTCTCTTCTGGACTGAATTCTCACATGAATTGAGGATTGAGACTGTAAGGATAGAGTTGTATGATGCCAGTGGGGAACAAATAGCCGTCAAGTCAATTTAAGTCGAGTTTCACATTTGTACTTCAGATTTTATATGCTAATTCACTGATGATGCAAAAGCAGCTTCATTTATATACCGCTTCATACCACGCTATGGGGTGTCTAAGCGGTTTACACCTTTAAGCTCATTGCCCCCAACAGTTGGGTACTCATTTTAGCGACCTCGGAAGGATGCAGGCCTGAGTCTAGCCTGAGCCCTGGCTAGTACTGAATTCGCAACCTTGTGGTCTATGAGTGAGTGGCTGCAGTACAGGCATTTAACCACTGCCCCACCAGGGCTCCTGGCGTATGCCACTCCTGGCATATGCCACTCAATGGCATAACTTAGGCTGGTGTCACCCAGTGCGGTAACTCATGGTGTCAACCCCCCATTGATTTCCTCCCATACTATAACATACAGAATCCTTAGTAATGCTCTTTATACTAATGTTACTCATAAATTGTTATTCCCATATATCACTGAATATAATGACAATAGTTGTGACATAAAACAATTAGCAAAATTGAAACTATGCATTTAAATTACAATATGATATGTTCAGGCTAAATGTATACTTTCATGTAGTTAAAGTGAAAAAAAATTGGCAAGGTATGATGTTTTTAAAGAAAAATTAAAAATAATATTTTTAATTTTTAATTTTTTAATATATATATATATAAAAAAAAAACTGAGGGCTCTCCTTTCTCTTCCCATTTAGCTATGCCCCACTCATACCATCTCTTCTGCTGAGCTCCAGCATTTTAAAAGGATGCAAGCAAACTTCATAGCCCCTTTCTGCCAAAAGGCAGATGTTTGGGGAGCAGTGGTGTCATCCCCCCTTAAGGTATCACATGGTGTGTCCCACATCCCCTAGTGATGCCCCTGCATAAATGCAAATGCTGGCATAATAAAGCAGATTATGCACAAGGTCCCTTTGTCTTCCTTCTTTGTATGAGTAGGAAACAAGTCAGGAAGCCACAATAAATTGGTGTGTGTGTGTGTGTGTGTTTTACATCCAGACTAGAAACTTCGTTCTGAACAGGCTGACAGACCATAGGTTAAAGTTGACTTACGAATTTTGACTTGTTTTGAAGCCATTATCCATATTTTCCAATGCACATTTAATTGGCAGCTATGACTCATGGTAACTTTTGGGTTTGTTTGGTTATGTAAATGGTGAGAAATGGGTGGGGTGGGGACACAGAAACTTCATGCTCATACTGCCTTACGTGGCCAGGTTTTGATTGTCTGAACAGAGCTGCAACAACTTGCAACTAATCAGAGGACTTGGGCATATTATTCTGTATGCACATTTTATGGTGTGCATTTTGTTTATGAGGAAACATATTTTGAGATTTATGTCTGGCTTTGGAAAAGTGGTAGAACAACATGCAAAAGGCATTTATTCAGAATCATATTTGTCCATGAGATGGACAGTAAATGTAACAGAATTAATCAGCCTGAAGCCAGCTTTCAATTAAAAATTGATACTTTTCATCCACTCTCTTTCTGAGCTGGAGAGCACTAGTCATACAACAACTTGATTCTAACTACACATTATTTATAATAGCAGCAGAGTTGTTTCATAACTGCAGCTGGTAGAACATTAATCCAACATAGCCTGTATATACAATCACTGACATTATTTATTAAACTACTGCCATATACTTTTTTGTTTTATTGCAGATAAATCAATATTCAGTGTATGCATACAATAAATTATCACTTTGCTAAATTACTTTGTTATAAGCTGACAAAGAGAGTGGTTTAAAGTTCCAGTTACTAAAATGAAACAGTGGTTCCTTGTTTTTCCAAAATGGTATTTCAAAGAAAGCTGTTTAAATCCACATTTCCACTGTTTCTGACATTCAGAGATGAGTGCTGGTTCTTGTATAGCTAAAACAGTGCTACCCACACACAAGAGGAATGTAGCAGGATTAGGGAAATATCATCTGTAGAGTCTGAACCCCTCCCAAAATAAAATCCTCAAGGAAAAAAAATGAAAGCTAAGTCAGGGAGCAGCTCATTAAGGATTAAGTATGACTCTGGAGACCAAGGTTCAATTCACTGCTCGGCCATGAAACCCACTGGGTGACCTTGGGCAAATCACATGCTCTCAGCCAAGAAAACCCCATAATAGGTTCACCTTGTGGTCACTATAAGTCAGAAATGACTTGAAGGCACACAACAAAAACAACAGCAAATGCTTAGTATACAGAGAATGCTGACTGGGGTGGGAGAATTGCAGCAGAGATAGAATGGAATATGCCAGTAAGTGCCAATTCAGGGTTGATTGGTATGCTGAATATTTCACAGTATTTCACACTATAACACTTTAATAATTTAACTTGAATATACCAACCCTATGAGCCTGCCCACACCCTGAGATCTGCAGAGGAGGCCCTTCTTTCAGTCCCACCACCTTTGCAGGTATGGTTGGTGGGAACAGAGGCAGGGCCTTTTAAGTGGCTGCCCCTAGACTTTGGGCCTCCTTCCCCAGGGAGTCTAGACTGGCCTCCTCCTTGCTGCACTTCCTTCAGTAAGTGAACATGTTATTCAGACAGGCTTTTAGAACTGAAGGCTTTTAAGAAAAGGGCTTGAAAGAAGGTTTTACAATTTTAAATTGTACACATTTAACTGCTTATCATTTTTATGTGTATGTTTCAGATATTTCTGACTTTGTTAGTAGGTTAATTCTATTTCAACTTTTTCTATGTTTTTAAACTATATTGTAATCATTTTAATTTGTAAGCAAATCTTGAGTCATAGTCTTGGGGAAAAAAAGATAGGGTATACATGAGAATAATAAAAATCAGTAATGTAATAATTGAGTCTATCCATCTGGCTTCTAATTGTGCCAGCAGAAAAAAGTTCAGAAGAAGCATGTATTGTAAATGGAAGGCAGCTGGGTTCATTTTCATTATGGTGAATCATTGTTAATTGTGATGAACACATGCAAACAGTCAGTGCAAATGAACTACAAGTACATCTCAGTTAAAGCCTCTCCTAGGGAAGCTATTTTATGGGGCTAAGCAGACGGGCGGCACGGGGCCGCCCTGGGAAGCTGCGGATCGGGGCCGAGGCATCCGCATTCCTCGGCCCCACGGTGCAGCTTCGCCGCCCCAGGAAAGAGCGCTAAAATAGCACTCCTTCCACAAATCACCGAAGGTGCGCCGCAAAAGGCTGCCGGCGCACCTTCAGTGGCTTTTCTGCTGCAGTGTGTGCGGATGCTGCAGTGGAAAGGCATCCTTGGAGCGCTGGCCGTGCGACGTCTTCAGAAAGGGGTTGGGGCGCCCAGCATGCGGCTGCCTTCCCCTTCCTTGCCTTCCCCTTCCTTGCCCTGCTTCCCCCTATGTCTGCCCACTCCTCTCTTCCTTCTCAAGTTCTATCTTGTTAGATTTTTTTAGTACCATCAGCATTGGAAGGATACTGAAGGAGGGTAGATTACAGCAGCATGTTTTCAGTAAACAATGCAATAAGACTTGGCCTGGAGGAAGAAAGGGATTCTACTCTAGCTGATCTTTCTCTAGTTTGTGCCTGCCTACAGCAGGCAAGATAAAGAACTTTTGCCTCCAGAATCCCTTACTGACCTTTTATGAACAGCAAAACAGAGAGAAAAGGGAAGAACAGATAGCCTCCCTCACTGGCTACTCCCAGCACATTAAAAAAAAAAAAAGTATAGACCTGTAAGTCTAATAACAAAAATGGAAATCATAAGGAAAGTTGAAGCTGGTGAAAAAAGAGTCATTCCTGGATACTTTTTGAAAGATGTTTTCAAGTGATTGTAAGAAGGATAAAATATTTTTTTCAAGACTTAACTGACCTAGTTGTGCAGTTTTGTATATGCATTTGTTAGTTTTGAATAAACATTTGTTGAAACATGTTGAAGTGCTGTTGGGGGGGGGGGGATAGGAACCTCTCCCTATTCTTCCCATGTTATTCCTGCCTCTAATACCAGATTTTCTGTTAAAGAACTAATGCCCATCCTGAAGTGCAGTTGGAACTTTTCTTTTTGCTTTTTAGCATGCTTGCTTGAGATATCTATTTCTAATTCATATGATTCCAGATTTCTGGTCAGCAAAAAAATTAGGTATGCATGTGGGGAATGATTTTCCCCTGCAACTAGAAAATATATTATTTTGTATCCTGTAGAACCTGTTAAAAATTAGAATCTTAGACAAATTTACAAGAGCTGGTAAGTGCACAATTTAAAGCCTCTGTTCTAGATTCTGTAATATTACTATAAAATTTCCAGAATAAAACCAGAGTTCAGGACTTAGAAAAATGTTTTATTAAGACAAAGGAAAAAAGAAGCACTGCACCAACCTTAAGCACACTTCGTTATGAAACTTGGCTATGAAGGCTGTCCCAAAACAGGAAGGAACAGATTTACAATAGGAGAAGAAGAGGGAAAACTGGGAAGCAGACAAGGGGGAGGTGTAAGGCAGAGGCTGCTGCTGCCTCTCCTTAATCAGTTGAGACCAACAGTGAAGCAGGTGTTGTCCTCAGTAGACTGAATTCAAAAGCTATAGTATTGATTTATTTTAACTATGTGTATTTATTCCAAGGTTATAGTACTTGTTTAAGATGCATACTGCACATTTTAAGTGGTTCACAACATAAATGTTTTTGTTTTTCCCAGTGTAACTAATAATTCTCGGATTGTAAGCTTGTTGGCACAGCTGGAGAAGATCAATGCAGAATGTTTGGTGGATGCAGATACTGCCAGATATGTTACATCAAAGATTCTACACCTAACTCAAAGTCAAGGTAAATAGATGTACTTTGAAATCAGCCATAAATTAGCCAGTACTTTTACCTCTCCTCAGTTCTTGGATATGTTCTGTATGTTGTTATTGTTGTTATTATTATTAATGTCCCACCTTTCTCTCAGGACTGGGACTCAGGGTGGTTTATAACGTTAAAAAATACATTTAAAAACATACAAAAATAATACATTTTTTAAAAGCTATTATTATACATTACAACAATAACAGTAATACAGTACACCCCCCCCCCCTTAAAAGACTAAATAGAATATTTTTCAGGCTAGGGCCAATGGAGTTGGCCTGCCTTCTCTCCCTCCAGATGATGGTGGATGGAGGTTGGGAGGGCCTTCTTCTTTTCAGGCTAGGCCTGATGGAGCTGGCCTGCCTTCTCTCTCTCCTGATGATCGTGGAATTATGATGGGCCTCCAGGTTCAAAGCTGAGTCCAAGAGTACCCCCAAACTGCAAACCCGTGTCTTTAGGGGAAGTCTTAACACATCAGGTAATAGGGATCCCCATCTAACACAGGCTGGATCCCTATTCCCTGATCTGCCTTTCGACTGACCAGTAGCACCTCTGTCTTACCTGGATTAAGTTTCAACTTGTTTGCCCTCATCCAGTCCATTAGTGATGGATTTGGGTGGAAAGGGTAGAGTTGAGTGTCATCGGCATATTGATGACACTGCACTCCAGAACTCTGGAATATCTCTCCCAGTGGCTTCATGCATATGTTAAATAGCATAGGGGATAATTCAGAACCCTGAGGGACCCCACAGGCCAATGGCAAGGGGGTAGAGCAGGAGTCCCCTAGCACCACCACCTGGGTCCACCCCTCCAGGAAGGAACAGAACCACTGTAAAACAGTACCTCCAAGTCCCATCCCAGAGAGGTGATCCAGAAGGATACCATGGTCAATTGTATTGAAAGCCGCTGAGAGTACCAGCAGAACCAATACTCCTCATGTCTAACTCCCTGCATAAGTCATCCACCAAAGTGACCAAGGGTGTCTCTGTTCCATAGCCAGGCCTGAAACCAGATTGAAATGGATCTTGATAATCCATTTCATCCAGAAACCCCTGGAGTTGGGAAGCCATCACACGTTCTAAAACCTTGCCCAAAAATGGTAAATTGGACACTGGCTGATAATTATTCATTATTGTGGGATTCAGAGATGGCTTTTTTAAACAAAGGCTTCACAACTGCCTCCTTTAGTCAAGATTCTGCCTTGTTGTAGGGAGCCATTGACTACCTCCTTTACACACTCATCCAGTCCCCCACTGGCCTGTTTAATCAGTCAAGAAGGGCAAGGGTCCCAGACACATGTGGTGGCTTTTACCTCTCCCAGGAATCCTGTCCACGTCTTCAGGCTGCACAAGTTGAAAAGTATCCGTTAACACTGGACAATCAGGTGCCAAGGTTACATTCACTGGCACTATATCAACTGTAGCATCCAAATCAGAGTGGATCTGAATGACTTTTTCAGCAAAATGCCGTACAAATTCTTCACAGTGGGCCTCCGAGTGGTCTGCATGATCTACTTGAGGATGAGTATGTAAGAGACCCCTGACCACTTGGAGCAGCCCTGCTGGATGGCTCCATGCAGATGCAATGCTGGCAGAAAAAATAATTTCTTTGCTGCCTGCAGTGCCACGGAATAGGCCTTCAAATAGGTTCTAGCCTGTGTTCGGTCAGATTCACTTTGAGTCTTCCGCCAATGTCGCTTTAGTCTCCATCTCACTTGCTTCATCACCATCAGCTCCCTGGAGAACCAGGGGCCTGGTTTGGCTCCACTCCATATGAGGGGAAACTCAGGAGTGATTGTGTCCACGGCCCTGGCCCATTCCAAAGGTTGACCAAGGGTTGAACAGAATTGCCTGTCGAGGTGATAGGGAACTCCCCAAGAGCCCTCAGGAATCCATTCGGATCCATCAGTCTCCTGGGGCGGACCATCCTAATCGGTCCCCCACCTCTGCAGATTTTCTGAGTACCAGTGAGTCTAAACCTGATCAGATGATGATCTGTCCATGACAACGGAACTGTGGAAGTTCCACCACACCAAGATCATAATCACCCCACCAGCACAGAAAACAAACTCCAGAGTGTGCCCAGCAGCATGAGTAGGCCAGATACCACTTGGGACAGACCCATGGTTGTCATGGAGGCCATGAAATCCTGAGCCACTCCTGAAAGGGCACTCTCAGCATAGATGTTGAAGTTTCCCAGCACTACCAGACGAGGAGATTCCAAGCCCAAACCTAAACCATCGCAACTAGCTCAGCTGGGTGAGCAGTACACGAACAGAATCCCTATTCTGTCCCAGCTACCCACCTTTAGGTATACACATTCAAAACCTGTAGATTGTGTGAAGGAGCATCTGATCAGTGGGATGGAATCACACCGCTGCAACTCCATGTCCCTGACCCCCAGGTCTTGCTTACTGCTACACAGAGAATCCTGGTGGGCAAAGCTGAGAGAGCTTAACCCCCCCAGCCTCATCCAACCAGGTCTCTGTAATGTCATGCCTGTCATTTTAAGAATTACAGCCAGCCCTTCATATCCATGGATTTCTTGTGGGGTCAGCCATTCACAGCTTGAAAATATTCAAAATTATATAAATTTCACTAAACTAAAACCTTAGTTTTACCATTTTACTATGCCATTCTATTTAATGGGACTTGAGCATCCATGAATTTTGGTATCCTTGAGGAGTCCTGGATACAAATGACCACTATACACATAATATAAGCATTTTTTAAAAAAAAAATGTTGTGTAGCTTCACGTAATTTCTAACATATGGTGAACCTAAGGCAAATCTCCCATCAACAATACTACCTTTCCACGGTGGTGGGATTGCATGCTCCAGCAAAACGAGAGGCTATGCTGATAACATCAATGCTTCTGGTAGGGTGTAGGGTCTCCCATATGCCTTTTGCTACATGCCAGCAGCAGTAGTGGGAGCTGACACTGATGGAGGAACTGTCAGAGACAACAACAGTGGCACCATAGTTAATATTTGTTAGTACTGTGCAGAAGAAGGCATGGAAAAACCCTTTTGAATAGCTTTTACCATGAAAACCCTATGATGAAGCAATCCAAAATGAATTGAGAGATAGTGCCAGAAGATGAAGCTCTCAGGTCAGAAGACACTGAGTGACGAGCTACTAATTTGACTTAGTATCAAAAAATGGAGCAGGAGAGCAACTGACTGAATTTTGTTAGGCTAACAATTTGTTCATTGCTAGCATATTCTTCAAGAAGCCAAAGTAGTGACTGTATACAGACATCAACTGGTGACCAATATAGAAATTAAGTAGACTACATAATTGGAAGCAGAACATGGAGAAGCTCCATTCTCTATGCAAAAACAAACCAGAAGCAGATTTTGGGACAGACCATGAACTGATGATATAAAAAATGACAGTAAAGTGAAAGAGGAACACTAAACCAAACATTGCTCCAAAATACTACCTGAAGAACATCCCTGTAGAATGTAAAGATTATTGGCAATGGGGAATTCTGCTAACTGCTCTGTTCAGGAAATCAGCTACCTGCTGTTCCCTTTTTGAGGATACTACATTTCCCTCCCCAATCCTTAATTTCTGGTTCCATTAGTATTTAAGTTATTTTATTGTTGTTGTTTTTGTTCCTATCAGTATTGGAGTTTTTTCTATACATTTTAGGTTTGCTACATTTTAATTTAAAATTTCCTGTTCATTAAGTTATATTCCTATGTATATAATAGAAACAATGTGCATCCCTAACTTTCAGAAAAAATCAGGAAGGAAATGACAGCCAAAGGTTCAACAGGAATAGAAGTTATTCTCTCAACATTAGAGGTAATTTGTGTGTGTGTGTGTGTGTGTGTGTGTGTGTGTAGTGCAATCATTTGACTATACAGTGTAGCGATGAGCAACTATAACCATCCAAATGCAGTCCATCAGCTCAGTGATGCATCAGCATTGGAAAAGCTGGCTGGGCTGATGGAAGTTGCAGTCCAGCAACATGTGGAAAGTGACACTTGCTCCCAGATATAATGAATGACTGGACAGCCTGATAAAAATTTCTTGCACAGTTTGAAAGCTAGCTTCACAATTGCATAATCAGTGTAGTTTCTTTATAGGATTTTTGTGTTGGACTAGAGTAAGGAGCCTATTGCTTTCTTAGAAATGTACCATTTAAGACTTGCCATTAAGTATGCTATTGTTTACCTGTGGCAGCCTCTGTGTAAACAAAAGATTCAAAACTTAACATACAGATTGAGTTTGTATTTGCATAGGTTCATGTAAAATAAGTGGTAATTTTGGTTAGTGTTTCTATTTAGCAAGTAGAGTTGCTATTTAGCAAGTAGAGCAAGTTGAGGGGAAAAACTAGGGCATGATGCGGCCAAAGCTTAGCCCTTTTTAAAGTCATATTGATATCAGAGAAGGTACTCCCAGAAGTCTCAGCCATGTTGGCCAATAGTCCCATGTTGGCCAATAGGTCCTGGGATTCTGGGAGCTGAAATCCCTTGGCCCTTAAAGGGGAAAGGTTGCCTACCCCGGTGTAAGATATTCCACTGTTTACTTTGAAGCACTGATTCTGGGATGAAAGAAGATTTTTAAGGGTCAGACTCCAAACCTTTTAAAATAATTTTGAATAGCCAATTTTATAATATATTTATATGCATCTGTTTGTAGATATTATGAAAGATGTGACATAAATACCATGAAATGTGTACTGTTCTTTCATTTTAGAATACAAGAGATTTCCAGACTACAGTCAATATCTTAAACATCTTATTGGAACTGGTGTCAGTAGGTAAGCTTCTGTGTCTGTTGGACTATATAGTGCCATTAGTAAATGTTATTTTTAAAATACATTCCTGAATAATATAGAAGCACACACAACTTAGCCTTTCTGACATCAAGAGAATAAATATTCAGCATGGCGTTTTAACTATGATTTCATTATTTGCATGATAAAAATGTTCCCTAATATGTCTTAGAGTTGTCTGTATGTCCTAGGGTTGCTGCTGATGCATCATACTTTATTTCTAGGCAGTAGTCGCAGAACAAGTGTTCTGGTTTCTAGAGGAGGGACACAGATTTTATTGCAGTTGCTTGTTAATGTCAGTAAAGAATCTCCACCAAATGAAGACTTAATGGTGCTACTTCATTCTCTTCTTGCAAAAGTTGGTCCAAAAGGTAAGTTTAATTTGAATATGTTCTTATGATAGCTGCTGCTTTTGTTGCAGTGAGTGGTGTTGGAAGAAAAGTGCAGACATACTACCCATTGCAATTCTATAATAATAATAATAATAATAATAATAATAATAATAATAATAATTTATTATATCCCACCTTTTGCCTAAGCAGTCAAGGTGGCTTACAAATATAAAATAAATACAATATTGAAATAAACATAATAAGATTAAGACAGCACACATTGTGCCTTCTCTCCCTTCAGATGATGGTGGATGGAGGGAGGGCCTTCTTCTTTTCCGGCTAAGCCCAATGGAGCTAGCCTGCCTTCTCTCCCTCCAGATGATGGTGGATGGAGGGAGGGCCTTCTTTTCCGGCTTGGCCCGATGGAGCCGGCCTGCCTTCTCTTCCTCCTGATGATGGTGGATGGAGGGAGGGCCTTCTTCTTCTTGTTCTTTATGCCTCCTGAACAAGAATAAGATTACAAATAAATAACCTTGCACCAACACAATGGAAAAATGTGCTAGCTTTAAACTGAACTAACTGATAGGTTGATATTACGCTATTGGGAGAAGGAGCAAAAGGGCAGAGAGACAATGGGCCTTTGCAGACTGCCAGAAATAGTGCAAATTGAGTCCACTTTAAGGGTTAGGGTTAGGGTTAGGGAATCATGGGAACTATATTTTATTGTGGCACCAGAGCTCTCTGACAGAGAAGGCTCAATGTCTCAGAAAAAAAAACAACCCGATTCCCTAGCACTAGCCCTAACCCTTAAACTAGACTCAATTTGCACTATTTCTGGCAGTCTGCAAAGGCCCAGTGTTATGGTAAAGAGTTCCTGCATCTCAAAGCTCAAGCATTCCTACTGAAACTATCTAGAAGCTGTTGAAATCCTCTAGATAACATCTAGATGCAGTCTTCCGTATGTGAAGTCTTCATAAAAATACGAGTCAGTACAAAAGACAGCAGCAGCTTGTTAAGTAGACGTGGTCATGTGGAATATATCCTGTTTCTTCATTTATGATATATATGTGAAGACCTCTTGAATATGGAATGGCTGTAGAGGTGGGGAAGATCTAAAAATCATTATGGATTCACAAGGCAAGGATCTTTCCCTCTCCTGATATTATGAAGTATGCAAATGAAGCCAGTAGCAGCAACAGTAGTAGCTGATTCAGAACCACCTTTTTTGTTCTAGAGATAGTTCTTCTGTCTTTCCAGAATGAATGGCACAGTAATAGTATCTTGAGTACCTGGGGCAAGTTAGTAGTTAATTTCTTAGGGCACACAGCATTTTTGGTCTCTGATGATTACCTCACCCTGCCTAATGTATGGCTTGCCTTGACCAAAGGTAAGTCTCAAATCTGGTAACCCCTTTAGTTCAGGTATCTAGGCTTCAGTAGTAAAACACAGAAAACCTTTATTCAACAACTAGAGATGTACATCAGCGATGGTTATAGTCAGAACTAAAAAGCAAGTGTTAGGCATAATTAAAACACACACAATTTTAAACTTTTGGTGGGCTGCCATCTCATTCATCACAAAACAAAACATTTGTTTTCCCTTTTCTGTTCCCACAAGGCCCCACTTCTTTACTTCTTTTACCCGAGTTCTGCTTGTTAACTACAAAGGAATGTGATCAGCAATCTCTAGCAATAAACACCCCACTCCATGTCCCATTGTTTTCCCTCAGTATTGTAGAATACATTAACACCAGTAAACATCAAGCAAATGCAGCTATCCCCTTCTAGATTAACACCTCAAATTATAGCAGGAAAGATGCCTGATGCAGCTCCTGACAGTGAGGTGTGAATGGAGAGAAAGTATATTAAAGTTTATTCGTAGATAGAATTATCTGACACCAGGTTCGATATCTTCCTGGTGTCATGCAATAGCTTTTCATTTTTCTGAGCCTATTTCTGATTGTACATGGCCACTTGTGTGCATAGCACTGTGGGGTTTTTTTTTTTTTTTG
>CM034703.1:82533079-82545982 GCA_020142125.1 Phrynosoma platyrhinos
CCCACCCCACCCCACCCCCTTTCTCTTTGCACAGTTTTACTTTATTAATATGCATTACCTAGACAGAAAATACGTAGAAGATTGAAAGACAGTTTAAACTTTACAAGCTAGTAGTGAACCCTTAAAAGACATATGTTTCTTTGCAAAATGGGTGCCCTGAAAAATCGTAAATATCTTCAGAGCAGCCTAAAGTTTTTGGGTAAGGGTTTAAAACCCCTAATAATTTAAGACAGTGTTATCTTTCTCCTTAATCAATCTGCACAGTTACTGATGTCAATGAAAGAGGCACTTGTGATGATTTGCATGGGACTGAGTTTTGCTTGGAGACCATCAGGCATTAGAACTTTTAGTGTAATGCCTAATGATCTGCATAATTGCCAATCAAATATATATTTATTCAAACAAGTCTTTCCTAATTGAAATGCCACCCGTGGTTTTACTATTGTAATTGCTGCCTCTGTGGTGAGTGAGGCTCCACATAAGTATTAATAAGTACAGACTACGTATGTTGACATGAAAATAGTACATCTTTATTTGTTACAGCTGAAGAGGGTTGGCCTTAGCATCTGTCTGGATCCAGGCTTGAGCTTACCTTCCTGCCTGCTGATGTTAATCAGCTCATCTAGCTGCCCCACTGGGTATGTCTGGAATGAGAGATGTAGTAATCCACATGGGCAGGCCCACTGTATAAGTACTCCCTACCACTGAGAGTAGGGTGGAACCACCATCTCTGAGCTAGGCATGACCATTTGCCCACACCACCAAGGTCCTTTGAGGGGACCCCCAACAGGATGTGACAAGTGCACAGACCCCATCTCCCCACAACTGCATCTGGGTCTAATGCTAAAACCACCAAAAGTTGTGACAAAAATACAGATGTTATGATATTATGACATAGATTTAATACAGCATAGCTTACTAATAGTAAAAAGAAACAAAGGTGAGAATAACTCTTTCAAGCACACTGAAGAGGAGAGCACAGGAGCCTGGTTTTAAATAGATAGCCACAGCTCAGCTTCCTCTTTTCCCACACACCAGCTAACTAGTCAAAAACTGTTTGACTAGCTTTCATGCCTTTCCAAGAGCCCTCATACACCCAGCTGGGTTTCTGGAAATGATGATGATGATGAAGCCAGCCTTGCTAAGGAATATGGTGTCTGCTGTGTCTTGCTAGCTGCTGCAAGCTGGAAACAGTATTCTCAGTAAGTTAGGAACAGTGTTGCTTTGATGTTTTAAGTTATTTTTGCATTTTGATAGTTAATAATTTGTTTGCTATTGAAGATTTTTCTAAAATGCAGAAATATTTATAATACTTATTTATATAAATATTTATAATACCCCCAAAAGGTGGAGGCTTGGGACTCCTAAATTTAAAATGGTACTATAACGCAAATCAATTAAGATATATTATAGATGGAATTATAGAGAAAGGAGTTAGATTGGTTAGAGATAGAAACAACAGAAACAGAGGTAGGACCCCTGGGTTCCAATATGCCCCCAACCTCTGATGGATGCTACATTCCTACAAAGGTGTCTCTTCCTCATTCTGGGAGAACTTCCATTGCTGAATGAAATTAGGTTGTTGCTCAGCATCCATGTTATTTTCATATGAATGCCAAATTAAGGTAGACTGAAAATATTCTTGGCATTCAAGATGCGAGTAACTTTGATGTTCTGAAAAAGTTGCTCACTTTGATGTAATCGATTGATTGAACAGAACTAATTGATTAATGACTCAAGTTTCAGTTTCCCTTACTGTGATTTCACAAAAACTTACTGTATATACTTGATTACAAGTCAACCTCATGTATACGTCGAGGGCAGGTTTTGGGGCCAAAATTAGGAATTTTGATATTACCCATGGATGTCGAGAGTAAAACAAAGGGTCTCAGCACCCTTCCTCTCTCTCCACAGCCAGGCTGCCACTCGGGAGACAGCTCGGCCGGGGAGGAAGCTTAAGGGGTGAGCACCCACCCTTCTTCTCCTTTTGCAGCCTGGTTATCTCCTTGGGAGAAAGAGGACTGGGGACAAGGCTTGGGGGAGGGGCGAACACTTGCAAGTGCTTGCCCTCCATCTTCGTCTCCAGACCGGCTGTGTCACGAGGGACAGTCAGTCTGGGGACGAGGATGGAGGGGTGAGTGCTTGCCCTGCCTCCTCCACAGCCCAGCTGTCCCTTCAGGAGACAGCAGGCTGAGGAAGAGCCTATTACTATATTGACCAGTGTATAAGTTAACCTAGGTCTTTGGGGTTCAGTTTGCAAATTTTTTTACTTATACACGAGTATATCCAGTAGTTCATTAACTTAATTTATTAACTGTGCTTTAATGAATTCTCTAAATATATTGGAGTAAGTTTGCCATAGATACTAATGTTTCTTCTCCCTGTTGTCTTCCAGATAGAAAATTTGGAGTAAAAGCCAGAATTAGTGGTGCGTTAAATATAACTCTAAACATAGTGAAACAGAACTTGCAAAATCAAAGGCTAATACTTCCTTGTCTCCAAGTGTTACGTGTGTACTCAACTAACTGTAAGTATTGTAACATTTTTCTTTCAACATGGTCTGCTTACATAGCTGTTTAATATATAAGATGAAAGTGTTTTCATATTACATTTACATGGATGCTAAAAACTAGTAGGGTTCTATTTGCATGTGGTGATGGTGGGGAGATTTCTTAAAATCACTGGTTTTCTAATCAAAGGTATTGTAAGTACAAGACATGACATCCCCACAATTGCACATGCAAGGGCTCCATCCTTTTGTTTCTTGTGATTGCCTGGCTCTTATATTCATAGAAACCAATGACATCTGCCTCTACTGGGGCTGACCCTTGAGCACTGGGTGTTAGGTATCACTTCACAGATGATCTGTCAATAGTGATGAGAATTACTTAGCATCTGTAAATGAAAGGAGGATCTTGCCCACTTTATTCTTAATTAAATGTTGCATTTTTAGCACTAATTGTTTAATGCTAATCAGGATTCCCTTGTTTAGTAAACCCTTGTTAGTATTAACCATTAATATAATGCCAGTATCATATTTAACAGGAGGGGAATTCAGAGCCTGTGATCGTCTTAAACATGATTAAGAGGATGCCAGTATAACCTTAGTAATAGTTGTAAAATTAAATATTATTAAATATTCCAAAATAGTACCTGTGTAGCAAACAGTTCCTTTGGTATGGAGTCACCCTACCACTTAGACCTTCTGGCTTGCCAATCATCATATTTCCATTAGTATGCTTAATTAAACAGACGAATTGTATGGAAGAGATTAATTAGTGAACAAATTTAGTAAAGTAGTCCATCCTGGCAATACTTTTGCTTCAAAAGTAATTTATAATCATAGCAGATAATATTTTATTAACACTGTAAAACAGAGCTTTTGTAACATACAGCATTATGTTCTTGCCTAACTTTGGGTGTAAGGCTAAATTCAGGTTTGGAAAGCATATCCTTGGGACTGCACTTTATCAGTGGGGAGCACTGGGCATGGGGTGGAGCTGCAGATAGAATAGATGAGGCCAAAAATAGGAGGACTCAATGTAATTTTTATCAGTATTAACATTTCCTTGCCAAGCATATAAAACAACTCATTTTTTAAAATGCTCACTTAAAGTGAGCCCTAGAACAGCTACTTATAGGCATGCAAAGCATTGATGGCCCATTAATCAAGCAAGATGGAGCTCCCCATACCAGTGTAAGGTTTGCCACTGGGTATTCCCGAGGCCACAGATGATGCAAAGTACAGCTTAATCCTGTATGTAATTTACAAGCAGGGTGCTTGAAGTTAAAATCTTTAAATGCTCTCTTAATGTCTAATCAGTGCTTGGAAACAACAGCAGAAGAAGCCTGCAGGGCAGATTAGGTTCAAGTGCTAGAGGTTGCTCATCCGAGCTGTATACCTTTATATTTTATACTCTTAAAATTCACTAGACATTTACATAGAGAAGGGGTGGGCAAAGTGTGGCTTGCAGAACATATGTAGTCTGCTTGGCCTTTTTGGCAGCTCCTTGGCTTGATCTGCTCCTCTGATCGTAACAGCCCCCTTTTCCATTCAAAAATATCCCCAAATGTCAATTACTACTGTAGCAAGGAAGACCTTGCTACTTCCTGCCCCCAAAATATCCAGAATCACTAGAAATAGACCTGAGGTAATGGTGGCAGGGCAGGTGCCTGCAAGTCCATGGGTTGAAGAATAGTTCCCCTCACCTCCTGCAGATGTCCACTACTTTCATACGTATTTCATTAAGGAAATGTTTAATTTAGGTTTATCATCAATTATAAATTAAAATAGATAAGATGATGTCTTAGATATGCAGTGTTTTCATTGCAGATATTTATGTCATTATGTTTGCATTTTGGTCTACAAATGTGATCTTTTGTTTTCAGCTGTAAATGCTGTGTCCTTGGGTAAGAATGGAGTTGTAGAATTGATATTTAAGATAATTGGTCCTTTTAGCAAGAGGAATACTGGCCTTATGAAGTGAGTAGAATATTGGAATATATTGAAAATATGTACTTCTTAATGGTTTGGACATTAATTATTTTAAAAGAAATCTTACCTAGGATTTTAAATGAGGCATGAATGTCATCTCTAAAGATTTAAAATATTCTGCTAAAGCAGTGATTCTCAAACAATGGGGTAGGACTGGGGGGGTGGACATGTGTGTTGCTCAAGAGGGATGCATTCGTCCTCCTCCTTTGCTTCCAACTTTTTTTCTCCTGAAGGGGAAGAGAAAGGCAAAGAGGATGCTTAGAGTCTCTGTCAGAGGGAGAATAAAACAGCTATTACTTTATAAAATGTTAAAATATGATATACATGAATCTGTTAATGAAAATATGCACACTAAATAAACAACATTTTTATTGTATACTGTGCTGACCGGGGGGCACACAATATCTGCATGTAGAAGTAAAGGGTAAAAAGCTCAAGAAACACTCTGCTAAAGAACTCCTGATGTTAAAAAAATTGAATCAATTTGTTACTTTATTTAAGAGGTGGTCCCTGAGACTTGATACACAAAAGCAGTCTTTCTACTCTTTTTATAAGTAACAGTCCAGACAACGATGCAACTTGTTCTTTGTACCCAAGAAGTCTTTTGATTTCCCCATTCTTCACAATAACTTCCACATGAAACATTCAAAATAGATTGCTGATATAGTAACAGAAATTGATAGCTTATTGTCTTTTTTATGTTATTCTTATTTGAATAAGCAATTTCAACGCAGCCTGATCTTTTATACTGTCTGTAAGCTCCATTAAAACATGCTATAGTAGAAATGCTTGGAATCAACAGAAATCTTTGAAAATAAGTTAATAAAACCAGTATCTAGATTATGTACACATGCACGGTTTTTAGGGAGACAAATCTTGTGGACTATATAACAAATAAACATCCCTTAAATTAGTTTTATTTATTTTTATATCTTTATAGTTTAGGCCTGTAGTCCTATTAGGCTGCTTAAATACAAGAAGGATTATTACCTGTGTGCTGTTTTTTGTTTTTTTGTATTTGTCTATTTTTTGTTTCTTTTTTATATTCACAGAGTTGCTTTAGACACCCTTGCTGCATTGTTAAAATCAAGTAAGTGTATGCTTCAATATTTTATCAAAATTATTATAGTATACCTAGGATATGCATAGTTTTAAATAGGTGTTTGCTTATTATTATGCCAAAGAATTAAAATTGAAAATTTACATTCTGTTATTTAAAACATTCAAAAGCAAATCCTTTGGCTGCATAGATCATGAAAGGCTGTGGAACATCCTTAAATGGGAATGGGAAATGCCAACATATCTGATGAGGAATCTGTACTCAGGACAAGAGGCTCCTGTCAGAACAGAACATGGAGAAACAGAATGGTTCCCAGTAGACAAAGGGGTTAGACAAAGCTGCATCTTATCACCCTACCTGTTCAACTTGTAGGCAGAACATATTGTAAGAAAACTAGCCTTGGACACAGAAGGAGGAGGAGTGAAAATAGGAGGAAGGAATATCAACAATATTAAGATACGCAGATGGCACCTTAATACTAGCAGAAAACCTCACAGACCTGGAACACCTGCTAAGGAAGATCAAGGAAGAAAGTGCAAAGGCAGGCTTGCTGTTCAAAGTAAAGAAAACAGAAATAATGCAAATGAAGAATCTACACAAATTCAACCTAGACAATGAGGAAATAGAAATAGTAAAAGAATTCTCTTATCTGGGATCAAACATGGATAGGAATGGGGACTGCAGCCAGGAAATCAGAAGAAGATTAAGAATGAGGAGGGGAGCTATGAAAGAACTAGAAAAGATCCCCAAATGCAAAGATATCCAGTTGAGCACAAACATTAGAATCATACAAGCCATTGTATCCCCTGTTTCCGTTTATGGATTTAAGAGTTGGGCGGTTAAGAAAGAAGATATGAAGAAAATCAGTTCATTTTGAGGTATGGTGCTTGAGAAGAGCACTGAGGATTCTGTGGACAGCCAAAAAGACAAACAAATGGGTTCTAGAACAGATCAAGTCAGAAATCTTCCTGAAGCCCAGTTGACAAAACTGAGGCTGTCATACTTTGGACTCATCTTGAGAAGACACAACTCAGTGGAAAAAAACAATAATGCTAGGAAGGATGGAGAGTAGTAGAAAGAGAGGAAGGCCACATGCTAGATGGATGGATTCTATTAAGGAGATCACAGGTATGAGTTTACGGGAATTAAGCAGAGCAGTAGAGGGCAGGGAGTCTTGGAGATGTTTCATCCACAGGGTCACCATGGGTTAAGATCAACTTGAGTGCTGATAATACTATTTCTATAGATTTTTTGTTAGATAGAAGTTTCTATCTAAGCCAAGTAGTCCTGGGAGGTGTACATTTTTCCCCCTTTCCAGCTTATCCCCACAGGAATATGATGTAGTAAGCTAGGATGAGAATGTATGTGAACAGTCAGAAATTTTAATTTTGGATTGAGGCTGTAAGTCTCCCTGTTCTAAATAAAATAGTTTAGCTCATATCAGTAACAGTATTTACTTGTGAAAAACTTTGGATATATCTGGCAGCTTCAAACATCTTTTAGGAATCATTTACAATGCTTGTTTTTAAATACTTTGTGTACATATGTAATATGAAAACAAAACAATAAGACATCAAAATGACAGCAGAAATAAAAACAGTTATTTGGATCTTACTTAGTTTGACTTGTCTAACTGTTTAGAATTCTTTGACAACTTGCTAATGCCTAAATCTTCTCCCTCCCCCAGAAACAAATGCAAGGCGAGCTGTAGACAGAGGCTATGTCCAAATGCTTCTAACAATTTATGTAGATTGGCACCGTCATGATAGCCGGCATAGACACATGTTGATCCGTAAGGGAATCTTGCAGTCTATTAAAAGTGTTACAAACATCAAATTGGGAAGAAAAGCATTCCTTGATGTTAATGGGATGAAAATTCTGTATAACACTTCACAAGTAAGTTTTAAGACTTGATATTGGTAATAACGTGTACTGAAGGCCCTTTATGTGCCAATGAGATGACAATGTAAATATGAATTATGGATAAAATCTTGAACACTTTGTTAATTATTGCTTTTCTTCAGCTATATAACATTGATACTTCATAGGAAATTACATTCAATCTGATCTGCTAATTTTGGCATTGTGAAGATTCACCTAACTTTCACTTGACTGTACTTCCTTTTATAGTTTACAGTTGCCTTTGCCCTTATTTATTTAGTTGTAGCATTTTATCCCACTGTTCAGCCAAAAAATATTCCAAGCCATTGTACACTTGTCAAATAAAAATGGGAGTTCTCTCCATAAGCCTGTTATCTAAACAACAACAGAAAAGATAGAGGCGATGATGGGAAGAGATGGCATGGTATAGTGCTGTGAGTGTTGGGCTAGGACTCCAGGAGACCGAGGTTCAAATCTCCACTCAGTTATGATAATCCACTGGGGGCCTTTGACAAGACACATTCTCACAGCCGTTGACCAGAAACAGACAGACCAATAGTGCTGGCTTCAGGCAACATTGGGGGTATGGCATTTACATGACGCACTCCCTGAATGTGGCTAGAAGCTTCACCAAGCCAAGCCTGGCCCAACCTAGAAGAGCTGGCAAGAAGTGGTGAAGAGCTGCTCCTTGCCAGCAGCTGGGTTGAGGACCACAGCAGAAAATAATCTTCATGAAAACCCATGCGTCGCCACAGTCTTGGTGCAATCGGGGCAGGAGCAATCTCTGGCCACTCTTTTTATCCCATCTTCATGAGGAAGGCAATGACAAACCTCATCTGAATAAAACTTGTCCAGCAAACCCTAGGATAGGGTTACCTAAGTCAGAGTCAGCTTTAAGCCACGTAACAACAGCAAGAATGAAAGCAAAAGGAAAAAAACCCTCAAGCTTCATTTTTGTGCAGTAAATTTGCTGAGTTTAGATTAGCTCCAAACTGAATGGTCTCCCCCTAATCTGCAGTCTTCGAGGTGATTTCTCTATACAATATAAACTACAACCCTGGCAATGTGGGACATTATATTTATGTCCTAATGGAAAACTTGTTTTCTGCTTGTGCTTCAACTTTTGCACTTCCTTCCAGTTTAAACACATAATACTTTTATCAATAAATAATATTTTATCATGGATATCATTCATTTAAATTTTTACTAACATCTTTAAGCCTATAAGCTGTGTGGGAGTAACATATACCTGTATACAAACTCCAACAGTAGATTTTCAACCTTAGATCTCTCCCCCCCACTCCCACCCCACCCCGGTTCAACTTGTATCCACTGCATTATTGTCATTATTACTTATTGAAGGCTTTTTATTTAGAATATGATTATTCATGTTGGAATTAAAAGCAATAAATAGCCAGAATGGAAACACAACATATCTTTAGGTTTTTGGGGTTCTTATTTTAACAATTTTTATATCCCAGTGTAATGTAAGATCTTCTATAATGTCAAGAGCTAGAACAACATTAAAGGTCTTAAGGTCAAATTAATAATCCAGTAGTGATGAATTGAGTCTCTCAAGAGCTCCAAGCAGGATGAAGCTGTCCTTAAGTAAAATCTGAACATTCACCAATACCTGCTGAAAGGGGAGACTTCAGTGGTATGTGTGCATTTCATTCTCTCTCCTTGCCTCCACTATTGTAAAACATCTATGCTTCATTCTTCATGTGTTTTTTTTAACAATCACCAATTTTGTGGACTCTAGGCCAAGAGATGTATAACTTTCTTTTTCCCTCTGAAAACATTAATTTGCATCCTTTAAAAAAAAAAGTATTGGCAAATCAACCTTACTATAAACCTTTGAGTTTTAATAATATCTGGTTGACACCAGTAATGTTTTTATCCATGAACTGAAGGAAAGCATTAAATTTTCCAGAGCAGAAACTCTGTAGACAATTTTTTTGAACTCTGAACTAATAGCAACCATTTTAAAATGACTTATTTCTTGTAATAGGAATGCCTGGCGGTAAGAACTCTTGATCCACTAGTCAACACTTCCAGTCTAATAATGAGAAAGTGCTATCCTAAAAATCGTCTTCCTCTACCAACCATTAAAAGTGCTTTCCATTTCCAACTGCCTGTCATACCTGTTAGTGGCCCAGTGTATCAGCTGTATAGTTTGCCTCCTGAAGGTATGGTTCATTTTGAAGTGTAATGATTTGTCTATATCTGCTCTTAGAGATTTTTTTTTAAAGCATGTAGATATAGGGAAGTACATTATCTAATGTTTTCTCTTTTTTATTTGCGTTCCTGAAATGTTATACAGATTCTGTCTTAAAAAAAAAAAGAAAAGAAAAAAAAAGAAGAAGAGATTGAACTATGATCCTGAATTTTTCTTTTGAACTGTAACTGATTGGGTTTAAAATAATTTTAGTTAGTTTAGCTTGTCCTAGTGGCTTACATGCATTATTTGAATAAGTGGAAGACAGCATGCTTATCGAAATACTGCTCTTCCTCTGCTCTCTCATCAGTTCTACATATTCTCCAAAAGTCATTTATTGGTAGAGGGCTCTCAAATAATGTGGACTGCTTTGTCCAAATGGAGGAAGGAATCAGTTATGCAAGCTGACTTCCACTTTCACAACATCTGGATGAAAGGGAGGAAGGGAGAATGCAGCATTTAGTAGTACTAAGGCCTCAGGTACCACTTGGTACTGCATCTGAAGAAGTGGGTTTATATCCACAAAACTCATGCTAAAATAAAAACCAATTAGCTTTCTCTCTCTCTCTCTCATATATTTATATGAATTGAAGAATATATTTAAACATACAACACATGGTCTCATGGGAAATTTAATTCATATGTAATAATAGGTTTCAATTGATGAGTGAAAAGTTTCACATGCATCATTTCTTTTCTGCGATGTACATATTGTAGAAAACATACATCTGCCCTACTTATAGAGCATTTTATATCACAGTGGATGACGTAGTAGATGAAAGTGATGACAATGATGATACCGAAACAGAATCTGAGATTGAAAATGATAATGAAGATGACTCAGATCAACATTTTAAGGTTGGTAATAGAATTGAGGAAATAGCATTCACACACCTTGTTCTGAAAATATTTTTTAATGTTCTGAAAAGTAGTTTGTGGATTACATTTTCAAAAATGTAAAGATTGAAAACTTTCAAATTCCGTTTAAACTTTTCATTTCACTAACAGGCTATGTGGATGTTCAGAGGGGTTGAAATGTGGCATATATTTTGTGTGTGTGCTCATGAAAATACTTTGCAACTGCATTGCATGCAAGGTGTGACTAGGGGGTAAATGATACAGAATTGAAGTGTAAGCAGTTTCAAAGTGAAAGAAATATACCACTGATTTATATGGATAATGACTTTATTAACACAAGTAAATACTCTTTAAAGTTATCAGAGTAAATTTCAGAGTGTTTAAGCTAAAATAATACAGAATGTTTCAGATCTGGAAGCATGGGTTGGTATGTTATGCTACTAAGCTATAGCAGCAACTACCAGTTTATGTGAAGTGATATTATAGCATAATGTTGCATTTTAATCACCAAAATGAATAATGCTATGTCTAAAATCAGAAACCAGATTTTAATTTATATTGTCAAAAAGCAAAAGTGTGACTTTTTTTTTTTTTTTAAAAAAGGACACTTTTATGCACTAATTTTTTGGGGATTTATTTATTTATTTATTTGTTCTATAATAAAATGTAAGGTTTTATTTGATGGATTGTACCTTATTCACAGTGTTTGTGGTAACTTAAGCTAATAATGTGCAATCTTAGTAGCCTCAAGCTGCATTATTTCTGGCAGTCTGTAAAGGCCCTTAATGTTCAAAACAGAATAACAAGACCAGATAGGAAAATACAATTTAAGATTGTTGTCTTAATGTTTAGAATTTTTATATATTCAACTTCTTGCCTGAAGCTCTTTTAACATGAGAATCTCTCTGCATATTTTACTAAGGGAAGAACTGTAAATGTCCAAAAAGAATCTCTATGCAGATAATTCCCTTATTTTAAATGAGCATGGACAAACCTGCAGAGAAGCGTATGAGGTTTGGGTCAGAATGTCTTTATGCAGAATTTGAACATGGTTACACTGTTCTCTTAACATCTATTGTAGGTTGGCTATTCCTTATAATAGCCTACTTATTGATCCTATTTAGAGTAGATCCATTGAATCAATGGGAATTTGGTAAAACATTTATACAAGTGACTAAATGGGTCTAGGACTAAGATTTAGATCATAGTATATTAAACTATATCTTAAATGATGAATACATTTCACCTTTGCTATTACAACATTGCACATATGGGACATAAATGACTTGTCATGGTGTAACAGTGAGTTAGAATATAACATAAGTGTAAGCAAAAAGAACCTGAACAAAGTGCTGATGTGAGCACACTTGTCACCCCAGCCAATGTGATGGGGGAGAAGCCCATATTTAATTTCCTTTCCCCCCAATTCCTGGCTTATAGTTATTTGCAAATCACAAACCATGGATTAGAATAACCTTTACTTTGTTGAAGAAGGCAGGGCTTGTAGTTGCCTTGTTTTAGTAACATATTAATTTATTTGAAACCATGATTCTTGGTGCACACATAACATCAATCGAGGAATTGGCTAACTCCTAGTATGCTCCTCATATCAGCCATGTGAAGCATCAAGTTTAAGCCTAGTGCTCCATATGGGCTTCCTTCTGCTCATAAAATAGAACTCTTTAATACTTTTGAGTTAATCAGTATTTGAGAGATTTTCATTTGTTTCCTCCTGAGTTGTTTCCTGGACATTCTTAATAAATGTAAACTGAAAAGTGTACTACAAATACAGTCAGCCCTCCACTCTCACAGTGGTTAGAGGTGCAGCCCTCCTGTAAAGTGGAAAAACTTGAATATCTCTGAGTGCCCCAAATTGTATTTAATACATACAAACAGTACCTGCACTGGTGGAGTGGCTGGACCTGGCTGCTGGTACATTCCCTTGCTCACTCACTTGTGCAGATGAGGGGGAAGGGATGGGACATGGAGAGCAAGAGAAGAGGGAAAGGGGATACCCGTCCCATCCTTCTCTTGGCCACATGAATGAGTGAGTGAATGTGCATGCTTTCCCTCCTCACGCTCCCCTATCTCATCCCTTTCTCCTCTCTTACACAAGTGAGTGCATGCACCCTCCTTGTGCAGATCCCATCCCCTTCTTTCCAATTGTGGAGGCGCAAATGTATTTAATAATAATAGATTGGCTTTCCCTTCCCCAGAATGATGATATAGAGACAGATATCAACAAATTGAAACCAAAGCAGGAATTGGGACGACCTTTTGAAGATCTAAAGATGTATGAACAATTTTTTCCAGAACTTACAGAAGACTTTCAGGTATAGACATTGGTATCTTTCTAAAAAATGTGCCGTTCATGAGAAATGCAACCTCCCC
>CM034703.1:82545997-82564458 GCA_020142125.1 Phrynosoma platyrhinos
AAAAAACCCCACACAGTTTATTGGGCTGTTACTTTTTTGGAAACAGAAGTACCGGTAAGTAATCAAAATTTCCAAGCTTGCAACTTATTGCTTATAGTTTGAATTGCTTTGAGAAGGTACAGAAAGTTGTCATAGCCATTAATTGAGTTAAATAATCCACGGATATTTATGCAACATTAAGTAGAACTCTTAAGCTATAAAATGTCTCTTTTGACACTTCTAAATCTGTATATATTCATTATTTTATATTGTTTCAATGTTTGAAATACTCAGTTTTTAAATTGTTCAAATGTTTAATATGCTTTTGGTTTATTTTAATTGTTTTAATTATGTTTAACTTTAAATTGTTTAAACTCATTTTGTTGTAAGCCACCCAGAGTTTAGAACAGGATATAAATATTTTAATAAACAACAAATTGGGTGCTGCCTTGGGTTTAATTCAAGTTCTTTGTCCAGACTAGAGTACAGCAATTGAATTCATGGAATGTACATAAATATTGATTTACCAAGTTTCTATTGATTTAGTAGATCTACTCTAGTTGGGACTAACAGTTGGATTTAGGCCTTGAGTTCCCCAGTGGATGAAATGTGAGATATAATGATGGACTTCCATGGTAGATGACTGGTGGAATATAATTGTCCTAAACAAATGAATGAATAAAGCATTTCTTTATAAGTGGATGATATGAAAAATGTGGTGGAATGGGAGACATGATAAATATTTTTATGTTCATCAGTTGATGAATAGAGGTTTTTAATTTGCTATCATAAAATCAGAACTTAATGTCACCCAGTAAATTTAATTCAGCATGGAAAGAAGAATTTATGCAGTTCATGACCACAATATGTGGTGGCTTTTTGAAAACATTAGACAAATTCATTGTTAATTAGTTAAAGGGAGCCACCGTGTATTTTTCAATTGCAAATATTTGACTTTGATTGGAATAAAAAATATTGCTGTCATGTTCCTGCCTATTTGCAGTCTTCTAATGCAGGAATAGTTTAGATCTTCTGTCAGCATTCCTTGGCTGAAGCTTGTTATGATCTTTATTAAAGTAGTAGGTGGACAATTTCAGATGTCTTGAGTGGGTAGCTTTTTATTGTTCCATATGCAAAGAGAAAAAAATTACACTGAGGCATTCTCTTTCTCCATCTTCTGCACGTTCCTTCTATCAGTTTTATAGTTGGGAAGCAGGCCAGGATGGAGTAAATCATAGCATTTTACCTGCACTAGGCCTAGTGATAGATATGGCCTGAGTCTGGAGGACCGGACTGAATCCTGGAAGCTCATATTTGGCCCATGATTTCATGTTTCTCCATCCCTGGCCCCACAGGCTACTGTTGCAGACAGGATGGTAGAGTAGGGATGAATCTTAATTTGGTCCAGCATGGCTGCCTGTCAGTATCTGCAACAATGTGAAGGCTGTTCACTTCCGACTACATTTCTCTTCCCATTATTCACATGTTCTTTCAGACAGGCTTACCAGCAGTTGACTCCCTTTTCTCTTTGCTTTACTCGCCCTCTAGGTATATGTGTCTTCTGCCTGGAAAAGTTTCCCCTTTCTGATATCTTAACCATCCACTTTTTTCATTTTCCTGTCTTTAATGTTAAGGAATGTGACCTGGTTTCCACGGAACTTAAGCCTCTTTCAACTAATATAACACAAGGAGGGCCTATTGTTGTTCCAACTGCTGGAGTGGAGCAGTCCCCAGCAAATCCTGGAATAGAAATTCCTGTGAAGGAGAGTTATCCTCTACAAACAGAGGACTCTAATAAAAGACCAATCTTTTTGGGTCTGGTAAAGAATGATAATAGCATGGACACTCTGCAGCTCCAAGGTGATCAAATGAAGTTACTTCCATCATGTCAGTGCCTAAACCATGAAATAATTAAAGATTTTGACAGAATTTCTTTGCAAAACACTTCAAAAAATGAACAGTCTTATACTTCGAGGGCCACGACCAAAAAAGAATGTAAAACTAGCCTTAGTGAAAATACCTGTAATAAATCTTTTCAGCATGTCTCATCTTGTGGAGGTGTTTTATTTGAGGGAAGATCTGTCCAGCTGGGAAAGCTATGTTGTTCTGGACCTGATCCAGAAGAGGAGGACATTTCCTGCTCAGTTTCTGTGGGAGAGCAAGCAATGCCTGAGGTGCCTGATACATTGCAACTCCATGACCCAGAACTTTATATTGAGATAGTGAAAAATACAAAGTCTGTTCCTGAATATTCAGAAGTGGCTTATCCTGATTATTTTGGACATATTCCACCTCCATTTAAAGAACCTATTCTTGAAAGACCTTATGGAGTGCAGAGGTGAGTATTGCTATCATGTTCAAGGATAATCTAAGGCATGTTTGATTATCAAATGTTGGCCATAAAGTTAAATTTTAAAAGTTAGATTAGCTAAAGATTAGATTGGGGTCTTTCATGATGGAAGGATCTGAGTTTGTCTAAATAGAAATGGTGTGGGGGACACTTTTCACTGATCTTTTGTGCACCCTTCTGTACCATACCTTCCAAAATCTGAGTATTTGTAGGGGGCAGGAGAAACCATGACCTAAAAGTGCCGCATTCCAGGAATGAAAATCCTCCCATAGAACTCTAAACCCAGCTCACTGTTTTTTTTTTGTTTTTTTTTTGTTAGTAAGGAAGAATTTTTATGGCTATTTTTGTTAATTAATGTGAGTGAAAATTTTGGGAATGCTGAATTCTGTTGCCTTTGAAGATTTGTGTGTACATATGATGGAAAAACATTTAAATAAGTCTACATTCCAGAAATTGAAATATGATACTCTGAGTACTAATTTTATTAAATACAATGTGAAATTATAATATATAAATCATGGGAGACATTTCTTGATGTAGTGGTCAAGACTGCATTAGTCCCCATTTCAGATTTCTTTCCTGTCATGAAATTCCAAGGTGATCTTAAGCAATCTATTAATATTGGTTCCACCATCTGCAAACTGCAGTTATAATAATTTGAATGGGAATGTTATATAGATTACTGAGATTATGTATGAATATCTCTTTGAACACTCTGATGAGCTATATTAATTCTGAAAATCATTGTTGTCATCATCATCATTATCATCATTATCACCATCACCACCACTACCGTCATCATCAATAGAAAAGCATAAGAATCTTAGAATTTACAAAATGTAATCTCAAACTTTATTCCTTTTCTTCCACAAGGAAGAAGAGAATGGCTGGCAGTCATATGCGAACTCTGATGTATGTGAAAGAAATATTGGATATTTCTCCTTCATAACATCGGGGTTTCTTGAACTCCTTTTTGGCAATAGTTGGCAGTGAATGGGTGTGTGCAGTTTCCTTGAACCTTGTATTCCAAATTGTTAGGGCAGAAAATCCAACCAGTTTCTAATTATCTTTGTTTTTTCATTTCCTATTTCTCTACCAAAATCTATTTCCCTTTCCTAGGGATAACACACACACATACACACTCTCTCTCTCTCTCTCACACACACACACACAGAATTACTTTAATATTTAATGTGAACTATCACTAAAGTTTATGCCATGGTAGTACACTGAACCATCAGATATCCCAGAGTCCCATTGTACTGGGTAGATATATGATAAATAATTACTGATTCACATCCTAATAATTTGATTTTAGCAAAAGTCAGGCTGCTACAATCTTAGCCTCCAGCTTTCTTTTGTTAATAACACACCATGCTACTATTAAATGTCTTGATCCAGTAAGTTTAGCATTTTTGTACTGGTACTTTTATTTCCATATTTAAAATGAGAACATGAGTACACCAAAGATTACACTTTTGTAAAGCAGAACTCCACCTCTAATTATTACCAAAGAAAATTACTTACATTATAGTAAGATCAGACTTCAAGAGGGCCAGTCTTCCATTCATCACAAATATCTGTTATGTGTGGAGCCCATTTCATACACTAAGCAACTTTGAGAACTCTTTGATTCAGAGCTGGCTCAACATAAATATGCAAATCAATATGGATTGTGTCCAATGAATTGTATCCAGTGGCATCCACCTGCCATCAGAGCAGGCACTCCTAGCCAAATGGATCACACCTCCCCTTATAGCCTCAGTTATCTGCTGTATCTCCTCTGTAGCACCAAGGTGAGGATGGGAGGAGGAAGAAGTCATTCTGTTACACATATGAAGTCACTCATTTTTGACAAAGCAAAATTTACACTTGGAAAGACCTTTCCCTGATACCTATACCTTTAAAACCCACATTTTCTGCTTTCAGAGATGGGTTTGTGTGTTACAGTTTCAGCTGCACATTTCACAAACTAAACTATTTCAGATGCAGGTCTGATCCTTCAAATTGCATTAATTATTTCTCAGAAGTAATGCAAGAAAGATCCTTTGTCAAATATAGTTCTTGCAGTATGAGCCAGTTTTCCCAGTGCTCCAAAGAGAATCTTCTGTGTCTACAGTTTCTTTTTTCTTATTCACTATATAGTTTTTCAAATTTATTATTTTGTATGCTAACAATACTTTACCTATATATTTTCCAAATTGTTCTGAGCACATATTCCTATTATATAGCCATTCTTTGACATGCAGATAGCCATTTGACACTGTCAGCCTAAGAGACATTGGAGCCAGTTAAAGGAAAACTTCTGTCCTGCAGAGGCAATATGCTTGTATAAAATGTTGTGTCTCCATGCACTCATGCATGTATGGGGGGGAGGGGGGAAATTGTATGTTCTTACTGGGATGTTTGTCCATGATGTTTTACAATGACTTTTCTAGAGGTGAGAGGCTCTCACACTAACCCAATCACTGCATAATAATAGTTTCTGAAACTTTTTAACCTCTCTCTACAGCTATAATTGTGTTAATTGCTAACATAACTTGTTTTCAAATCTTTACTAGTGTTAGTTACTAACAATACTTGAAAAAATGATTATTAATGCAAACTAGACACATTGAAAGGAAAAGATTCTTCTTATTAGCAATATAAAAATACATTTTAAAATCCTTGATGCCTTGAATACAAAAGCTCATTTTTCTACATGCATAAACATAAGCAGTAAGCAGGATAATATGCAAAACCAGAAACCACGCTTTGAAGGTCAATACCCTTTTGCTTTCCATATGATTTAATTTTGATAGGTGATAACTGCATTGTTTTAATTAACAGTTGGGAAACATGACATGAGAACTCTATTGTTACAGGACAAAAATTAACCAAGACATCGAAAGGCTCATCCATCCTAATGATATTATAGACAGAGTTGTGTATGACCTTGATAATATCAGGTAGGTTTCATAGTGCCCATTCTTCTTCTCTGGCTTCTCTTTTACATAGGTATTTTGTAGATAGAGTACATAATTTTTAAAAAGTGATGAGTAAGCAAGGATGTGATAGTAAGCTGGTTTTCTAGACTGCATGAATGCTTTCAAAAGCCCTATCAATTTCAGCTTGAGGCAGTCAAGATAAATTTTGACTAGATCCATATCAAACATTTGGTAAGAGGTTATGTGGAAACTTCTTTAGTGTGCTGTAATTTTTATTGTTCTTGTCATGGTTTTTACAATGACAAGAGCATTGTATGTTGTCTTAGAAATATTGATTTTAAAATGGTAGTTTTTAAAATTATTCTTAAAATGTGTTTATTAGTAATTTTCCATGCATGAATCTTGCTTTGATTGATGCTTGAGCCACCTTGGGTCCTGTTTGCTTTAAGGATATAAATTAAACCAATTAATAAGTAAATACATAATTACGTAAAGTAATCCATTTTAATTGTTTTGTGTTTTATTGACAATTAAACCTTATTAAACATAAACCAACAATAAGTTATTCAACTTTTGAGACAAATAAAAAGAGATAAAAATTATTCAGTGGAAATAAATTTTTACGGTTCATATTTTATGATGAATGAGCATTAATGGGATGCTTTACTTAGAATAACCATACTGATAAGCAGCTTAGATTCTGTCTGCTCTACTTTTTTAATTCAATTATATTTTAAACAAATTTAACAAATACTAAATGTGTGTTGGGGAACCCTTCCTAGAATGTAATTAAGTCATAGGAAGAATGACTATAAGTGACATTATTTATAACAATAAGTTATTATGTGTACTGAATATGGTACTATATTAGAATTAAATGACTTCCCAAATATAACCTTACTTTCCTTGTAATTTTATTTCTTAAGTTACCCAGTGCCAGACGAAGGAGATGTTTTGAAGTTTAACTCCAGATTTGAGTCCGGAAATTTACGGAAAGTTATTCAGATCAGAAAGTAAGATATTGTTGTTATTTATTCTAGCGTTGCACAGTAGATGCTGTTAATTTTAAGACTTTTTTTGTTGCACTCATTTTTAGAAATGAATATGACCTCATTCTGAACTCTGATATAAACAGCAATCATTATCACCAGTGGTTTTACTTTGAAGTCAGCGGAATGCGAACAGGCATTGCTTACCGATTTAATATAATCAACTGTGAAAAGACAAACAGTCAGTTTAATTATGGTAAGACCTGTTTTTCTTTCTTATTGCAAAAAATAACTTAGAAAGTGTGAGGAATTAGTCAGTTCTATGAATCCTTCAAACTTTTTTTCTTCATCACAAGGCCAAGGAATTTTGAATGCTTTTAGATCCTGTCCCATCCTCTGAGAAATCTCAGTCTATAATAGGGCTCGTGACTCTTTTAAAATTAACAGCCTTTCTCTAGTGGGTTCTTAACTGACTTTTTCTGTAATTGCATTCTTTAGGAGTTCCTCAAGTCAATAAGGAACAGAACAAATAAAGAAACTGAAGGCAACACATTTAACTCTTTATTCCTTTCTTTCTTGTATGAAAAATAGGACATTTTATCAATATGTGAGAATTGCACAGCATGCCATATATAAAATGAGTAGGTAACAAAGCCTGCTTAAGTAACTAGAATTTGCACTAGTCATTTTGAGTTTTGATTGTTGGCCTACCACTACTAATAATTACAGTATATAAATTATGTGACACAAAGATGAACAGATTACAGAAAATGAGACTGAGTATAGCAAAATCTTCCAATTTAAAAAAAAAACATGCTGAGGAAGAATAAGAGTTGCACAGATTTCTAAGTAGTTGATAAGAAGAGAAAAACCTAGCATAGAAACATGTTAACTGCATTCTGATGTCATCCAATTCTCCAAATCATAATATAAAATGGGGTTGACAACTTAAATAGATCCAATAAATCCCCCTCACAGCTCCATCTCTACTGCTGTTGCAGTGCCAAAATTTCACAGCGAAGGGAAAATTCTGTTTAATGCTGGTGTTTTTTAGGCTTGCCCTGAATTTCAGCAGCATTTCTGCAGTCTTAAAAAGAGCATTGCCTTTTAGTTTTAAAGGAGAATTTCCAGTTTGCTGCTTAAATTTGGTAATGCAGGTTCCCAATGAACTTCAGCAGAGTGGTTTGGGGGACTGGGGGCCACAAAAGTGCCATTGAAGGCATATGCAGCTTGTATATGCCCCTCCTCTGCTTTAAAAGGTTGGTATTAGTCATGTACACGTATGCCCTCTCACTTTCCCTCAAGTGCTTCACTTAATTAATCAAATCAATTTGGAGGTCATGACAAACTGGTTTAAACAAATGCAGTGAACAAATATTGCAAACTCTAGTCTGATCCTAGTCCGCAATGCTAGTTTGGCAGTCTCAGTCATGCCACAGTATCCTCAACTGAAAACTATGTCTTGTCGAGCACAAGAGAAAGCAGAAAAAGCAGACTCTTGTTCTCAGTCCTCCAAATCATATCTTGCTAACAATAGCGATCAGTTCTAATTTTTATTATCCTCATGCTTTCTGAGGATCAAAACCATGACATTCAAATGCAATCATTGCTTTCAATAGCTTATCTCATATACAAAGTTAGAAACAATCCAAAAGAACCTTGAAACGATGAATTGCTATTTAATTTATAATAATATCAGTAATCAAAATAATAACCTAAACTGATGCTGTATCATAGTATATTCAAAATGCAGAATAATTCCTATAATATACACTTCTTCACTGGACAAATACAGCTTTCTAATACATTTTTCCGGAAGGTATGCAGCCCCTGATGTACTCTGTTCAGGAAGCGCTAAGTGGACGACCCTGGTGGATTCGTGTGGGAACAGACATTTGTTACTACAAGTAAGTTTTACAGTATTTAAATCAAATATTGAATTAATACCCTAGAAAAAATAACTTGAAATTTACTAACAGAGAGCTGTATGCAACACTAGACATCCACTGGAGGGAGTGTATAATCCAGATTTAGGGAAGGAGCAATCTTCTCTTCCTGCTGCAGCCCTGAACATTGGAAAAACCTGTTCTACAGAAACCTGTAAAGGATATAAAAACCCCCAGCTTTTATTAGTTTGTACTAGAAGTAATGTTTGGAGAAGTGATGGGTGTCTTTAATTTATTTACATTCAATGGTAGAAATAATTGTCACTGCATCTTTAAACTAAAGTTGACATTTTATTTCTAGGAATCACTTTTCAAGAAGTTCAATTGCAGCAGGAGGCCAGAAGGGAAAATCCTACTATACAATTACTTTCACAGTCACTTTCCAACATAAGGACGATGTTTGTTACTTTGCTTACCATTATCCATATACTTACTCAGCTTTAATGGTAAGTTAATTTTCACTCGGATAGATTCATGGTAACTTGTTTCTATGTATGATTTATTTTAACATTAAACCAGCTTTATTAGAAAATAACTAAAAGTTGAGGAAATTAAATCAATGGGGCATGGTAGCAAATGCCATAAAACATCAGCATTAGGCTTTACACTCTTAGGTCTAGTAAGTCAAGGCTTTGCAGGTGTAGACTATATAGTTCTTACTTTTGGTTATTATGTGTACAGTATATAAAAAATAAAAATTGGATATAAAATAAGAATCCAAATAAATGTAAAATATAATACTTTTATTTTGCACTCTACCACACAGCTTTCATACTAGAGGTGACACTTTGTAAAGGCCAAGTGAAATCAGCCACTTACAGTTATATTACCAAGTGTTAAGGATTTTTAAAAAAAAAATAGCTAGTGGGTTTTTTCCTGCCATAACAGAAGAAGAAATGTTCTGGCTGGACTGCTTAGAATGTAATAGAACATGTCTTCTTACATTTAGGCTGCCTGTGAGCAGAATTCCACACATGGAAAGTCCCCAGTGGAGGAGTGGAAAAGCAATTTCTCTTTCCACTTGCAGTTCCCCATGCACACACCTGTTAAAGAGCCATTTGAGAGAGTCAGGGCATCAGATGTCATGGTAGATAGCATAAGAGCTGCAGAAAGAAGAGAGGTCAGCAGAATTTGCTTCTTTCCTTGGAAGTACCTCTTGTGGACCTTACTCTGTTCATTGAGCCAAAGGAACCCTTATAGTCTTAGCAGGACAATGCTAATCCAACCTATATTTTCTATATGCAGCCAGTGTTGTCCATCAGTGTTCTGTTTTTAATTGTGTTTTCAGTTGATTGACTTTTATGTTATGTTTTACTAAGTATTTTATTTGAATACTGTATTTTCATACTGTTAGCTGACTTGAGCATCTTTGGGAGCAGAAAGTCAGGGTAGTAATTTAATAAATATGTAAATCCCTGTTTGGCCATGGAAACCCACTGGGTGGCCTTGTGCCAGTCACACACTCTCAGCCTCAGAGGATGGCAAGGGCAAACCCCCTCTGTACAAATGTTGCCAAGAAAACGCTGTGATAGGGTTGCCTTAGGGTTGTCATAAGTCAGAAACAACTCAAAGGCACATAGCACACACAAAATGATAACTGTTGTTATTGTTATGTGCCTTCAAGTTTATTCTGACTTTACTCTGGCAACCCTATCCTAGAGCTTTCTTGGCAAGATTTATTTAGGGGATGTTTTGCATAGTCTCCCTGTATGGCACAGAAAGAATGACCTACTCAAGACGGTTTCCCTGGTCTCTAGGTCTTGTTGGTTACATGTAGCAAGGAAAATGTGGTTAAAAATTAAAGACAATCCAAAACCATACACAGAAACAAAGTTAGAATGAGTCAGTGTAAGACTGTTACTGAGTATTTTTAAGCAGTTTTTTTAAAAAAATAATTATTTATAAAGTTTCTGAAAATGAAAGGTGCTGAGCTACAAGTAAAAGATATACCAAGCTATGGACATAGGTTTACTGTCTCATTCTTTTTGCGATGAAGATGCATCTCCAAAAACTAGAATCAACACACAATCCTCAGCAGATATATTTTCGACAAGATACTTTGTGTGAGACCCTCTCAGGAAACAACTGTCCTATTGTAACGGTAACAGCCATGCCAGAATCAAATTACTATGAACATATTTGTCAGTTCAGTAAGTATAACCTTTTCCTCTTCTTTGCTGTAATTAGATTAAAATAGTATCAAATGAAAAAGCTGTATTTTTGGCTTCCCTATGATTGTAGGTACATTTTTCTCCAATCCTATGATTATGGGAGCATATACACATATAGTTATATTATGGGTACTCAGTAAAATATAGTGGGCACATCCCCTAAGAGTAAATATTTTAAGCCCTGTTCATGTCACTGGGTGAGAATTATTTTATTTTTTGCTTGATGGAACAATTAGAGTGTAATCCTTTGGTTCCTGGGAAGGCATACTAGGCCATAATGGAATTACAGAGTTTCTTCTTTATGCTGAAACGTCTCAGTGTGTGGAAATGGAAGCCCTGTACAAAGGTTGTTGCTATCTTGATGGTGATTCTTTGGTTGACTGGGTGGTCTTAAGCACATCTGGTTCCTTGATACCCCTCCTCCCAAAGCTGGAGCCTGGACCTATCCTAATTCATTCCTCATCTGGTGTCAGTGAGAGGGGAAGTTAAAAGGAAAAACCCAGCTGCATCCTGCTGTAGCTATAATAAATTGAAAAGGCATAGTAAGGTGCTACAGATTGCCCTCTAGCAATCCATCCCTTTATTTAGAAGCTGCTTTTTTCTTTAAGACTTTGGTTTTTTTTCAAGATGCTGATGATGGCAAGGTCGGCAGTTCAAGACCCAAGTGCCATGTGATGGAGTGAGCTCCTTTCACTAGTCTCAGCTTCTGCCAACCTAGCTGTTCGAAAACATGTAAAAATGCAAATAGATAAATAGGTATCACTTCAGTAGGAAGGTAACAACGTTCTGTGAAGTCATGCTGGGCACATAACCACAGAGTCATCTTTGACAACGCTGGCTCCTTCAGCTTAGTAACGGAGATGGGCACTGCCCCCTACAGTCGGATATAACTGGACAGACTTGTCAAAGGGAAAACATTTACCTTTTTACTTTTCCCCCCAAACTGGGATTTGAAGCAGCTTCTAGCCTTTGTAAAATGGCTCTGTTGAAAGTCTCTGGATGAATCGAGCTCACAGTATTCATAAACTGCATGACTGTAAATAATGTGGTCAGAAATTACTGAAACGACTATATTTTATATTTAATTTCTTGTTTGTGAATTAATAATAAGCAGATTGCTATGATGAGTGATTGGTTGTATAATACCATTTTGTTTGTGTTCATTTTAGGAAATCGTCCGTATATTTTCTTATCTGCTCGTGTACATCCTGGAGAAACTAATGCAAGCTGGGTTATGAAGGGAACACTGGAATATCTCATGAGTAATAATTCTACTGCCCAGAGTTTACGAGAATCCTATATTTTTAAAATTGTACCAATGCTTAATCCTGATGGTGTCATCAATGGAAAGTAAGTTTTTAACTGAAAGCAGTAGTAAGGTTAATACTATATGAACAATCCTAAACCCTGTGAGGCTCCTTCAGTCTGGAGCAGTCTTTCTGCCTTCCTAATCCTGAACAGAGCTAGAGCTTTATGTATTTTGTTTTATTATTTTGTGTAGATTTAATGGATTACTATCTTTTGCACTTCCATGATTTACATTAATATGTCTTGCCAACTTTATTTAAGATCTTACGCATGAAAGTTTCTACTACTAAAAACTGAGGGCAGGGAGGTATGGCTCTTTCAGGACAAGTTGAAATCAGATTGGGGATGGGTGAGATGTATTTTTTCAGTATCTTACTTCATTTTAACAGAACTTTATTTTTATTGAACAGCTAAGGACAAGACTTAAAAGAAATTTCCTTTTTTCTTAATAAGATGGCAGTGGAACTTCTAACACCCACAAAAGTTATGACCATAACATTACTCGGGGAGGAAAACATTTTTATTTGGCAAAACAAGATTTTACTGTAATTATATTTCCCTTGTAGTCATCGTTGTTCTTTAAGTGGGGAAGATTTGAATAGACAATGGCAAAATCCAAATGCAGATCTGCATCCCACAATTTATCATGCCAAAGGACTGCTCCAGTATTTGGCAGCTATAAAACGTTTGCCGCTGGTAAGTCTGTGTTTACACAGCTTAATTCAACTGAAGACATGCTGTCTTTGCATAAAAATGCTATTACTTTGCAAAATGCTATTACTTTGATAATCAATTTTTGTGTACTTATGAGGGGGTATTGTAAAAGTTTTAATTATCACCTTTAAAATTTTTTGACAGAAAGTTTATTTTGATGTGTAGTTGTTAACTTATTTCTACGTAGTCACCATCCAGATTTACACATTTTTCCCAGCGTTTCTTGACCCTCCGAATACCGTTATTTTAGAAGTCTGCAGACTGCGCCTTAAACAACACTTCCACTTCATGAATGACATCATCTGTGCGGTCAAATCCGCGACCCTGCAACAGATTTTTTATTTTTGGGAAAAGAAAAAGTCATTTGGTGATGATGACACTGACAAAATTTCATCAATATACCATAATAACTTCTGGGTGGTTATTATTACTTTATGATACCCCTCATATGACTGGTTGAAATACGAAGATGATTCGTTTGCTTCAACTGGATGATTAAAAGTCTTCTTGTGCACTGCCATCTTGTGTCTGTTAGCGTGGTTACGCAGCACGTGATGTTCCATGTCAGCGTGTGGCACCAGAGTCGCCACCTTCTAGGATGCAGGCAGCAGCTTGTGTGCTGGAGAAGCACCTCTCCCCTTCCAGACAGAGTACAGAGACACTTCAGATAGGCATCTCAGATGAGGCTTTTAATCTTGGTTCCTCTATGTATAAGGCTATTATACCACTGTACATCAACCACGATCCACCGACAACACACAACAATCCACCAACTCACAACCGTCTCCACAGTCACCACACATGAGTCCTGAGGCAACTCCCTTATAAAGCCAAGGCTCCATGTGGCCTTCTGGCCCTGCCTCTTCCTTTTGACACCTGTCACTCAACCATGGTGACTTGGCAGTTTTGCCGCCTTTCTGCAGTGCTTTATTGCACCAGGTGACCATCTTCCGATGTTACTTCCCTTGACTCACATTGTACATTTTCCCTTGGGACTCCATCCCAACAGTGACAACTCCAATCGGTATTGGAGTTCTGCTGGCAAAATATGAAATTTGGGTTTATTTCCCATCACTCAGACATTCTTTTTGATAACAACACCTGCACCCCATGTGTTAATGTGTGGATGGGCAAACAAGTGACCAAAGAGGTGGCTATGTTTGCCAGGTCAAGTTTGTCCTGCATTCTTTTTTTTTTTTTTTTAATTGCAAATGAGAAGATCTTTTTGTTTTGTTTTTAAACATGTTTGAGACATTTGGGAAATGTTTAGTGTTCTTAACAAATTTTCTTCCTCAGGATTTATTCATTGAAGATTCTATTGTTATATGAAATAACATTTTTAAAAGATTAACATTGTTATTCCATTGCATTTATTAATATTTCTGTAATAGCTCCATCTCCTATTTTGGACCACATTTTACTTTGAGCAACTACAATGTAACGATCCCAATTTGATTGTCTGAGCATTTGCCTGCAGTTTTGTTTGTTTATTTTTTTACAGCTTGTCCCATCCCTATCCTTCCTCTTCTTTAGCAATCTTTAAAAAAACCCAAAACAGTTTCTTTGATATGTGAATCAGGAAATGGTTTAGCAGGGAGCCTTTGAACCAGGGATTCCTTCTTCTGACATAAGAAACTAAGGTTTAAAGTGAGATATCTTTGTAAAATCTAGGCATGCAAGATGAGCCTGCACCATTTCTCTAATTAGATAAATCATAGTATGTTGGACTATTACATCTGAGCCAGACATCTGACACCCTATTTAGGAAAATCTATAGATCAAACTAAGAAAAGGCATCTCAGAAATTGAGCAAATAATATTCTCCTGATGAGTTGGAATGTGAAAACTATTTTTGATATGTTTAAGGATTTATCTTAATTTTTTGGAAAATATTGTTTCTTGTAGGTTTTTTGTGATTATCATGGTCATTCTCGTAAGAAAAATGTATTCATGTATGGCTGCAGCATCAAGGAAACAATGTGGCATACTAGTGCTGCCTCTTGTGATCTGGTTGAAGACCTCAGTTATCGGGTGAGTTACATTTAATCAGTATGAGGACACAACAGACTTTCATTTCCTGTTTAGTTTTTGTCTTGTGATACCTGTTGAAAAATAACTTAGCAGTTAATAGTGCTTTTGTAGAAACTTAAGATAACAAATCCTACCATTACAATATTTTGTACCACTCCCATTATTTTCATTTGGTTCTCAGTTTCTCTGCACAGATGAGTAATGCCCAAAGAAAACTGATTAGTACTTGAGGAAGAATCATAACTGTGAGACAGTATATAGTTTGTTTGCTGATGGTTTTGATTGGTCACCAACATATCCAGACATCATTTATTCTCCATGAGACTGAATATACAGTCCACACAAATGGCAGAATTCAAAGATATAGCTGTGTTAGTCTGTATAATTAGTTTTAATAGTAGATAGATTCTGCAGTACCTTTAAGACTAACTGAAAACAAAATTAAGTTGTCATCATGAGCTTTTGTAGACTTCAGTCTACTTCTTCAGATGCTTGTAGAATATTAGGGGGACCTTCACGTGCTCATCCTCCAATGTAATTTATGCCATACTGTGTCATCAGTGTCCATCAGCACTCTACATTGGGCAAACAGGCCAGTCACTACTCCAAAGGATAAATAGACATAAATCAGACACTGGGAATGGAAATACCCTAAAACCGGTGGCAGAACATTTCAGTCTCTCTGGGCATTCTATCTCAGACCTCAAAACAGTGGTCCTTGAACAAAAGAATTACAAAAAGAGATTGGAAAGAGAAACAGCAGAATTGGAGTTCATCCATAAACTACAGTCCCTTAGCAATGGATTGAATAGAGACAATGGCTTTCTGACCACTACACACATTTCAACATTATCTGACCCAATCCTCAGGAGGGATGTCCTACACTCATAAATCCGCTACTTCTGAGTTCTCCTCATGCTAACCAAGTCTGCAGGAGCCAACATTCTTTTTTAGTTTTCTTCCATTGAACTCCTGCCCTCTGTCTGTTCCTGGCTTCCATTCCACCACAGGCATCTGAAGAAGTAGACTGAAGTCTATGAAAGCTCATGCTGACAACTAATTAATTTTTTTCAGTTAGTCTTAAAGGTGCTGCAGTATCTATATACAATTATATCCACAAAAATGGGTAATTTCCTCTTGCCAACTCAGTCAAGTAGGATCCCCCAACATTCCAAACCGTTAAGTCCATTGCTTCTAACCTCTCTTTTCTCAGTTGTTTCTTTCCTGCCTTGCCAACTGGTCAGGGAATTCCCTTCTCTCCACGGAGATTAGTTATTTACAGAAATTTGAATATAGGAAGATTTAAAACCAACCAATTATTCAGTATACTATTACTTTGGGAAATAAATAATAATAATAATAATAATAATAATAATAATAATAAAGTATTTTTATCCCGCCCCTCTGCGTAATGCAACGAGCAGAAAGAATGGCTGCTGATTCAGGAAATAAACAGAAACAGAGAGATTTAGAGGATGGTGTTGGCAATGTTTTAATGATGGACAAATGTAAACGACAATCAGAAAGCAGGACAGAGCTTTCTGATGCCCCAAAAGCTGCAAGTAAGCAGTCTGTAGAGGGCAAGGTCCATGGAGACTGTACATTATTTTCTGGCGTATAAGACTACATTTTAACCTGCAAAATCTGGGGTTAAAGTGGGGGCATCGTCTTATACGCCGGGTATAAGGAGGTTCATGATAGGTTTGCCTTAGTGTCATCATCAGTTGGAAATGACTTGAAGGTGCACAGCAACAGCAACAGTTTTGGAAGTCGTACTCTTCCCAAACTCTATATTTTAACTGGAAAAGTGGGGGTTGTCTTATATGCCCAGTCGTCTTATACGCCGAAAAATACGGGTAGTACTTCGGCCAAAAGTGTGACAGGTTACTGAATCAGGTACAGAGTAGCTACTTAAAAAGATTTTTCTCTCGTCCAACGTGAGTCAGAAAACCAGTCACTGCAGCAGTGGGAAAACCCAGTTGTAATAGGTGAAGTACAATCAAATAAAACTAGAAAAGTAAAGAAGAATACAGTAAAGATAAAATCTAAGGTAAAGAGCATACCTGGGTCATCAGTTACAATTGGTGCTGCTTGCATGGAGAATCCACTTCTGGTTGCCATTTTGAAAATGGCAGTTCGGCCCACAAAAAAAGGTGAGTCAAAGTAAGGGAACCGACCAATCAGCTTCAAACACAATCCACAAAGAAACAATGATAGACAGTGCATTGGAGTACAACCAGCAGGGAAAGCAAGACTCAGGAAGTTTCGTTGATGCATTCAGTGATGATTTAGCAAACCAATTCATAAATTATTTAACAAACACAATGAAAGGAATACAGTACTAGATCAGGCTTCTTCATCTATAGCAGGGGCCGGCAACCTACGGCACCCGGGCCGATTTTGGCCCAGGTCGCCGGACTTACCGGCCCAGGCGGACTCCTGCTGCCGCGCGCCACTGCGCGTTTTGCCCTCTGAGTGGCTGCGTGCTGCGGCTGCCATTTTGTTTTCCAAAATGGCGGCCGCGACACGTTTGCGCATGCGCAGGAGTGCTGCGCATGCGCAAACGAGTGGTGGCCGCCATTTTGGAAAACAAAATAGCGGCTGAGAGTTGCGGCCGCCATTTTGTTCTCCAAATTGGCGGCCGCAACTGGTTTGCACATGCGCAGTACTCCTGCGCATGCGCAAATGCGTCGCGGACGCCATTTTTGGAAATCAAAATGGCGGCCACGACATGTGCCACGGCGGCGGCTGCTGCGCGCGGTGGTGGGTGAGCGCGCACGCCGCCATTCCCCCCCCACTCGGCCCGGTGGAGACCAGGACTTTGGGGGACCGGCCCAGGTCTCCAAAAGGTTGCCTACCCCGATCTATAGCAACTGTAACCAATGTTAGGACCCAAATAAATCACACTCCATCATCTAGGGGTGATGAAATTCATCAAGTGATATAGTTAAATGCATTACGAGATTTAATGAGAGCAGACATTCAAATGGGCATAAATTCATGAAATGAACAACAGAACTTAGAACCCAATGTTGATAGAACAAAACATATTGATTACAGAAATTCATCCGAAACCACATATATGATAAATAGTTTAGCGAATTTGGATAAAAATTATTTAATCAATATAATCAATTAGTTGATTAGAAAGGACTCACAAGGTCAAATGAGCAATGTCAGAGAGACATGATTTTAATGCAATGTCATCTAATGAAGTGTATAGCTCAAGATCAGGTAGAGGAAATGTAGAACAGAATATAGACAAAGATTTAGAGACAGTCGTAAGAAAAAACAAAAGACAAAAAACATGGAAAATCTGGAAAATTATGACAATGTCAAGGTAGAAACATATACACATAATATACCATTACAGACCATTTCAGATGAGGACACTGGCTTAGCAGATGCATCAGAGGAAAATTCAGACTCAGATACATAATAATAATAATAATAATAATAATAATAATAATAATAATAAAATTTATTTGTACCTCGCCCAATGGATACCCAATCAGGGCGGCTTACAGATTTAAAATCATAGTCCACATAAAACATATAGTACAGAAAACCCACCCCCCCTTAAAACAATATTAAATCAACAATTTGTTAAAATCAACAGAATTTAAAATTAAAATCCACACAGAATAAGTAGGCCTGACTGAATGATCCCCTCCATCTAACGATGGAGCCACGTAGGAGCATCTTTAGCACGACTGCTTATGTCCGGGGTGGGTTAACTAGTCTGGAAAGGCCTGCCAGAGGAGATCCATCTTAATAGCATTTTTAAAGCTATCCAAGGATGTTAATAGACGGATCTCGTCCGGCAGGTCGTTCCAGAGCCTGGGGGCGACAGCTGAAAAAGCCCTCCGGGAGGTAGCCGCAAGCCTCGATTTCTGAGGCTGCAGCACATTCCTCCCAGAGGACCGAAGAGCGTGGGGAGGATTGTATGGGAATAGGCGGTCCCTGAGATAGCTTGGGCCCAAGCCATTTAAGGCTTCAAAGGTGATAACCAACACCTTGTACATGGCCCGGAAGCTGATAGGCAG
>CM034703.1:82578521-82594913 GCA_020142125.1 Phrynosoma platyrhinos
ACACGGAAAAATAATACGTATTAGGTCGGGATTTCTTTTGGATTCTGTGTGCTTTGGACCCTGTGTGATAAGGTCCATACAGAGCACTGGCATGTCAGGAAGCGGGGCAGGCAGGAAACTCTTTTCTGATATTCTATTTGAAGACGTAAGTGAGTCATGTGATTGAATACTCCTCCATACAAAAAAAAGTGATATCCAGATACAGGTTTACTATCTCATCTGTTTTTTGACAAGTAGACCCAGTGGAGTCCCTGCTCAGAGTGTCACTCAGTAAGGCCAGGGCTTCCAGGGGGTGAGGCTTCTGGAGGCACCTTGATGCACACCTGCTGCATAGGCTACACAAGGCAGGGAGAGGGGCCCTCTGCCATCTCAATCGCTGCCCTGTGCTGCTCTACTCACATGTAAGTGGCATAGGGCAGGGGGTGGTGGTGGTTTCCTCAGAGAGAAACCCTGCAGCTGGAGCACATGCCCACTCTTCCCAACTGCTCTGTCCTAGGCTTTTCCCCTGTTGAAGAAGCCCGGGATGGAGGAGAAGCACTCTCCAGGGAAAAAGCCTGGGACAGAGAAGCAAGAGGTGTGTGCTCACTTGTCCTTGCAGACTGCTCCATCCATGGAGAGAAAGCCCCAGAGGGAGCAGCCTGCAAGGATGCATGCGTGATCATCACTGTTGCCGTCCTCCTCCTCCTCTGTCCCAAGTGTCCTGGAGCAGCTGGGAAGGAAAGGAGAGCCCAACTGGGTGTCACCCCTTTTCTTGGTGTCATCTGGTGTGGACTGAACCCTTCGCATGCTCCTAGTAATACCACTGAGTAGACCTTATGTGTCCATTCATCTTCATGCCCAAATTCCTTCTGAAGTTAGCAGTTAATTTGAAACTTTGAGAAAACATGTTTTTGGTAAGTTTAAGCATTTAATTATGTGTATATTTATTGATCTAATTACTAATTTATTTTTTATTTAATATGCACATAGTTAGTGTGCTCTAGATACATTGTTTATATTTTCCAGTTCATATATGGTTTTGATAGAAGTATAGTAGTGCCTAATTGGGTTTCTTTATGCATATCACTAGAATCTGTTTTCAGTGCGAACCAGAGAAAATTGAGAATGCTTGATTCCATTTTTGTCATTATACCTGTTCAAAACACAAAGACTCTGCACACTCAAATTTTCAGTTGGTCTTTAGTGTACCTAACTTTATCTTGAGTCTATTTCCTCTCCCATTGTTTTCCTGAGATATCATGGATCAAAGGCAATACAAAATTGGTACCAAGACATTAATGATGAAGATAACATTTCTTCACATGTGGTTTATCTTTGTGGAAAAAGTCCAACTGAGTTTTTCCCTATTTTGTTTTGGCAAAATTGGGGGTCAGCTTTGATATATATATATATATTTTGGAATTAATAAAAATATTATATTGTTTAATATTAGGAGAGATTACCTTATTTTGTATTTGGCCATAAGGAACTTTTTTTTTCTAAAAAGCAGTCAGTTTACATTGTTTATATTTGTCCATCTGCTTTCTCTTCCTGTTGAGTCACCAGCCATATTTTATATTGTAGGTTAAAATTAATAAATATGCAAAATTTGAACAGAATAATAATAAATTCATAACAAATACATTTTATTATTCAAAACTTTACTACACATGTACAATTGCAGGGTTTTAACCAGTATGTGTTTGCAGCCTAAGCAAAACCAGTGATGTGCGAGCCAGAATTCCATGGGAAACTTGACCTGTCAATTTTGGGTAGCGTGCTGGTTCCCAGTGCTTCTTGTAGGAGGAGCAACTAAACCACTTACATTTGGTTGAGTATGATGTCTGAACCAGCAGGAGCCAACACTCTACCTTGTCCTTCCACCAACAAGTCAGAGAAATAACCCTTGGCTTTTTGTACAGTTATTTCTATGGCTTCTTGGGGGAAAGACAGACAAACAAATCTGCATGTGCCAGGTTCATATGTAATGCTAAACAAGCCACAGGCTGAAGGCTGTAAAAGCAGGAACTTTCAGGCAGCAAGCAAGCTGGATCAGGCAGTAGGAATCAGTAGACCATCTCACCCCCAATAAACTACAGTTAAGTAGAATAACAACTTCTTATGACCTGCAAGCCTCAACATGTTTTCTTAGTGGGGACATACAGGTGTTACAGTTCTCATCTGGGCAGGAATGGTTGAAGCAGTTCCTCTTGGTTATAGTAGCTTCTCCAGAAACAATATGACCACAGGCCCAGCATTTTCCCAAATGTCAACTGGTATTTGAGAAGTATCAGAATGCCATGCAGTGTTATGCAGTGAAGCAAAATTGTGGATCTGGCCCCAAATGGATACTTTTTAGTAAATGTAAAAGTTTACTTTGCCACCAGAATAGAGAGGAACTGTTTCTATATCTGTGTGCTGTCTGTATTGTTAAAAAAAATAATACTGTGAGTGGTGGGGATTTATAACATGGTATTGGCATAAAAAGCTGTGCTTCTGTTTCCCATCTTTTTCATGGAAGGTAACAGAGTTGCACTCTTGAACTTTATGGAATAATTTTCCTCTTTTGAAATTCTTTTGACTATTTTTTAATCAAAATGTTACTTTGATAAAATTATTTTGATGCAAAACACCACATATCATGCAAGTCTGATTTGGGGTTCTTTTTTTCCATTTCTGAGGACTTTCTGAGTTGAAATGATAAAATTACATATTAAATATATTATTTCTATCCAGTAATTTAGTGTAATAAATACTGGAATCTTACTTTTAAATATTGTACCTCTCAGGCAAAAGTTGCCATTTGTGCCAACTTTCAGATGTTAGTTTAGCGAGGTATATTGCACTTCTTGTAGCTGAAGAAAGACAGCAAATACTCAATTTAAATAAAGCTATTTAAACAAATATGTACAAAGCCAGGAAATATAGGTTTTAAAATTATTATTCATTGTACTGCTGTAATGATAAACTGTGATGTTATTCTGCATGATCCCCATATAATTAATTTATCAAATAAATGTATAATAAAAGAATGATGACCATCTTGTTCTGTATAAGTTTATTATTATTATTATTATTATTATTATTATTATTATTATTATTATTGAGCAAGGGAGGGGTAGGAAGTCTTTAATAAGAGAGAACCTTGTTATATGTTAAAAGCAATTTTTGAACCAAACTAAAACAAACTGCTAATATTCTTGGCTCAGAGCAGCAAGGGGACTGGGGCTAAACACCAACTGAGCCTAGTCTCAGCTTCCAGCTGAGCCAGATAACAGAGCGCCACCAGAGGACCAGGCAGGCAAGTGGAGGAAGGAAGAAGGCGACCAGCCATCTCTGCCATCCCCCAACCATGCAGAAAGAAGTGAAGAAACTAAAGGAGGGAGGGGGTGGGGATGGGGATGGCCTAAAGGAGGGAGGACACAAGGGAAGGGAAGGAGGGAAGCCCAAGGAGGCATAAGGATGGGTAGGAAAGCAAACAAACAATAGGAGGAATAATATAGGGAGACAAACAACTACTGGGCAGCAGCAGCAGTAGTGGTGGGTGTCGCTGACAGGAGTGAATTGTGACACCATAGCTAACATTGGTTGGCACTGTGCACAGGGAGGTAGGTGTAGGTGGCCCTCCTTGTGTAATCCCATAACCTAGTAAGCCCTATGATGAGACACCCCAAGTAAGACACAGGCAGGATCAGAGCATTAACAGAAAGGGAAGGAGGGAGACATAAAGGAATATCACATTTGCAAGATTAGCCATGGCATAAGAAAGATGCCAAAACAAATAGTAGACACTCTTAGGAAGGCAAATGGCCCCCAAAGCAGCATTACACATAAAATAGGAACGTGGAATGTGAGAAGCATGAGCCAAGGAAGCTAGTCATAGTAAAAATGGAAATGAAACGCATGAACATAGCAGTACTGGGGGTAAGTGAGCTAAAATGGACAGGAATGGGCCACTTTGAATCAGACAACCACACTATTCTACTCAGGCATTGAAAAGACAAGAAGAAATGGGGTGGCTTTCATACTAAGAAAAGATGTAGCAAAAGCAGTCAGAATGCAAATACAATGCAAAATCAGACTGAATCATTTCAGTAAGACTCCATGGGAAACCTAAGAATATCACCATAATTTAAGTGTATGCACCAACCACAGAGCCAGAACAGGAAGAAATTGATAAATTCTATGAAAGAGTACAGGAAGAAATTGACAGCACACCAACACAGGAAGTCAAACTGATAATTGAGGATTGGAACACAAAAGTTGGAAGCAAAGAAGAATCAAAAACAGTAGGCAGATTTGGATTAGGCAAAAGAAATGAAGCAGGTGAGCATCTGATAGATTTTTGTGAAGCCAACAACCTATTCATTGCAAACACATTTTTCATACAACCAGAAAGAAGGCTATACACATGGGCATCACTAGATGGTCAACACAAAAATCAAACAGATTATATAATTGGAAGCAAAAGATGGCGAAACTATATTGGTGGTCAAGACTAGACCAGGCACCGACAGATCATGAATTGCTCATATCAAAAGTAAGAGTAAGACCCAAGAAGAAAACAAAACCAGTGATTATACCAAAATATGATCTAAATTATTTCTCAACAGAATTTACTGGCAACATAAGAAACAGATTCACACTACTAAGCATAATAGACTGAGAACCAGAGGAACTATGGATTGAAGCCAGGGATATAATAAAAGAAGAATGCAAACAGACACTTTCAATAAAAAGAAAGAGAAAAAACATGGATTACATAAAAAATACTACAAGCAATAAAGAAAAGAAGAGAAGAAAAACAAAAGAGAGACAGGAACAAACTAAGAATGCAACAATACAATGGCTTGTGCAGAAAGATAAAGAAAATTGCTCCAATGACCAACACAGAGAAATAGAAGTCAACAACAAAAAGGGAAGAACAAGAGATCTATTTCACAAGATCCAGGAAATCAATGGAAAATTCATACCAAGGACTGGGAAGCTCTATGGCAATAAAGATAACATAATTCAAGGCCAGGAAAGAATAAAAAGATGTTGGATGAAATACACAGAAGAATTATACAAAAGAGATGACAAAATGAAGGACACATGGAACATAGAGCCATACAAAGATGAACCTCCAAATTCTAAAAAATGAGGTGGAAACTGCAACAAGAGAAACAGCAAAAAACAAATCACCAGGAACAGATGATATTCCAATTGAACTGCTGCAATCCACATTGACAGAGTCAACTCTAGTGCTAACCAACATATGTCAACAGATATGGAAAGTGATCAATATACATTTCTATCCACAAAAAGGGACTGCAGCAACTATAGGACTATAGCACTGATCTCCTACGCTAGCAAAATCATGCTCAAAATTCTGCAACATAGACTCCAACTATACATGGAGAGAGAAATCCCAGAGGTTCAAGTGGGGTTCAGGAAAGGAAGAGGCACTAGGCACCACATTGCAAACATATGATGGCTAATGGAGAGCAAAAAGGAATTCCAAAAGAAAATCAGCATGTGCTTTATAGACTATAGCGAAGCCTTTTACTGCATAGATCATGAAAGGCTATGGAATGCTCTTAAAGATATGAGAGTGCCAACACATCTGATAGTGCTAATGAGGAATCTGTACTCAGGACAAGAGGCTACTGTCAGAACAAAACATGGAGAAACAGAATGGTTCCCAATTGGCAAAGGGGTCAGGAAACCTTACTGACCTGGAACACCTACTAAGGAGATCAAAGAAGAAAGTGCAAAGGGAGGCTTAATGTTGAACAAAAAGAAAACAAAAATAATGACTACCGAGGACCTTCACAAGATCAACCTAGACAATGAAGAAATAGAAATAGTAAAAGAATTCCCATACCTGGGATCAAACATTGATAGAAATGGGGACTGCAGTCAGGAAATGCGAAGAAGATTAAGAATGGGGAGGGTGGCTATGAAAGAACTAGAAAAGATTCTAAAATGCAAAGATATAAAACGCAGAACAAAAGTTAGAATCATACAAGCCATTGTATTCCCCATTACCATTCATGGATGTGAGAGCTGGACAGTTAAGAAAGATGATAGGAAGAAAAGCAATTCATTTGAGATGTGGTACTGGAGAAGAGTGCTGGAGGTCCCATGGACAGCCAAAGGACAAACAAATGAGTCCTAGAACAGATCAAGCTGGAAGCCTCCCTAGAAGCCGAGATGACCAAACTGAGGCTGTTGTACTTTGGACACATCATGAGAAGAGAGGACTCTTTGGAAAAAAAACAATAATGTTGGGAAAGGTGGAGGGATGTAGGAAGAGAGGAAGGCCACATGCTAGATGGATGGACTCTTTTAAGGAGGTCATGGGTATTAAGGGGTTGCGGGAATTAAGCAGAGCAGTGGAGGACAGATGGTCTTGGAGATGTCTCATCCATAGGGCCGCCATGGGTTGAGACTGACTTGAGGGTAGTTAACAACAACAAATATATTCTTGGCATTTTTGTAGTTTTGTTAAAGCTGATCAGCAACAAGTTGGATATGCTATATTTTTCCAAGTGGCCTTTGAGTTCCCATATTTATTCAGTGCATTTTGTGTGAAATGTACATGCTAAAAATTGGTATCTTCCATAACAGAAATAGCAAGTTCTGTGCCTTTAATGCTACGAATGGACATATTACCTCTCTATACCAATTTCTCTCTGCATATAACATACAATGAAAAAATAAGCTAAAATGCATTTCCAGTCACTGCATGTGTATGTAGAACACTAAAAAATAGTCAGTGCTATTTTCTGATATCTAACCATTTCTATATAAGCCAATATATATTTGTGTTCTGCTAGATATATTTATTAAAGTGATTAAAATACAGCAAAGATTAAAAGCAAAACATTTTAATTTTGGTTTTACTTTAAAACTTCCATATTTCTGTTGTAAATATATGGGTTAAGTGAATAAATGGATCCTTGTGATATATATACTGCCCTTTTAAAAAAAAGTTGAAGGGAAAAATATCTTACACAACCAGAACTAATAAGTTAAGGCCTTTGAGGGCCAGGAAGCCTCACATAACCAATCTTAATAAGGATAAATACTGAAGTGCAAGAAGGAGTTTATAACAGACTTTGAAGCCGCCATGAGGGATGCTACCCTTTAAGTGCTATTGAAATGAAATTCAAGTGCACTCAAGTTAAAGAACTATGAACAATGTGAGACTCTTTCAGAGAATTTCATTTTTTATCTTAAGAAAGATAGTTGGTTGCCATGGGGTTAAAAAAATTAAGTATTTAACAGAATTTGGAGTTCACAATCATTAATTATGGGCTTGCTCAATAATATCTGTACAGTCCAATTTTAACAATAGGATACAGTGGGATTGTTCTCTAAATAAGAAAATTCCTTAACGTATTTACCATAGTCTCAGTGCTATTCAGAACTTGGGTTAGACTTCTGTTCAACAAGGTATTTGTTCGGCAGGACTTAAACTGGTGTAAAGTTATTCTCATTAATTTGCTTTGTTGTATCTGTTTTTATTTTTTACTTGCCTTTCCCCACTATTGCTACCAGCCTATGTCCTAGAGTAGTCCATGGGTTGTATTTAATGATTCTTTCTGACAGAAGAATGCTTTCCATTATGAGAAAGGAAGCTTTGGATCTGGTTCACTAGGTAAGATAGAAATAAAAACAATCAACACCTTTTTAAAAATAGAAAAGATGCAATACATCAGTAACTCATTGTAGAAATGGAAATTCAAAAGGAACAGTGTCTTTTGATCTTTGAAAAGCTGGTTCCTAGGATCATCTTAAGTTCAAAACTTGACTGTGACACTTTCCAACACTCAATAAAATAACAGAAAATAAGTGTACAGTATATGGACAAAAATGCCTTTAGCAGCCAAGAAAAATGAAGTGAAAACCTTGAAGTTCCTTATGCAAATGCATGAAATTGATCTATTCTGCTTTACTATGTGTGTTGAAACCTTACACAACATGAAAACATTTCTTTTCTTTGATGAGTTAAGTTCGTATTTAATGTAAGAAGCTCATTTTTTCCTCCTTTCTTTTCTTTTCTATTCCTATATATTGTGTATTGTTTTGACTTGCACTTTACAATCAACCAAACAGATGTACACAGATGATAACTATGCATCAGTGCATAATGTTTCAGTTTACAAAAATATAATTAAAGATTATATTTCAGGATGGGGAGTTGTTTGAAAGTTAAGACTCCAAGATGCTATTTCATGGGTCACTTTTCCCTGTTTCCATTTCTTTATACTATTAAAGAATATAAATTGACTGCTGGTTCCACATTGTCCTCAATTGTTTTTCTTTTTCAACCAATCTGCTATTCAGCTGTCTCAGGTTTTCACTCATTTCATTACTATATTTAATTTTCTAAGGCTTCAGTCCTGTACGTACTTACAACACAGTAAGCCTAGAATGGTCTTGTCTCTTCCTTTATATCCCTCTATTTTTGTTACAGAGAGCCAGCGTGGTGTAGTGTTAAATTAGGAATCTGGGAGACCAGCGATCAAATCCCCACTCAGCCATGGAAAATCAGTGGGTAATCTTGGGCAAGTCATACTCTCTCAGTCTCAGAGAAAGGCAGTGACAAACCCCCTCTGAACAAATCTTGTCACGAAAACATAGTGATTGGAAATGAAGGCACACAACAACAATTTTTAAGGGTTGTCAGAGAACTGTTAGTCTGTAGGTGGTGTCCAGTGCAAGTCAATTTAAAAAAATAACTACTAAGAAGGAGACAGGGCCCATGAAGTTGACCCACATTCATTGCAGTTGACCCTTCCTATTACATTGAGATGTGTTGTCATAATGATAATAATTTTTAAATTAACATGTTTACATATAAATTAGCACATGCACATTTTATTCAAACTGTTTAAATTTGGGTGATAGTTTATTTATGGGGTGGGGTGACTGAAATATGCCCCATTGAGTTCAATGGGACTTAAAGATATGTATCAGAAAGCACTGTAAGCAAATCTTGGTCTGATAGCTAATGTAACATGCTACTATTGTGCTGTGTCTCTCCAGAGAAGGACTACAGTATACATGACACAATTCAGTTTCAGACTTTAATTTTCTTTAGAAAATGAAAGTGCTCTTTTGGAGATGGCAAGGTGGAAATGGATGGATAAATGTGTCTTTAATATCTGAGCAGAGTTTTGAATTTCTTTTCTTTCTTTTCTTAATTTTATTCCTCTTCCCCCCCCCCGCCCCATTTAGCACATTTTTGTTGCCTGTAATTTTTGCATCTTTATTAGTTCTGATGGGAGAGCAATGTTGTGTGCTGACCAGAGGATTGGACTAGGACTCTGGGAGACCAGAGTTCAAATCCCCTCTCATCCCTGGGTGAACTTGGGCAAGTCATACAGTCTAAGAGGAAGGCAGTGGAAAATCTCTTCTGAATAAATCTTGCCAAAAAAAGATAGGTTTGCTGTAAGTTGAAGTCGACTTGAAAGCACATAACGACATTTCATCTGGTCTGTCAGATTTCACTCCTATACCAACCAGAATGTATCTCTGTATTTAACTTTACTTTCATATTTGGCTTTGTCAGAGAGTTTTCATCACCACAGATGTATTAATTTGTTTATGTAAGCCAGCATGTACTTGTCACTTCCCAATGACAAGAAGGCTTATTAAGATCTTCTCTCATGACCAGGGGTAGGCAACCTTTCCCCTTTAAGGGCCGAGGGACTTCAGCTCCCAGAATCCCAGAAGCTATTGGCCAACATGGGACTATTGGCCAACATGGCGGAGGCTTCTGGGAGCTGAAGTCCCTCTGCCCTTAAAGGGGAAAGGTTGCCTACCCCTGCTCATGACTATGCTGATATTTTCTGTATTTCCGTTTTCCACCCTTTCCAGCATAGCTATACATATCTACCTATTGAAGCATGCCTGTGATGAAGTGGATTGGAGTCTGCAAAAAGTATCCTAAGCACTGTCAAATATGTTGACAATGTTAGCTGAGTGCTGAGTAGGGCTGGTTTTGAACTATACAGGCTATGTAATCTGATGCAATAACTAATACGTACATGTGCACGCACACATACACAATAACCTAATTCATATATAAAATTGAGTAGTTCCACAGTTGTATTGTCTGTCTAGCCCTGCTTCTTTTACAGGGACTATGTACTGAACATGTCCTGCCCTAGATGGCAGTCTAACCCTGTCTGTTCCTCAACAGCAAGATCCAGCTTTTATGAAGACAACATGAATACAGCAGCCAGTTTTAATGAAAGAGAGATCTATAATATTCATGCTGCCAGCTCCTGGCCACATCAAAACTTCAACATGCTGATTAGGAGCAGAGCCAACCCTCCAGTCAGGCAGAGTGAGACAAGCACTGCAGGCAGCTGATTTTGGATGTCATGAAGAGACAGTCGATTTTTAGTTATTTAAGTATGGGCTCATTCCCACTTACATTTAATCCAGTTTGCGATTCGCTTTCACTCTGGGTTGGTGAATTGATTCCAGTCCAGGTGTCATTCCCATTATGGAAGTGAGTCTTTTCTTTATTTGCTTCTTTTTTGGCGCAATTGTTGTTCCCACTAGTTTGTGTCCCTTCAAAATGCCTGTCAATCATCTACTAGTCATCAGTTATGCAACTGGCAACACATTCAAGAAAACACAGGAGAGAGTCATGAGTGCCGTGGCCAGAATCTCATCCCTCACAAGTATCCCATCCCTCACTAGTTGTTGAGGAAATCCACCATTTCTCCCCCTATCCTTTCCCAGGACCTGTTCTCCATTCCAAACTTCTGTGCAGGAGAAATTCCAAAATGCCCTCCATTCTGAGCTTGACTAGGAAGCATGTCCTCCAAGTCTCCTGGGATACATACAGCCATGGGTGTCATATGGAGGACTCTCCCCTGGGATGAATCAGCCATGGGTGTCCTATGGAGGATTCTCCCCTGGGATGCCTCAGCCATGGGTGTCCTATGGAGGACTCTCCCCTGGGTGAGGCGCTGCCTTCCCAGGCTTGCAGGACTTGGAAGATATTAAATCTTGAATCCTGGTTCTGCTTTTTGAGATATTAGCTGCTCTTCCCAGTTTAGTGTCATTTTCAAATTGGATGAGCATGCCCTCAGATTCCTGAACTAAATCATGCATAAAGATGTTGAACAAAACTGGACCATAACACACATCCATAAACTCCCTGTCTAGACAGTCATGCTGAATCTCCAGTGCAGTTCTGTGCATATCTACTGAAAAGTAAGTTCCATTGAATTAAATAAGGCTTCCTTCAAGTTGTATGTGCATAGGATAACAAACATACTTTGTTCAAAATGCTTATTATGTCGCCCTTTGTTTACAAAACTTTTATATGATATACAATAGCCCTTCAATTTTCACGGACTTCAGATCCATGACCCTTGCTTATGCATGAGGGACAAATGGAGGGGCATTCAATGGGGCACCCCTGTGCCCCCCCCACCTCCATGCCTCCAGTCAAGCCTATGGGGCTTGAATATGCGTGGGTTTCCATTTTTGTGGAGAGATCCAGAACGGATTCCCCGAGAAAACAGAGGGGCAACTGTAAATTCAAACTAATATAAATACTGATTCAGAAGATTTTATAGATATACAATTCCCTGTGAACAGACCAACCTTGAACAATAGAAATCCCCTCATCTTATATCAAACAATCCCAAAACCAATCTGGAAGATTTGTTTGCCTACCTAGAGCTTGTGAGTAACTTACAAATAGTAAGTCACTTGTGATTTGTTCTTTTTCCTGACAAAATGCCATTCCAACTCTCATAGTGTATAAATGAAGTCAGTGATGTCCCTCTTTCAGGATAGAGGATAGCCTGAGGCTTTTAATCCCATGCTCCCAAAATCTGAAATGCTTGCACAGATATCCCATGATTTTCAATATGCAGTTGTATTTGGTATGCTAATTTTTCATCATATCAATAGAAACAGTGCCCTTTACTAACAGGTGCCAAGTTATCCTGCTAAGATTAAAAAAAAAAAGAGGCCTTTGTTGGGCCCATTTGGTCTCATTTTTATGGTATATGAAAAATCTTTTTCTGAAGTCTGGCAACACTTTTTTTGTAATCTGGAAGAGGGACATCCAGTTCTTGTGTGTGGTTGGGAGAGGAACACTCCCAGTTCACTGAAGCAAATGTGTGAATACATATGAGCCCACGTGCAAGTGATTAACATCCCCACACAGTGTTGTTGCTTGTGAAATGCAAGAGACAACAACACAGAGAGAGAGAAAAAATATTTTACTTTGGTGTTGTTGTTTTTTTAAAATGTAGTGTTTCATGCATGCATGCATTGATTACTACATGGTGAGTTTGAAAGGGCTTCGAATAAAAAATATGTTTTTGAAGAGGGACAAGGAGAGGGTATAGCAAAACATGGCAACCCTGCGCTGTGTCCTAGTTGCTGTAGTTTCTATGGTTACCTCAGATACATTGCATTCTGTGGCTAGTTAAAAGTCAGCTTCAGAATTGATGGGTTTAAATGACTGCCACCAAGCTTTACTGACTGAGCTGAGAAAACTGAGGAAGGAGGTAACAGCATGCAAGGAGGGTATGCATCACACTGGCTAATTGAAAACCTACAGCCCCACATTGGTTGTTATTAGAGCAGATTTCCCTCCCTCCCCAGCTTTATATACTGTCAGGTTGTATGCAAGATCGAACAATTGGGCCTCAATGGTAAGATATACAGAAAGAATTTCTCCAGTTGGAAACAAAGCACATCTTTAATACCAAGGCGGTGTTCTGAAAAGTCTGTTTTGCACAGTACAATAAGTCAAGGATCTTCACTTATCAGGTAGGAGTAGTGGGCTCATGCAAACTACGGTACTCCCTCACTGCCACATCTGCAAGAATAGCTAAACTAGACACTGAACAAACTAGGTTGCAAACCAGAGAGGGTGCACGTACCGCTCTGGTATGTTTGTCTCCAAACCAATTAGAGATGAAACTCACAAACAAGCCTAAAACAAACTCTGGTTTGTGTTTTTGATTTGTTGGAAGAGGGGGGAAAAACCTGTACAGCAACTCTGGTTCACACTTACAATAAGCCAAAAAAGCAATGTTCTGTGGTTTGATTTGCTATGCCTATTACAAGTTTCAGTATCTGAGCATAAGTTCAGCCAAGGCAAAAAGACTCTTGGTATTGTTAAACAATTGGGAGTCAGAAAACCTACTGCAAAACATTGGATCTACCAGAAGAACCCAATCTACCGCCTGCCCCAGCCAACAACACGTCTGCAATCCTGTGTGTATCAACTCAACAATAAGCTCCAAGCACACTTACTCTCAAGTAAGTATAAGATGGAGGGAAGGAGTTGGGTGAGTGACAAATCCACCAAGTAATCTTTGAGTGTGTTTTATGAGGGTCTTTCTGACCACTATATAGCAGGTCGTGGGGGCTTGGTTCCAGGACCCCTCATGGATACCAAAATCTGTGCATGCTCAAGTTCCATTATATACAGTAGCGTAATAAAATTATGTACCTTCTGTAAAATCATAACATCAAGGTTTACTTTTTGCATTTATTTTTAAAATATTTTCAGACTATGAATCATGGATATAGAGGACTGACTCTACTTTGGGGAAAGGGCTTTCTATACCTGACACCTTCATAACACTATCGTGGCTGAATCTACACAAAAGCGGCATCACAGCTGCATTGTGTAGTATCCCTGCCCCAGTCTGCATTTAGGTACTTCTATTACTGCATCCTAAAATTCCATTAGCTTTATTTTTTTTCTTTTGCCACTCCATCGCACCGTTGACTCTTCTTTAGAGTATAGATTTCTAGATCTTTTTCAAGCATATTGCTGTCAAAACTCTTTACTGCTATACACATCTGTTTCAGTCTAAACTGAAATCAGTTTGGAAAGTCACACTGGATCCCCATTACATAGCTATATCAGTGCAAGAGGGTATTTCTACTGTGTGCACATGTTTACCATATTGGTTCATGTCCAATCACACAAACACAGCGGCTATGGTGTGTTTGTTTTCAATTCCTGCCATGTATGTGCATATGTACATATTTCCTGAATTGAATAGTCTTTATTTTTCCATAGTTCTGATTGCCCACCTGCACTTCATAAAGTGAAGCTAGTAGAGTAGGGGAAGGTGAAATGCCAACCCTGCAAATGTGTGCAACAGTCTGTATGCCTTTTCCTGATGCCAAGGGAAACAAGGGAGCTCTCCTTCTGTGGCAAGAACAATCAGGTGACTTAGGTGACCACCCAACAATCTGTCCCCACCCCTACCGATTCCTCCATGATCCCAATTCAGGGGTCAACATATTTTTTAAAAAGTGTTTTTCCCCAAAAAAACAGTGGAGTAAAACAGTTTTTTTTTTAAAAAAATGCTTTAAAGACTTCAGACATTGAAAAACAATATTTTCATATCAGAATGAGAAGAACATTGTGTGTTCCAACAGGTCTGGGATTAAAGTAAGGATGCATTATTTAGCATGTGTAGCTTCAGCCTCAATTTCACTATTTTGTAGCTTTCAGGAATCATAATTTTAGTTATTGCAATTGTCCTCCTGAAACTGTGCTGTTTTCTGTGACATCTCCATGTGTGCCATTTTTCATACAAATTTCCCCCCTGTAAAATTACACCACTGTTATTAGAATTCTCTTTCCACTTGAACTGTTGTAGCCATCCTTCATAACTTCTCAAGCTAGTACTTAGGGCCATTTTCATGCTATCATTTCTACAGCAATGGTATGCAAGGAAAGGATGCTGTTGCATACATACAACAAAATACTGCACCTATTTGCCCACAGTGTAGTAGGGGAAATGATCTCCAAAGTTGCTACTAAACCTATAATTTGATCCAGCTGTGGGAAAGAGAACAAAAAGTATACATATGTTTTTATATTTCTCATGATAGTTGACAGGAAACATCATCCCTTCAGATTTCCAAATCTTGAGTCAGGTTTGAGATCTAAATTGAAGTAGACTAGTTTAAATTCAGCTCTAACGTTGCCAACTTTTGTGTTGCTTTCCTCTTCTTCGGCAACCTATAAAAAGCTACTCTGATGAAGACGCCTTCAAAGCCATTGCAAACCTCCTATATTATTGGACTACGAATCCCAGCAGTCCTAGCCAGCACAGCTAATGATGCAGAATGCTGAGAGTTGTTGTCCAACAATATCTAGAGGACTGCATGATTCTCACTCATGTTCCAGTCAGGACTGGCACTGTTTTCACTTCCACCTAAAAAAAATTATTACAACTCTCAGCATCTTTCAGTCAGCATAGTCATACTGGTCAGGGGATGCTGACAATTGTAATAGTCCAAAAGTACGTTTTCCAAGCTTTGGTTTTAGTAATACTGTTAACATCCTTTCAGAGACAGTCACATAAATGACAAAAAGTTTACTTTGTATAAACTTTACTCTGTATAAGGGAGGAAAGAAAACTTAAAAGGCATTACCTTAGCAAAAACACACACCCAAATATAATCATATATCCCTCTTAATATGGCCCTATTAAGTGAGCATGTATGGATTCAAGTATTCTCTGGGATGTTTTCCTTTGCAATTTTTGTCTCTAGGGCAAAGGATGTCCTGGACAAAATCACTTCTCATTACTATTCACCATAATCCTGGACATCTGGCAGCACTGGAAGCCAATTTCAATAAGAAAATAAACATTGCTGGCATTATTTCTCCTTCTTTTAGAAAAGTATGTATAACAAATCCCTATTTTTCTCCGCTAGTGTCTTCCTCTTTGTTTTGCTACTGCTGCTCTCTTTCACTTTATTCCCATGCCTTCCCAGAGTTCAAAGACATCCATGTGTGACTCTTCTTCTCCACAAGATGGCTTCATTCTGCTAGAGATCCATGAGAACTAAAGGAAACGGAAATATTTTTGCATGGAGGCTCTGGACAGCCTCACTACAGGCTGATTTGCTCCTACTATGCTTGAAAAGATGGGTCCAGGGGTTTGACTGTACGAAGTGGTGGGTAAGCCCCTGGGAGGAGATGAAAGGGAAGGCATCCAACTTTCCACAATAAAGGTGGGCATAGGGCACAGGGCATGGCATACCCATGCAAAATAATGACACATGCTTTGTATTCCAGGGACAAAGGTTGAATCAAAGTCAGAGACACAGTGGCTCAGTGGTTAAGATGCTGACTCTGATGATCACCAGGTTAGCAGTTCAAGGCCCAAGCACTGTGTGACAGAGTGAGCTCCAGTCACTAGTCCCAGCTTCTGCCAACCTAGCAGTTCAAAAGAATGTAGGTAAATAAGTACCGTTTTGGTGGTAAGGTAACATCATTCTATGCAGTTAGTTGTGCTGGTAACGTGCTTATGGAGTCATCTTTGACAACACTGGCTCTTTGGCTTAATACAAGGTACAGTACAAGGTGTTGGTTTTGACCTTTAAAGCCCTACATGTCTTGGG
>CM034703.1:82655727-82673635 GCA_020142125.1 Phrynosoma platyrhinos
TAACCCTTAAAGTGGATTCAATTTGCACCATTTCTGGCAGTCTGCAAAGGCCCTTAGTGCTCTACTCACCATCACCTGACAAGATGCTTTCATGCACACTGGGTGGCCTGATATTTCTCACACTGCCTGGGATGGCATCCCCTTCCTTTGTTTGCCCAGTAAAATTCTGGGAAACTGGATGGTCAGGGAAGGTGACTCCATTCATAGCTGGCTGTTGAGTTAGGGCCTGTCTACACAGACTTAAAAACCAACACTTTTACTCAACACTCATGCTGTCACCATGAGCTGGGCACACAATGTTCTTGATGATTTGCAAAGAATGTGGATATTTTGGGCACCTGAGGGCTTTAATCTAGTTTTAAAAAACTTGCACATTTCCAGAAAATCTGGATAATCCTATGTATGGCCAGCACTCTAGGGTGGCAATGGTGTGGAATTGGGCAGGGGGATGTTTTTCGTGGGTGAGATTGGTTAGTTCTGGCAAGTTTGGTATGTGTCACCATTCTTTTTTGTACTTCAATCTATGTATGTATGTATGAATATACAGTGAATGGCTGATTAGGTGGGAACTGGACGGTGGGCAATGGAGAAGGAAAGTGTGCACTCTCTTGCTCCTCACTTGCTCACTCAGGTAAGGGGAGGAAGAGGGATTGGGTAGACCAATCTATCCCATCGCTGTTGATGTCATGGCTGGACTCGGCTGGGGAGAGGCTGTATCCAATAAAAAGGAGAAACAAACAGTGCAAAAGCAGGATAACATTATGCAAAATAAATAAAGCATATTTCTTCATATTGCTTATATACTTTAATATACTGTTAGAATTTTCAAACCCCGGAAAAGGTTTTTGTTTTGTTTGTTGAGTTGGGGAGTACAACACAGAATCTTATGGCTAGCATGGTCATCGAGCATTTCTTTTTTGCAAAATGTGTGCATGTGTGGGTATGTGTGTGTTGGGGAACTTGTAAAGTTCCTTTCCTTAGTGATGATCACTCACTGGGGTGTGAAGAGGGAAAGGGTATTGAATAGGGGATGCACCCAGTCAGAGAGCAAGGTGGGTCATTAGATTGACAGGCAAACAATAATGGCTATTGTTTTATAGGTTTATGCATGCTGAGAAGGAAAAATAAGTGGAGCAGACACAGCCATGTAGCCGAAAATAATGTGAAGGAATGGAGATATGGACTGCTCCCCTGCACCAAAGTTAATTCACTAGTGAGGAATGTGTGGTCGGATAAGTTGATCTCATCTTGATGTGTGTGGTGTTGCCAGGTTCACTGTACACTTGGAAACTGCGATGCAAAGCAAGATTTTTTTTCTATCAGTGTAGACATACTCTTAGTGATCTTCCTTTCTTTCTTTTTTATAAGCATGTATCTCAAGGCAAAGTTAATTCCAGGAGCCTTTGTCCTTCTTATAAAGTAATGCTCTTGAACAAAGCTCAGTCAGTGAAAAGAACTGAGAATATTCCTGAAAGGACACCTTGTTGGAGAAAATGAAGAACCAGGTTTCTGACAAGAAGTTTGCCTCCCACTACAGAGTGATTGGGACCAACTAATTAAAATCAATTATATTATTAATTAAATTGAAAATCTGATAATACAAAGGGGGAATCTAATTAAACCTGATTCTTTTTTTTTTTTTTAAAAAAAACACAAGTGAGGAGGAAAATCTGTTTTAAATTTTTTGGAGGAAATGTTAGATATACATGTAAATAACAAACAAATGGTTGTAAGTAAACATCTATCCAAATTTCAATTCATAGAAAAGGTGAAGGTGCATGGTGAAATCAATTGGCTTGATTTGCGGGTTCATTTCTGAAGACTAATAACAACTCTCATTTTGACTTAATTCTGTTAGAAAAATAATTTTCCATCTGGGCATAAGTGGTTCCATTAACAAAAAGTGAATTTAAAAGGAGGCTAGATCAAGCTGAAATACCAAGAGAGACAGAGAGAGAGAGAGAAAAGAAAAAGAAAAAGGTTTAAATATTTCCAAGTTACTAAGGTTGTAAAAGAAAGCATTTATTCAGACAAGAAATGTTCCTTCCCTCCCCACAAAAAGGTGTCAAATCTTAAATCTTCCTAAGATAAAGTCCACTTTCTATGGCTGCATCCACACTGCAGAAATAATTTGGTTTGACATTGCTTTAACTGCCATGGCTCAAAGCTATGGAATTATGAGAATGGTAGTTTGTCCTGGCACCAGAGCAGTGAGCCATGGAAATTAAAATGGTGTCGAACCAGATTATTTCTGCAGTGGGGATGCAGCCCATGATAGGGATGGAAACTGCATGGCTTGTGAGTTGCATACAGCTCTTGTTCCCTCAGATTCCCCAAAACCTTGAAAACAGTAAAATAATTCAATAATAATAATAATAATAATGTCTAGAGGGTGCAATTTCCCCCTCATTGCTGTTTCTCTCCATTTTGAAACAGCCCAAGTTTTAAAAGTGCCTAGAAGTGACCAACATGACACTAGTTGGGAAATCATAGGCTTGTCATTGCAGTTAATTACTGTCAAGTTGATTTTGACTTATGGCAACCCTATGAATGAGAGACTTGCAAGTCACCCTGTTTTCAACATTTCTGCTCAGATGTTGCCAACTCATGGTCATGGTTTCCATGGTTTATCCATCTGTAATGCAGACTACCTCTTTTCCCACTGCCTTCTACCTTATCAAACATTATTGTATTTTATAGTGAATCATGTCTATTGGCTTCATCCTATGGTGGATCTATGAAAGACAGATCTTGAAGACATCCTGATATTAACAGCCCAGCTAAACTGTTGCAACCTCAGAATCATGGATTCTTTAATTGAATCTATCTATTTATAACATGGTTTTCCTATTGTCCCACTGTCTTCCACATTACCAAGCATTATTGCTTTTTCCAATGAGGTAGGTCTTCGATAGGTTTGTGGCCCACATAAAAATTCTAAAATTGATCAGCAGCTCCCTGCCCTCACCAACCTATTCTAGTCTTAGAGTCTAACTTCACATTGAGAATGTTTTTTGGGCACTCCTGGATTAAAATCATGGGTAGGATTATTTTATTTTTCTTTTGGTAAAGCTGCTTGTACAGTAATGTAACATGAATTGAAATGGAAATTTAAAGCTTTTCTTGTTGTGCGCCTTCAAGTCATTTCCAACTTATGGCGACCCTCTCATGGGGTTTTCTTGCAAGATTTGTTCAGGGGAGGTTTACCATTGCCTTCCCCTGAGGCTGAGAGTATGTGACTTGCCCAAGGTCACAGAATGGGTTTCATGGCTGAGCTGGCAATCTTACTTAATGTGAGATTCTAATAAAAATGCAATCAAATTAGATTTTAGCACACCAACAAGTAACTTAATGTGTTAAGTCTTTCCTATTGTTTCCATCTCTGCTGCTACATCAGCTGTAAGCTAAAATAAGAACTTGTCTGCACAGTCCAAATGCCCCATTTCCCACCCCTGTTCTGTTCAGACAACACATGTTCAAAATGCCAATTCTGGTGTGAGCAGTCCAGATGACATCTGTCACATTCGGCACCAGAACTGGGTTATAACAGCCTTAAAACATTTTTTTAAAAAACGTACTTGTTACTCTGGAACAGGGGTAGGCAACCTTTCCCCTTTAAGGGCCGAGGGACTTCAGCTCCCAGAATCCCAGGAGCTATTGGCCAACATGGGACTATTGGCCAACATGGCTGAGGCTTCTGGGAGCTGAAGTCCCTCGGCCCTTAAAGGGGAAAGGTTGCCTTCCCTTGCTCTGGAACATCTGGGAGGATCCAGAGCCCTCTGTTCCTGTAGCATGACAGTTGTCTTTACTGGTGTCTTGCTGGGCCTCTTGATATGTCTGCATTGTGGGTCATTTGCTCTAAGGTCAGAAAAAGATGCCCTGCCTTGTGCTCAATGCTGGGTGCCTCGTTCTGACTTCAGAAGCAAGTGGCTTAAGTAGACAGCCACTGTGGTGTGGGAAGAGAGGGCAAGATAACAGGGACAGTTGCCCCCAGAGTATCCTGAGCTGTGCAGACAAGATCCAAGACAGAAGCTCATCATCCATTGTATGAGTATTAACTTTCAGAAGGAGAAACTGTAGCTTTAACAGGAGAAGGAAGCCAAAAAAAGTATTCCAAAGAGGACCAGCAATGTGCAAGGTATGGCAGTAGGAATAGTGAGCAAACTTGCTAGAGAGAGATGAAGTTCTGTGTGTGTGTGTTTGCATGTATGAGAAAGGGTGAAGGACTTTCAGAAGAAGAGGAACTAATAAGCTTATCGCATGGCACTTACAAGAATGGGAACAGAATGGAACGGAATGGAGCAAAAAGGCATTTTACTGGATGGGAGAATGCCACCGATGCCACCGGGAGTCCCCAAGCCATTCAAAATCATCTTTCAAAAATTGGCTGCAAGGAAACACCTTGGGGACTCCTGGCGGCATTGATGGTATTCTCCTGTCCAGTAAAATGTGTTTTGGCTCCATTCCGTTCCATTCCGTTCCCGTTCCTTAAGTGCCGTGTGATAAGCTTATAAGTGTGGGTTACAGATAATCAAATACTGTATATAGAGTGATATACAGGGTGGGAAATTGTCTTGCTATCTAAGAAATATAAATTGTTGACCTTTATTTCTAAATTTGCTCCTATACACATAAATGTGCCCCTGTACATTTTATGCAACTATGCTCCCCAACTATGCTCCCCATCTTCTTTATTTAGTGGCACCTGGCCTTCGTAGGTGTTTCCTTTGCACCATAATGCATTTGAGGGGAGGAGGAATGCAGACACAACTTGCTTACATTTCCAAAGTACTGTAATAAGTGGGAATGAAGTTGCAGAATCAGTTCAATGAAAAACAGTTTCTAATTTCTTTCTAAAGCTACATTTCAAGGCATTTTAAGAGGCACGTTGACAGGTATCTTTCAAGTTTTATGCCATTCTCTTTTAAACACTCTACAATATTAGAAGACTGACCAAGTAGACAGCATGCCGGTTGCTAAGAGTATGTGGAAGCATGCTTAAGAGAAAAGACAGAGTAGATTACTTGCAAAAATTAATTGAAGAGGTAGTCACATTCCATGCTTTTGGGCAGCGTTCTCCAAATTGGTATTTTCTAAGTGTGTGAGACTACAAACTCCACCACCCCCAGCAAGCAACCAAATTGTGAGATTGCATCCCACATATCTCAAAAGTGCTAGGTTGGATAGTGCTGTCCCAAAGCATGGGATTTAATAAGATGTGCTAGGCTGAGAAAGGCACTTCTCAAAGAGTGCTTCTGAAGGTGCCAACAGTTTCATCCAAAGTACTATATGCTATTTCTCTGATAGTCTCATGGTTTCAATGATTAATGGTAGAATTAACATAGGGGGGTTGCAGACTGCCAGAAATAGTGCAAATTGAGGCTACTTTAAGGGTTAGCGTTAGCATTAGGGAATCATGGGAATTTTTTTTCTGAGACATTGAGCCTTCTCTGTCAGAGAGCTCTGGTGCCACAATAAAATACAGTTCCCATGATTCCCTAACCCTAACCCTAAAAGTGGATTCAATCTGCACTATTTCTGGCAGTCTGCAACATAGTGACAACTTCATATGTTAAAAAAGAACAATCCTCAACCAACACAAACATAAACAGATTAGATTTTTGAGCTCATGGATGGTGAACATAACATGTTCAGCCTCTCCTACTAATATTCCAAGCTCTGCCCAAAAGCATGAAGCAGCCAGGGTTTCATTTGGTTTGCCACTTTCTCACATTTGTCCAATACATGTGCTATTACTGTGCAAAAGGAACAGTACTATAGGGATGGTCTTCATTCTGAGTCTGGTCCTGTGAGTTGGGTCCAAAGCACAATGACAAATTCAATTGGTCAGTTTCCTTCATGCAATGATTGACAACTTTTCCTTTAGTGTAATTTGTACCCTAAGGGATATTCATAGGAATGATTTATAAGCTATGTGCTGAACAAACACTGAAACTACTGGCAGTATTTCATTACACAATAATTGAAATAGACAAAGAGGGGGAAATCCCAGAATGCAACAGGAAGCCATCTAATGGACTTTGCCAAAAATTATCATATTATAAGAGAACTGGGTCCAAAGGTTACTATTCAGAGCAATCTGTCATCTTGTGTGGACATGCCTGGGAAGAAAAGTTTAAAAGATCATCATAGCCTGAGCTGCTGCTAGGTTAGTTCATGTCAAAGGGTGGACCACCAACTCATCCAGCCCTAAAAAGGAAATATTGTATAACAGCATAATGACAGCCCCCTCCAGAGTTTATATCCCCATATTTAAAAAAAAAACTGCTCAAGAGAGTCTCTCATGAGGTTCTTCTGGGTTTAATTTTTGCAGTCATTACAAGGCTGTTAGCATATCCATGTAGAACAGACACTTAATGTCTCAGACAGCTAGAGTGAAGGAAAACAGAATGAATGCAGTTCTGTCCATCACTCTCCAGTCTGTTGAAGACAGCTGGTTATTATTATCACTTATTATTTACTATTTAATCCCACCATTTTAACAATAACAACAAAGTCTAACAAGGCTTCAGGGAAGAGGGAAAAAAAGACTCAGAAATGGTCTTCACAGATGTAGCAACCTTTCCGAGTTTACAACCATATTTAGGTGCATGTTTTTCAACAAATCCTATTACTTTCCTTCCTGCCACTTCATCTGCTGGATTAAGGCCATCAAGCTGACCACAGATTTCCTAAATGGAAGTACATGGCTCACTTAGCCTTTAAACCACATAAATACCTAAGAGAGATTTCTATAATTCCAGCATTCAATCATGAAAGTACTCCTCAGGTGGCAGTGCATTATTTAGATTTTGACTGGTGTTTTCATCTCATGGGAAAGAAAGTATTCAAAGACCAGGGAGAAAGATAGTAATGTGCTTATATTTCTTCCATAACGGTGAGAAAAGACCTAGAAGCAAATATGAATTTTGTTTACTTAAAAGTGAAATGGCCAGGAACCTGAATCAGAGTTTTTGAAATGTACAGCTGTGTAAAGCAAGGCTAAGAAACATGAGGCTCTCCAGATGATGTGGGACTATAACTTCCATCAGCCCCAGCCAGCATAGCTCAGGATGAGAAATGATGGGAACTGTCATCTAACAATTTCTGGAAGTCTATACATTGTCTACCCTTGACTTAAATATTAAAAGAATAATTTATCACAGTGTGAGAAATAACTCAGTTTTATCACTGTTTTCGTATTATAGGTCCACAGCATTCCTAACTGCCCTTCTGTATAAATATATAGATTTCAAGCTTTAGCCAGCTGTCATGCTGGATTTATTTTCTACCAATATTTATTCTTGGTTGAATCTCAATTCTGAAAAATTTATTAGGTGCATTAAAGTTATGATAGTAAAAACAAAACAAAAAAGGGTGGGGGGGGGGAGAGAAGGGAGCAACGTTCCAGTCCCTGACATGAATGGTATTTTTTTTACAAATAAATTTTATATTTAGACTGATGCAGCAGGCCACTTTGTATGATGGACTTCACATTTTTGATGGCCTGATTCACCTAGTTATAGATTTGTAATGCTTTAAGGTGGCAATCCAATACAGATATTAATGGATGTAAGACCTACTGTACCCAGTGGCTCCTATTTCAGCGTAAAACATGTATGAGGTTGAATTGAAAGGTATTACCATGGTAGTCTGGAAAATCAGTATTCAAAGGGGTCTTGTAGCACCTTTGAGATTAACTGAAAGAAAGAGGTTAGTAGCATGAGCTTTCATATAAGCTTATTGCACGGCACTTAAAAGAATGGGAACGGAATGGAATGGAAGGTAATGGAACAGAGCAAAAATGCATTTTACTGCATGGGAGAATGCCACCGATGCCGCTGGGAGTCCCCAAGGCATTCCCCAGTCATTCCTGGCAGCCGATTTTGAAGAGTGATTTTGAACTGTCCTTCAAAAATTGGCTGCCAGGAATGGCTGGTGAATGCCTTGGGGACTCCTGGCAGCATTGGTGTTCTCCCGTGCAGTAAAATGCATTTTTGCTCCATTCCGTTCCATTCCCATTCTTTAAATGCTGTGCGATAAGCTTAATAGTCTTCAGCCTACTTCCTCAGATTCATGTTTTGAGATGAAAAGCTCCACTCTGAACATGCATCTGAGGAGGTAGGCTGAAGTCTACAAAGGCTTATGCTACCAGCTTCTTAGGAGATTATCACCCATACAAAAAGACCCACCTTACCTCTTCTGACTTTAAAAAATGGCCACTGGAGCACGTTTTGGGACTCACATTGGAGCAGGGATGTACTCAGAAGCTGAATTAAGCTGGAAAAGACATGCAATAAGACCCAGCTTCAGCTCGAATTGGGCTCCAGTTTGGAAGAGGTAAGCTGGGTCTTTTTGTATATGTGATAATGCTACAAGATCTCTTTGCATACTGTTGTATAGGGTTGTGCTATAAGAGACAGACACATATTAAATACCACACTGCTAGAAGCCTGGAATTGCTAAAGTTCAGATTGCTTGGGACCACTGTCTACTGGTCCATCAGCAGCAGCCTTTCCTGTACATGGGAATAACCTGGCCAGCTCCCAATTTGACTATTGGTAAGGTATTGTTTGAAGATGATTTCGAAGCTGCAACTAGTGTAAAGTGTAACAGCTAGATTGCTGACAGGAGTCCCTTTTAGACATTATATCACACTATTCCTAAAGGAATTGCATAGGTTGCTGATATGCATCCAGCCTAAATTCAACATGTTTGTGGTGACATTTAAAGCCCTAAATGATTTGGACTTGAGGAGTGCCTTTTCCTATGTACTGATTTCTGCTGAGGGACTCTCCATTGTGTCCCACTGGTTGGGGTAATATGATGTGGGAGCGCATGGGAGAGGGCCTTCTCAGCTATGGTGATCAAATTGATGAATGCCTTCTGCTTGGAGGCCCAATTGGCACCAACACCATCTTCTTTTTGGTGCCAAGTAAACTCATAGTTTTTTTTATTAAAGTATTTGTGGCTGAATTAATATATTCCAAAGTGCACATTTTTAAAAAAAATTAACTTTTTAAAGCTGCTTTAATTTATTGCATTGTTTAATATGCTTTTAGTGTACCATTTAAGTGAATTTATCCATACACAGCCATGAGATCCTAGGATATAAGGTGTGATGTAAATGTTTTAGTACAAGTAATAACAAAAACCCAGAGAAGCTGGGTGAGGATGGATTGCTTATATAAATTTAAATCTATTTAGAGAAATTGTTTAAATAGATTCAAATGAGGGGTGGCAATCACGTGGTCTTCCAAATGATGTCCCACCATCCCTCACTGGCTAGGTGTTCTGGGATGACAGTCCAACAACAGCCAGAATCCTGCATTACAGTTGCAAATACATAACCTGGAGTTAAACACTTATGATTGTTATGTATTCATGATTCCTATGTAGCTCCTTGTTTAGGAGCTATGCAGGGACTGTCAAAGTCCCCTATCTGCATTTATTGGGAAGCAGCTGATGCGGTTGATGGGGATCTGATCCCCTGTTGTTTAGGAAGCAGTTGGCTGCCACCCACCCCACCCCACCCCCACACACATGAGCGATCTCTGGTGCAAGGAGAAATTGTGACAGGAGTCCTGCTTCTGCTTGTTGCACCAGATGTTACTCATGGAAGGCAATGAAAACAGCAGCCCTCCACTTCCTGAGTGATTGGGGAATAGACTCCCATCAATTGCTGCTGCCTGGTAAATAGGGATGGGTTTTTTGGCTGGGATTCACTACATAGCACCATAGTTGTGTTGCAACATAGTATATAATTGTACTTACCGGATTCCGACCATCATCTGCATGAATCACCATTCCTGATGTGAATCAAGTTTCCTATTTTGAATTCATCTATTTCCTGAATGAGTATGCACTTTTAAGAGCTGCTATAACAATTAAAACATGTCACATTGCAGAAACCTAATCCCAAAAAGGTAGATGGTTATCTGTTAAAAACCTCCCTCCATACAAAGAGTCCACCAACTTCTGAGGCAGTCCATTCTACTGTCAAACAGCCCATACCATCATCATATTGTTGCTAATGTTTAGCAGGAATGTGTGAATGAGGAGGGGGGGGTGCGCACAGCTTCCTAGCTTTCCTTCTCATGGAAGTAGCAGTAGGAACAACTGTGAGGATGAAGAAAAAGGTTTTTATTCCCTCCTTTCTATTGTGATGTCAAGGGATGTAAATCTTCATTTATTTCAGTCTTGCATTCAGGGACAAAAAATTTCTTCCCCCCCTTTTCCCTTTTTAAATTTTAATTATACATTTTATTAAACATAGAACTAATATAAACACAACACATCCGATAACCAAAATGTTGAAATCAAATTATCATGTAGCATCTATCTCCTTTCTCCCTCCCCTCCCCCTCCATTTTAAAAAGAATACAAACATATAAACAATCCATAACAAATAAAAACCAAAACAACACAAGACTTCCTGCCTATTCTTTAATAGGTTTCTTAACTGTAATAGCTCTTTACCTCTCCTCTGTTAATCTTCTATTTTTCATTTTAGTAAAAAATATTTACCAATTTACTATCTCACATTCCTTCATTATCGCTTTAATGCAAATATTAATAACAATATTAGTATTAATACTATTAACCATAATAGTGAATCCTAGCTTACCTAACTGTAAAATCCACTGACACTAATATTTCCTTTCAGTTTTTTTAATATAGCCTATAAATGGTGGCCACTTATCTATAAAAAAATTGTTTGTTCTCTTCTCACTAAACTCATTAATTTATGTAATTAAGCCATTTTCATCACTTTCTCTAACCATTCCATACATGTTGGAATTTTATTGGTTTCCCATTTTCTTGCCAGCACTAGCCTCATTTTCATTAAAGGTGAGAAGCAAATATTTGCCAGAAACCTGTATCATCTTTAGCTTAACATTCCTTTTACTTAATGTACCTTTAAGTTAAACAGTAGAGGCACTAGGAAACCTTGTTACTGAAGTGCATCAGTGTACAATGTGAATCAGTGCACACTGCACATCAGTATTAAGTGCACAGTGGTGTACAATACACCACATTAGGCAATTTGCTGGCTCTCCTGCATAGGCTGCATACAAGTGTTACAAAACTGCCCAATTCTAATTCTTGCACAGATAACTGCACTTATGGAAACATAACTCTGATAAAGGATTCTAGTCATTTTTTATACCTCTAGTGTTGACTAACAGAATGATGGGCTCAGGAGACTGTGTAAGAGTGATAGTTTGGAAGAAGGAAAGGAAGCAGCTGGACATTGGCAATTGGGTATAAAATGTTTTATGAAAATAACACAAAACCATTCCTATGAAAATGAATCACAGAATCATAGAGTTGGAAGGGGCTTCATGGGCCACTGGGTCCAGCCTCTGCTCAATGCATGGTCTCCAGCTAGAGCATCCCCAGTAGGTAGCTGCCCAGCCTCTTTCTGAAGACATCCACCACCTGTCTAGATAATTGGTTCCATTGCCAAATTGCTCTAAATGTCATGCCACCATTAAGGACAATGGGACTTGGGGTCCTGCATTGCATCTGTGGTGTGTGTGTGTGGGTCCGGAATGGATTCCCCAGGGATACCAAGGTCTGACTGTACTACTGAGCCATGTATTCCCCCATTCTATATGTGTGCCTTTGGTTTTCTGGCCTAAATGTAGAATTTTATGTTTGTCTCTATTGAATTTCATTTTATTAATTTCAGTTCAATTTTCTAGTTTTCTAGTCCTTCTTAATTCAGTTTCTATCTTCCAATATGTTAGCTACCCCTCCAAGTTTTGTGCCATCTGAAAACTTGTTAAGGATTCCCTCCACCTTGTCATCTAAGTCATTGATAATGTTGATAAAACAGTGAGCCTGCCACATACACGGGCTTGCCATCCATGTACTCAAGCTCACGTGGACAGCAAGCCCCGGGTATTAAAATGGCACATGTGCCTGTGGCATGCATACAACGCTGTGTGCAGGAGCATGCATCCATAGCAAACAATGGGACTTGTGGTCCCATGTTTTTCCCCATATGCGTGTGTGTTTGTGTGTCTGGAACGGATCTCCTGCATATACAAAGGGTCCACTATAATGCTGAAGAATAATGGTCCTAGGACAGAACTGTGAGGCACTCCACTTGAGACCTCCTTCCAGTTTGAAGGGCAACCACTGATAATTACTCCTTGAAGATGATTTTCCAACCAATTATCCATCTGATAAATCCATTTGATTGTGTGCCCATCTATTCCACATTTAATCAATTTTTAACCAAAGTGTTATGGGCACCTTATCTAATGCTTTGCTGAAATCCCAATAAATGGCAACCACAGTATTCCCACCATCTACTATCCATTGTTGTCTGCTGCAGTGTATTTGTAATGTTTTGGGTTTTTTGGCCTGAAAGCCTCACAACTACACCTGTAGCAAGTGTAAATTGGTAGCTTTCTTGGAAGAGAAGGGTCAGTGCACTACAACTACAGATTGAGTCCCTTCATTGCATCAGAGAACATGAGGACTTCCAGGACAGAACATAGGGAGAATTGATTCTGCAGAACCAACAAGAAGAAACTGCCAAGGAAAATGAAGAGGCCTGTACCAATGACAAAATACCCTGGAGGGCAGTCACTGTCAGGAGCAGATCATATAGAAGGTATTCAGAACTTCTTCAACTAAGTAATCTTTTCTGACATCTTCATGAGGATAGCAGCAGTGAAGATGCTCAAACAGGAACCCAGCAACAAGGGATACCACATGCCGAGGAAGGAGCCAAGGTAACTATCAACCATAACAAAAGAAAGGAAAGGTGCTGGTGATAACAGTTTAACAATAATGACAAAATAATAATCAGCATGGCATTGATGATTTTAGTGAGGAGAAGAAGAGGGCCCCTGTATGTTGTTTTCTCCAATTCTTAATCTACCTCTTGAGGGCCCTGTGCCCTTCTCTAAGACAAGAAGCTGTTCATATAGTTGCCAAAATCTGGACTGTGACTTCCACACCTAGAGTTTGCTGACTTCCACACCTAGAGTTTGCATCCAACTTCTGTTTAAAAACTTGCAAAGAAAGAGACTCCGCCACACTCTGAGAGAGTGTGTCAAACAGCTGCTACTGTCAGGAAGTTCTTCCTAATGTTGAGGTGCATCCCCCCCCATAAACTTGCTATAATTAATGGAGCCAAACCCATTGTACCCCAGGGAAGGAAATAATAAGCCAACCACTATGTATCAATCCTGTCAATATGACAAAATTCCTTCCTAGACCTCAATGCAATAAGCAGTTACAGCCTGAAGTGGATGTCGGAGTGAGAATGTGTCATGAGCCTGAGTGAGACTGAACTTATGTGGTTGGCCTTTAAATGGGCTTGGCTCAGCCTTAAAAATCGCAAGATGCCCCAAAGTTCATCTTGCAAGATTACGCACACCACATCTCATGGGACACAAAGAATGTATGCTGTAAGAGTACTATGATTAATTATACAAATTGGAAAGTTAGTGTTAAGAAGAGTGAATACAATAACATATTGGGTTTCTTACAAATAAAATAAAACAATTCTGAGATAATTCCTCCCAGAACAGGAGACACTGGAGTCTAAAGGATTCCTTTCCATGTAAATAATCTTTTTACATGCGTACATCATGAAAGGCATTATGAGGAACTGCAGAAATAAGCAAACTGGCAACTGTCAGATTTTCCATAAAGTACTGCATAATATGACAACATGGTTCACATTAACTGCTTTTTACAGCCTATTGTGGAATGAGGAGCTTCAACAGAGTCCTTACAAAAATAAATCCTCTCAATTAACACAAAACAGGTGAATATCACACATCTTTAGCAAAAAAAAGCTGTCATCTTTGAGTATTTTCCTTGAGAGTGTGATCCTAATTTGACCACCTTTTTCTCTGCAAACATCTCTTTTTAGGTGCAAAGTGAAATATTTATGAGGCTCACTAGGGATTGTTCCCTTTTTGGAGTCTTTTACTGCCACTAGGGAATGCACATCTGTCTTGTTCCTGCTAAAGGCACTTGTCCAATTAATGTTTGAGCAACAATAAAAGAGTGCCTATTCAATATTCTAATTGACATCCTGTGTGTGTGTATAACATGCATTGCTGAAACTATGATTTGCAATCTGAAGACGCTTCTGTCTGTAGTTTGTAATTCTTAATCTGAAAGGGTTGATGATTCCTCCTTATTGTGAACCAAAATTGTTATAAAGATGATGGTGGAATGTTTCATACATTTCCCAATTCATGCCAAGGTCAATGCTCTTGTAAAGGGCATTGTAGAGGGCTTGCTCCAAATTATGCAAGCAAAATATGGAATCTCTTTGAGTGCTTCACAAGAAAACAGTCATCCATTAAGAGTTAAAACATCTTAACAGTGTTATAGTCATTTGGTAGCCTAGCAATATGTGCACCCTTTAATGGTGCCAAGAATCTAGATTTCCTTCCTGTCTTATTGATTCTGTGTAAAGCAACTGGGCAGTTGGAAAGCTAGGCATTATAAGAAAGTGGGAGCACCCCATGTTTGAGGGGAACCCCCCCCCCCATCAACCTGTAATTGTCAATCTAATAGTTCCCATGCTTAAGCATTACACCAGACATGTGAAAGATGAATGGTTTACTGACTGGCTTTGTGAAGTGAGCAATACTATCATCAGTGCTTGTCTTTGTAATCAGGCCAGTCAGCCCTCACTGAAAGTAAAGAATATCAAATTGCAGCTAAACTTTTGCATTTCTTCTCATCTAAGATAGTTCCATGTTTTATTATAACTTCCATAAAGTTTGTTTTGAGCTATCAAAAAGGGACAGAAGAAGAAGGGGGGAACCTCCCACAAATTCAATTTTTCTGTCATGTTTTGTCATTCAGACAGTCTGCCTGGGTGATCTATCGGGGAGGGATTAATTATTAACCAAAGGATACAAAGAGTTCAGCTCCAGCTTTTAAAAAAGGACCTCCTATAAAAAACTTTCTCCTATCTTATTAATTGTTCTTTGGCTGGCTATTTCATCTCAGAATATGAATGACTATTTCCAGGAAAAGCTTAGTGATTATATATATATGTAATAAATATGTTTGATTCTTTTGTATCACAGTCTCTTTGATTGTTTTGGCAGCGCAGTCTCAGGGCTGTTACAGACTCATTGCCAACACAGTCAGCTTAGCAAACGAGCCTTGGTTTCCAAAAGCCCTATTCTTAAGACATCTTCATAGATTGAGTTGGTGTTAATTAAAATGATTAATCCCCTCCGGAGAATAAATAACCTCACAAATGCTCAGCGCAGCTGTTTGTTCTCAATTATCCCCTTTCTTACAAATCAGATTTTTTTTCTTTTTCTTTTAAAGATCTGGCTGTCCTATAGTGCATGCCAGAAATTGTATGCACAAACAAAACCCTGAATACAGAAAGTGATCCATTTCAGCCACAAATATCTCCACTGAATTTAATTGTGCTGAGTTTTAAGGGATGTATTAATGATGCTCCACACAATAAGGTGCAGGGACCAGTGCATAATATGAGTGCCACTCATATTGGCAGGAGGCATTTGTGGAACATTTGGACTGGGGCAGAACTATCTGTGGGTTTAAATACATTTGTATTTAAACCACTGGCTTGCAGAACAATGAAACAGATCCTGGAAAATACCATACACTCCAACTATTCTTATTTGGCAGGAACAGTCCTAATTTATCCCCTGTTGCCCCAGTTTCTCAGCTGCTTTTAAAATGTCCCAATTCCTTTATCCACTTCCTAAATTTTGCTTTGTCCTCAGCTTACTTCAGTTGTTGCAAACTGAGTTGAAAGTGACAAAGTCGTTTGCACTTAATTAAATCAGCAAGAAGAAGTGGAGAGGAACAGTGGAGTTTTGTCCTTCTCAGTAGACTTGGGCAAAAGCAAATGGCTGCCACTTCTCCTAGCTTGTGTTCTTTTCCCCCACATTAATAACTGTTGCCATCTTGGGCAAACTGTGTTGTTACCTGGCTACAATGCAGAATATTTTAATTAGTGTACCAGTGGAATACTTGTTAGCTCTGCACACAGGGAGGTGTAGGTGGTCCTCCTTGAGTAACCCCCCCACCTAAAAAACCCTATGAGGAGACATTGAAAGGGTCACACAGACAAGAGCACTAACAGAGAGACAGATAAACACTAAATGAAAACACACTTGCAAGAGCAGCTAAGGGCAGCCAAAATGATGAAGCAAGCAAGAAACACTCTCAGAAAGACAAACCCCATCAGAAGCACCACCAAATATAAAATAGGGACATAGAATGTGAGAAGCATGAGCCAAGGGAAGCTAGACAGAATGAAAATGGAAATGCAGTGCGAACATAGCAGTACTGAGGGTGAGTGGGTTAAAATGGACAGGAATGGGCCATTTTGAATCAGACAACCACAGAGTGTTCTATCCAGGCAATGAAAAGACAAGAAGAAATGGAGTGGCTTTCATACTAAGAAGAGATGTGGCAAAAGCAGTCAGAGGATACAATGCAAAATCAGACTGAATCATCGCAATAAGGCTCCAAGGGAAACCTATGAATATCACCATAGTTCAAGTATATGCACCAACCACTGAGGCAGAACAAGAAGAAATTGATAGATTTTACAAAGGAGTACAGGAACAAATTGACAACACACCAACACAGGATGTCAAGCTGATCATTGGAGATTGGAACGCAAAGGTTGGAAGTAAGGAAGAATCAAAAACTGTAGGCAGATTTGAACTAGGCAAAGGGAATGAAGCAGGTGAACATCTGATAGATTTTTGTGAAGCCAACAACCTATTCATTGCAAACACATTTTTCATATAGCCAGAGAAAAGGTTATACATATGGACATCACTAGATGGCCAGCACAAAAACCAAATAGATTACATAATTGGAAGTAAAAGATGGTGAAGCTCCACACTGGTGGCCAAGACTAGACCAGGTGTTGAATGTGGCACAGGTCACAACTACTCATTTCAAAAATAAAAGTAAAATTCAAAAAGACAGCAAAACCAGTCATCATACTAAAACATGATTTAAACAACATTTCCACAGAATTCATTGACCATGAATTTTTGCAATACTAAGTATAATAGATGATGAACTGGAAGAGCTTTGGTCTGAAGCCAGGGACATAATAAAAGAAGAATGCATAAAGATACTTCCAACAGACAAAAAGAAAGTGAAGAAACCATGGTAATTGAAAGAAGAGAAACAAAGCAAAAAGGAGATACGAACAAACTAAGAAACACGAACGCAACAGTACAACAGCTAGTGCACAAAGATAAGGAAAATTACTACAACAACAAATGTAGAGAAATAGAAGACAACAACAACAAGGGAAGAATGAGAGACCTATTCCACAAGATTCAAGAAGTCAAGAGAAAGTTCAAACCAAGGACCGGGATGCTCTGTGACAATAAAAATAACATAATTCAAGAAAAGGAAGGAATAAAAAGACATTGGATGCAATACACAGAAGAACTATACAAAAGAGATGACAAAATGAAGGGCATATGGAGTGAAGAGCCATATGAAGATGAACCTCAAATTCTAAAAACTGAGGTGGAAGCTAAAATAAAAGAAATGGCAAAAAATAAGACTCCAAGAACAGATGATATAGCTGTTGCAATCCACATTGACAGAGTCAACTCTAGTGCTAACCAACATATGTCAACAGATATGGAAAACAAAATGATGGCCAACAGATTGGAAGTGATCAATATACATCCCCATCCACAAAAAAGGAGACACAAGAGACTGCAGCAACTATAGAACCATAGGACTAATCTGCATAGATCATGAAAGGCTATGGAATGCTCTTAAAGTCATGGGAGTGCCAACATATGTGTTAGTCCTGATGAGGAATCTGTACTCAGGACAAGGGGCCACTGTCAGAACAGAACACAGAGAAACAGAATGGTTCACAATTGGCAAA
>CM034703.1:82684980-82698217 GCA_020142125.1 Phrynosoma platyrhinos
CTTGGGGTTGTGTATGTATTTTGTCACCTGGTTCTTTCCTGTCAAGTGAATGATAAATCAGAAGCAACTGTCATCATTTCAATGAGATGACAGGATATGGCAATTTTCGCTGCTCAAAACTTGCATCTTCCTGAGCAATTTAGATCCAGCTGCAGATTTTGTCACTGAATTGCTGTAGCAGATGGATGGAGCCTGAATATTTGAGGAGAACAGTGTCATTTCAATACAAGGTGATTGCTCAGGAAGTTTTCTAAGCTGCTTGCAGCATCTGCATCTCCATGTACTTGTTCATTGCTCGATGGAGCAAACACAAGTAAGGGATGCTCCTGTGTATGCCACTCATGAGGGGAGGAACATGAAGTGGGGGGGGGGATTTTTATTTTTTTTTAAAAAAAAGAGCTACAGGAAAAGAGGAAAGGGTTTTTGCTGCTTCATGATCTATGAAGGCTTTCAGGTCGCTGTGGGAAACAGACATTTGTCTGCTATTATAGATACTGAAATATTGCCATTTCCTATCTCTTGGTATCAAATGCAATTTAGCATTGGAAAGATAATATAAAATAACTTGATGGAATTAGAGATTCAAAGAAGAAAATGGCAGCGCTTGCTGTCTTATTACATTTTGGTTTAACCCAAATCATGCAACCATAATCCTAATGAAAAAAGGCAGCCACTGAGATTTACAGATTGGCATGATGAAAAAGGTTGAAACTCTTTTGCAGGGGGTGGCAGGCTGGAGAAAGCAGATAGCATGTGCTTGTAAAAAGTATGTGATACCTATATAAACTATATTCTCAGGTCTCTCTGATCCTCTCAGAGACTGGTCTCTCTTAGGGCTTGCCAGTGTTAGTAAGAGAATGCTTAACCATATCACCAGCACAGAAACCATGAAGCTTTCCTCTCATCTGCCACTATTACAATATCCTAGCCCAGCCAAACATCCAGCTATGAATGTGTACATTTTCAAACAAATATTTTAAAAGTAAAAAAATGCCATACTTTTAAGGATATCCAAAATACTTTCTTGTATTAATATACAGTATCCAGGCTATTTGAAGGCCAATGCAGACTATAGGCCAATGCAGACAGCCCCTAAGGGAGCGCCAGATCGGGGCCACAGCAACCACATGCCGTGGCCCCAATCCTTCTTTTTGCCGCTCCAAAAAGAGCTGGCAAATGCCGCTCCTTTTTGGGGTGGCAAAAAGATGCCCTCAGAGCTGCCACAGCGGCTCTTTTGTGTTTCTTTGGGGCAGTGTGTATGCATGCTGTGCCAATGGGGCACCCTGATGCTGTGTGCCATGCAGTCAGGCACACAGCATGACGGCGTCATCAGGGCATCCGGCGTGCAGTCACCCCACCCCAACTCCACCCCCAGGCTGGCCCTTTAGGCCAGTCTGCATCAGCCTTCTATCTCTTTTGATGAGCCCATTAGATCTTTAAGATTGCTGGGAGAGGCCCTTCTCTCTGTCCCATCAGTTTCTCATATTTGAGGGTGTTCTCAGTGGCTGCCTCTAGGTTCTGGAACTCCTTCCCTTAAGAGGCCATGATGACCCCATCCTTGTTCTCCTTCTGTCAGGAAGTCAAAATATTTTTATTCCTTGAGTCTTTTAGAAATTGACAGGGGTGGTCTTTCAGTGGTATGTTGAGTTATTTCTGACCAGTATATACTGTATATACTCATGTATAAGTCTAGAAATTTTAGTAAAAAATTGATCCCAAAAAACTGAGTCAACTTATACATGGGTCAATGTAAACAGTGTACTTTAACACTTTTCTTTTAAAAAGGAACCATCCCCTGGTAAAAGGCAAGAGTGTAATCTGTCCTGGAAGCACTGACCACCCCCCATCTCATCTATTCAGCCTTTAGGGTAAACACAAACAGTAATGCCTTCAGGAATTTTGTAAGTTCTTTGGTATTGTTTTCCTTTGGTTCATCCTTTAGATCAGGGGTCGGCATCCTTACCTGGGGCTGGTCCAGGCATCCCCAGGTCTTCCACAGGCCAATGGTGGTGGTGGTGAAAATGGCGGCGCATGTGCTCACGTGCTTGCACGGCCCCCGCCAATGCTGCGAACCCCCGGCAATGACGTGGGTGCTGCCGCTGTGCCACCGCCACACGCGGCACAGCCACCATTTTGTTTTCCAAAATGGTGGGCATGGCTTGTTCGCGCATGTGCAAGAGTACTGCGCATGAGCAAACGAGTCACAGCCGCCATTTTGGAAAATAAAATGGTCGCCATGACATGCGTGGTGGCGGCGCAGTGGCAGTGGGGGTTGTCGTTGTCGTCTTCATTGGCGGCCAATCGGCAGGCCTCGGCAGGTCGGGTGTGGCCCGTGGGCCGTCGGTTGCCGACCTCTGCTTTAGATCCTTTGTTACGTGCCTTACCCATGTTTACAGAAGAGCAAGTCCTACTAACATTTGGCCAGTGTGGTATAAGGGTCTTAGTTTTGGACCAGGACCCTGAAAGACCAGACTTTGAATCTCTGTTCAGCTAAGAAGACTCACCGGGTAACCTTGGGCAAGACACACACCCTCAACCTCAGAGGAAGACAATGACAAACTGTTTCTTGAATTAATGTTGCCCAGAAAAACCCATGATAGGATTGCCAGAAGCTGGATGTTGCTTAAAACCACATAATAACAAAGTGTCATTGAACTCAGTGGGATTTACTTCTGAGTAATCATGAACATGATTGCACTGTTTATAAAGCACAAGTGAATGGATCATGGATGCTAGCCATAGAAACCTTTACATTTTGGTGATACACATTTTGTATTCAGATGATACAACAAGCTACATCAGCTTTCATAATCTCTGCAGTGGTTCTTTTTTGAGTCATGGCCCCCTTTGAAAAACCGATGAAGCTATGGATCCCCTGTTCAGAAAAACAGAAATGCAATTTTCAAAGTGTTTGAAAAGGTTGTAGGATATACTATATGTCCCAACATGATGTCTGAATCTACCTTTTAATATAACATGGAATAATTGTGTTATTCAATAAGAAATAGTTCTTGTTTTAATTATTGTATTTTAGCTGTTGTGAGCCGCCCCGATTGCGATGCAGAGGGGCGGGTTAAAAATAAAACTTATTATTATTATTATTATTATTATAAGAGAGACAGAGACACAAACACCGTATCAATCTCTTGCTTCCAATCATAATCAGCCATGTTGAGTAATTGAGAAATCTTATGCTGCCATTGCTTTGATTTTTCCATGGTGGGAGCCATTATTATCATTCCACTTTTACTCTATATTTTTACAAAATTGAATGTTTTCAGTCTGTGCAAGGGTGGTTTGCTTGACTATTAGCATTTTTCGATTACATCTGAGTTGGCAGCTGTGGACCACCAAACTCATCCAACTTGTCTGTCACATTCACTCATGCTGTGTACCAATTTTTTTTTTTTTTTTTTTTGGCAATGAAGAAAAATAGTTTGCAATAAACCTATCAAATTGTGCTGGTCCTTATGCTGTTGCACTGGGCAAAATTGCTTGGCTATGGATTATTTTATTTTATTTCTTTTGGCTTTCTATATCAGATAATTATCTTCGATCCAGTTTAATTAATGTTTTCTTGGATATAAAAAGGAAACAACAAATAACTTCCTGGTTGTCAAGACAATGGTATTCTTACAAGCAGAATAATGTGAATTCTCAGCGAGGGCTGTGTTTTCAACCACTCTGGGTTATTATTTTTTTCATAGTATGTGTAGGGTTGCCTAATAATCTTGACATCTTTGCAAATATGTAAATAAAAAGAACGGCTCACATTCCTCCCTGGTCACCTTTGCTTTCCCTCCCTCTTCCCCCCTCCCCCTCTATTTTCCATTTTCCAGGCTCCAGGTAAATATCTTGGGATTTCCAGGCTCCTGTGATGCTCTCTGCTCCAAACAAAGGCCAGAAGGAAACAGAAAATCTGCATCCATATAATATTTCAACAACAAGAACAACAAACCTTTCCAAGAGTCTGGTGAGGTATATGAAGTGTCATAGCTGCAAGAACAACACAGAACCTGGAAAGAGGTCTTTAAGAGTGTTAAGGAATTAGGAAATATTATCATGAGATACAAGCAAGATCACTCAAAGACATACTGCTACCTGAGGTGGAGCAGGAAATGGCAGTCTTCTTTTACCCAGGCCAAGGTGCCTTGCATCCTAAGCTAGCCAACATATTTGGACACATAAGACATTTTTTCCCAAAGTAAATAATTAAATATTTATTGCCTTTTCACAGAGCTTGGAAAAATTAACACTTTTAAACTTAACAATTTGCAGAATTCTCCAATTAACTTGGCTGCCCAGCAGTCCAAAAAATTAACATTTGCACTCTCCTCCATCATAACATCCATCTGCCACCTAATGGCAGGAGTACCATGGATATATTTCAAAAGTAATTTCCTATCTTGGATCAGCCAGTTCAAAGTGGTTGGTTGTAAAGGACAGTTAATTACTGATTTCAACTCTGAGGTCCAAAACACCTGCAGAAATAATCCAGTTTGAGACCCCTTTAACTGCTCTGGCAGTTTGGGAATCCTAGGAAATGTAGGACAGAGAAGGCTAAAATGTCTGACAAAACCACAGTTCCCAGAATTTCCTAGCATTGAACCAGCACAGTTAAAGAGGTCTCAAATTGGATTATTTCTGCAGTGTGTTCTGGACCTGAGTTTCCGATGCTGTTTCTTTTGGCAAACAGTTGGAGGGGAGGGACAGTATCTTATTTTCTCCTTCTTGCTATTTTGATGTCTTCTAGCGCCTGATGGTTACAGTAAAATGTCATGACTGGCCAGTGAATCCATGTCTGAATGTATGACTGGCCAGTTAATACATGAATACAGAGTGCATATCTAGCTGCATTTAGTTTCCTCTTTCCCTTGTTTAACAAATCCCAAGAGGACATGATCACTCTCACATGAGGTTCCCAAGACTTCCACTCTGTTGACCAACTCTTCTTGGTTGATTAGGCAGGATAGCAGATCCCCTTGTTGCCTGTCCAGCCTCTGGACAATGAAATTGTCAGTAAGGTGAGTGAGGAATTGAAAGCATTAGTTAGCCCCCCTAATTGGGTTCCATCTTTAGTTTTGATAAGCACGCTTTCTATTCAATTATCCATCATTTAGAAAATCATTTAGAAAGAGCAAGAGGAATGATTCAAGCAACTAAACCTGAGCATCATGAAAAGGTATCAAACTATTAGCTGTTTAATTTAATATCGCCATATTCCACCACCTCAAATTTGGACAGCTAATGCACATATTATGCTAATTATTATTGATTTGCTTTCTAATTGTGCAAATCCAAGATATTAATCATTGCATTTTCCTTCTATCACTATATTTCAGCCTTTGTATCCCTTTCTTGTAGACACTACTCTTCTGAGAGAGCTAACAAAATAATATTTAAAGTGCTGGACTTGAAATAGAGGGACTCAAGTTCAAATCCCTGTTTGGTCATGTAATTTATCCTTTGACCTTTGAGCATCATTATCTCTCATCAAATCTACTTTTCAGGGTTATTGTGGGGAACTAATAGCAACATAGAGACTAGTAAAATGGCCATGTATTTTCCTGCAGAACAATCACCTCCACCTCTATTCTGGCAGAACATCTTGATAAATCCAGAAAACAGTCTAGAATACTAACTTTCCAGATAGCCATAAGTACCAAATCCTCCAGTTGTACAAGACTAAGTAGGAAAGATGCTAGAACCCAGAAAAATCCACAGAAATTATTTTATATCAATTCTAGGCAAAGCAGCTATATTCCAGAAAAGAACCACAGCACCAACTTTTCACTCAGTTCACCAGTTTCATAAAGCTATATGGCAATGATGCAACAAACCACTGGTAGTAGCTAGTAATATTACTATCAGCTAATAATAGCCATATTCTGAAAAAGTAGCCCAGAACCCCAACTATCTAGAATCAGCTGTGCCCATAAAATTCACCAGCTGCACAAGATTGGGTGGGAGAGATGGCATAACAAGCCACAAAAATTCATCACAAACCACCTTCTTTTACTCATTCCAGGTAAACAAAAATGTCCTGGAGTCCTACAAGATTAGATGGTGGGAATGCAAGCCACAAACATTCCATAGAAACCATCTCCATGCATCCTTTCCTTTGAAAACATTCAAATCTCTGACAATAAATCATGTCCACCAAATTCACCACATCCACAAGGCTAAATGGCTGTGATGTAAAAAGTGATGAATATTCCACAGGAACCACCTTCTTGTACCTGCTCCAGGCAAAACATCTGTATTCCAGAAAATAGCCCAGAATGCTAACTTTCTGGATAGCTACTTCCCCATAATTAATCATTCATACAATACTGAATGGGAATCATACAACAAGCCAAAAAACTCCACAGTCTTGTATGAATGATTAATTGTGGGGAAATGGCTATTCAGAAAGTTAGCATTCTGGGCTATTTTCTGGAATACAGATGTTTTGCTTGGAGCAGGTACAAGAAGGTGGTTCCTGTGGAATATTCATCACTTTTTACATCACTGACGGGTGTGATGCTAGAAGCCACAAAAATTCCACAGGAACCACTTCCTTGAGCCTATCTAGACAAACCTTCTGGAAAGATGGCATCCTCGGCTATGTGTTAGACTGTACAGTTGACCCACTATATCAATGGATTCTGCATTCACAGATTCTACCATCCACAGGTTAAAAACACCCCCCCCCCAGCAAACCTAGACTTTGCCATTTTACATAACAGACATCATTTTAGTACACTATTGTATATAACGTCATTTAAGCAGTTGTGGATTTTGGTGGAGGGGGGCTAGAACAAAATTCCAGGGGACACCAAGGGCTTACTTTAGATGTTTTCTCTTAAACAGGTACTTGGAAGTGGTTCCCATTATCTCCCCCTCACTGCTTTTTGTATCACTCCCATCTGGTGAATTTGGTGAATGTGGATCTTGGAAATGTTGCTATTCTTGGCTGTTTTCTGAAAGAAAGATGTTTTGCTTGGAATAGCAAAGTAGAAAGGTGTTGCTGAGCAATTTCTATGACTTCTGGCATCATTCCCATCTTGTCTTGTCTGGCTGCTGAATTTGATGGGCTTCGCCACCTGAACCCATTATGGGCTTCATTACCTACCCATTATTTCCCCCCCCCACACACACACACCTTTTTTTGTATCACTCCCACTGGGTTAATTTGGTGAGTGTGGTTCTCTGGAATGTTGGTATTCCTGATCATTTTCTTGAATAGAGATGTTTTGCCTGGAATTGATACAAGAAGGTAGCTCAATTTTTCATCCTATATATATAGTAGATGGCTGATATGTTTGACTGAGATGTTCCTCAACAATATCACTTAGAGGCCAGACTATTCAGACATTACTACTGTTGAAGAAGACCTGGATTGTTCACATCCTGTCACCTTGTGAGGAGTGGTGCCTCATTCAGTTCCTAAAGATGTACGATAAAATGCTGTTGTCTTTCCCAACAACTAGAGATTGTATATTCTCCATGAAACAGAGATTGAGCAAGGGAAAGATAGGCAGGCAAGCAGGCAGACAGGCAGGCAGGCAGGCAGGCAAGCAGATAGCTCTTGTGGTTATTTTAAGACATCTTTCCTGTCATAGATATATTATGTTTTGGGATAATAGCAATTGCATACAAACTGTAACATTTCAACATACAACATAAAAGCAATGTCCTTACATAGCTATCCAATGGCATAAAATATTGTTTCATCATGTTGTGTCCCTTTTAGCAAAGATTTAAAAAAACAACAATTACTAATGGATTTATCTTCTGAGTAAAGGACTCAGCTGTTCTTTCTGTACAATATTTCAACAGAGATTGTATTATTCCCCTGGCAGCACTAAAGCAACCTATGGAACGTGATACCCTTTCTGGATGCATCTTACACCACCATACACTCTTTAAACTTTAGTAGCCATCATACTGTGATGCTTCCTTTGGTTAAAGATGAAGCATTTCCACAATGATTGCAGTGACAAAAGGTTTTGCCAGACAGATATGTTTGATATGCAATCATCTTTTTCATCTCACTAGCAGCAACTGCTAAATATCTCACCAAGCTACAAATGCCAGGATGGAAGGAGCCATGGTAGTTAAAGTGATATCAGACTACTGTAACTATATTATATTCTAAAATTTATCACTTGTGGACTGTGCAACTTAATTTAAAAAAAAGAGACCCCCCCCCAAAAAACCCCTAGGTTGCTTTATAGCTGGAGTGGTTGACTTTGGGACTGAAGTCATCTTAGGCTTCTGCCACACCACAGAATTAATGCAGTTTGACATTGTTTTAACTATCATGGCTCCACCCAATGGAAGCTTGGGATGTGTAGTTTGCTGTGAAACCAGAATGCCTTGTCAGAGGAGTTAAATAGCTCATAAAACTACAAATCCCAGAATTTCATAGCAATGAGCCATGGCACTTGGCAGCTGTGGTAGTAATACAATGGTAGTTTTGCATATAACAAAAAAAGGTGAAACATAAATGTACCACACTCTTGATAAGTTAGGAAACAAAAGTTCCTTATTGAAAGACAGCACAGGTGTACAAGAATCTGGTAAAATGATATTTATAAATGTATTTGACTTACTGTTTTGATACAACTAGAATTTGTCTCTGTCTTTAGTTCCCTAATTTTTGTCTATTTTTGTATTCCAAATGTCATGCTTTCAAGCTATTGTTTAATTTAAGCCTGCTAAAGCACTTCCAAACTGGTGTACAATCTGCTTTCATAGAATGCTATGTGAAAGGAACACTGGTTGGATAAACAAAAGCAAAGCCTGTTCCTGAACAAATATGTCTGATCTGTTAACTATCTTAGGAATGGGAAAAATTAGATTAGATATGATGTGAATTTTGACACAATTTTCTGATTTGGACCTCCTCTTGACTGTGATCAGTTTACATCACATTTGAAATGCTCCTTTCCTTTTCAGGCCAGTATGAAAACAAATCTCAGTACAATTGATTCTTGAAAGCAGGGTGTTGGGTACTATAGACCTGATCTCTACAGAGAAAAGAACAGGCTTCTGTAGCAAAGTGAAATTATACACCAATGACATTGTGCAAAATGAACATAAATGGACATTCTCATACATGCATTGTGAGGCCAAGTGATATCTGGGAATGGAACAGGTTAAAATAGATTATCGGTATTGTCACCAACTGGTATATGTTTATATATAACTCTTCTGAGTATTAGATTCTGATTAATATTTTACTTTTAAATTCAAAACACTTAATTATTTCATATATATCTTACAGCATGATGAAATATTCTTCATAAGGCTGCACCATGAGATACAGTAAATTGCTATATAGGTCTAGTATCAATATACGGCACCAGTGCGAAGCAATTGACATCCCAATACTCCAGAAAGTTCTACTGCTGATGTCTGCTTTTGGTCTCCCAAGCTCTCCTTCCATCCCCCACTCTCTGAGGAATGTATTTGGCTGATGTCTAAAAATCCATTATGATTTGCCAGTCATCATCATTGGAATCCTATATAACTCAAAATAAATTTGTGTACACTTAACTATGTAGCAGAGGGGCTAAGAAACCCTGTTAGTGAATTGCAAGGATGCATAACAAGACACCAGCAAGAGTACCCGATGTGCATTGGTGCCTGATACACATCGGTCCCATTGGGCATCGGTCCTGTTCTGCATTGGCCCCTTTGCTGGCTCTGCTACACAGCAGCCCTCTACTGGATATAGGCATAACAGATCGTCACAATTTTAATTCCCAAACACATGGATCACTTATGAAGACACAATTCTCATATAGGATTCTGATATAATAATAATAATAATAATAATAATAATAATAATAATAATAATAATAATAATAATAATGCATGCCATGCTTTGCAATGTGGAAATCAAAAGTTAAAGACACCTGTCTATGTGAAAGAAGGGAAAGATAAAATGAATAAAATGAACAGAATAAAACAAGATAAGAAAGTGATGTAGTGAGATCACTCAGGTTGGATGAAAGCAAAGTAAGAAGCTGGGTTGAGTGACTGGGAGTTCCATCTGCTAATCTTAGAGCATGATTTAGCATGGACTCTTGAATAATCTTTGCTGCCAGTTGCTTCCTCTGTCAAACCACCATCACTGTATAAGCTTTAAAAACTGAATTTCAAGTGTCATAATCACTGAGTCCAGCATTTATTCTTCTGAAAGCTGGCATGTTTCTGGCCTCATATATGTACCCAAGGCAGCAAATGGTAATAAAATGCAAACTAAAATGCATACAATTAAAAGATAAATACTGATAAATCTAATTATAATATATGAATAAACTTGACTAAAAAGACAACCCCCCCCTTTCAACAACAGCCTAGCTTGAATGAAAAAGCCTGTCTGAATTAAACATCATTGCCTGCTGGCAGAAAGAAAATAGAGGAGAGGCCAGCCTAGTTTCCTTTCATAGGTAATCCCATAGCCTGGAAACTTTCAACCAGCATGGTCCCACATAGTATAGTTCTTTATAGATCTTCATCTACATTTTGTGTGCTTTATTCTTAAAGGTCTTGATGTGAACCCTGTGTATTCAACCTTGTTTGGGGATAGTCAGTTTCCACTATTTATTTATTTATTTTCTCCTGATTTTTAACACCTATGGAATTCTCTATGCTAGGAACAGCTATACTTAGGGAACTTGAGTGGTGAGGATGGGAGACAATTTTACTTCAGGAGCCCTGGTGGAGCAGTGGTTAAATGCCTGTACTGCAGCCACTCACTCATAAACTACAAGGTTGCAGGTTCAATACTAGCAAGGGCTCAGGCTAGACTCAGGCCTGCATCCTTCCGAGGTCGCTAAAATGAGTACCCAACTGTTGGGGGGTAATGAGCTTACAGTTGTAAACCGCTTAGACACCACATAGCATGGTATGAAGCGGTATTTAAATGAAGCTGCTTTGCTTTGCTTTGCTCTGTAGAAGAATTTTGCAAAAATTGTACATTTCCTCTTATTTGTCATGTAAAGAATTTGAGGTTCAAGAAAAATCCAATTCAGGAGCAAGTGAAACTGACAATTTTTACCACCCCTAATGTGTATATAAACTGCACCATCATCTCTTAAATGGCTATCTGCGGAATCCAACTAATTTCAAAATATCCTATTGCTTGAGCATTTGGAAGCCACAGTGCCCTCTCTGGACCCATGAATGACATCAGGAGAGTGCTATCAATATTTGTTTCCAGCTTAGCATTCAGCAGGTAATTAAAAACAACCACCTCCCGGCCTTTGACAAAGAAGAGTTGTTACAACAAATCCTGTCATTCTGGACTTGAGTAATTTCTTTATGTGACCCTAGGTCATTCTTTTCTGCCTTGAGGCATGACCCTATGATGTGGTCATGCTACATTTAATATAGCTGTTTGCTGAGGGCAAGTGCCCCTTGAGGCTCAGCCAAATGAGTAATGTTGCTGTCTTCCATTTCTGAAAGATGCAGACCTTTTTCTTAATATAATAGTCCCTTGGGAGATTTGAAGAATATGGAAGAAGACAGCATATAAAGTTTCAAGTGGAGGCTATAGAAATTGTTAATATTAGTACTATTTTCATAGCACCATCAACGAACAAAATAAATTAGAGACAGGACAAGACACAGATACTTGCACTTAGGAGCCTAAATCAGAAGTGAGAATCATATGGTTATTCAGACATTGCTGGTTTACAATTCCCAGCAGTCCTAGCCATAACAGTCAAAGGCAAGAAATATTGGGATTTGTGGTCCAACAAGAGGGTTATACGATTCCTGCTCTTGGCCTAAATTCAGGAAGCAGAAGAAAACAAAAGTAGAGGAGAAGGAGAAAGAAGAGACAAAGAAATAACAGGGGATGAATGTCAGTACATATACTTGCACATGTCTTTATTTCTCTGGAGTAAGCCTGAGACTTCCCTTTACCTCATTCAGGTAAGACCAAAGAGCAATTAGGAAAATTCAGAAGTGATTGAACCCTGAAGTATATGTGTGTGTGTGTGTGTAAAAGTATCTCAATGGGTTTCAGGCAAGCATGCCAACAGCAGAGACACACTTTGAGGTGACTCTACTCATTGTTGTTTCAGGGACCCTGATGCACTTGTGTAACTCCAATGAATTGTTAATTTGGCCCATTGGGAGGACAACCATAAAGAAGGGGCTGTTCTTACTAGTTCAACTGAGAAAAAGAAGAAGAGCTGGAGAGGAAGGAAGCTGCAGTTGTCAAGGAGTTTTAAACAAATTAGACTTAATTATTTATTTTATTGGATTTTATTTTATTGTATTGTATTTCTATGCTGCTTTGCTCCTCTAAATTGGACCTAAAGTGACTCACAAAAGATACTTTAAAAAACATCCAATTATGACTGTATCTGTGGTATTCATGTAAAATTGGTCCCATAGTACCTAGATTTGGGTTAGGAACAAGAAATAAAGCAGGAGAGCATCTGATAGAATTCTGTAAGGCCAATAATCTATTCCAGGGGTTCTCAAACTATGGCCTGTGGGCTGGACTCGGCCTGCCAAGGCCTTCCTACTGGCCCATGTACCGCCCCACCTCTACCGCTGCTGCCGCTCGCGCTACTCGCACCCACCGCCGTACGCCCTTTTGGCTTCCAAAAAGATCTGGGGGCCAGCGAACCGGCCCCCAGATCAAAAAGTCTGGGGATCCCTGATCTATTCATTGCAAATACCTGCTTCATACAACCAGATAGGAGACTTTACACCTGGACATCACCAGATGGTAAACATAAAAACCAGATAGATTACATAATTGGAAGTAGAAGATGGAGAAACTCTATCCTTGTGGCCAAAACCAGACCAGGAGCTGATTGTGGCACAGACCACGAACTGCTCATAACAAAAACCAGAGGTAATCTGAAGATGAAAGCAAAAACCATTGTTATACCAAAATATGACCTGAATAACATTTCAGATGGATTCAAGAACAATGTAAGAAACAGATTTGAACTATTGAGTATAATCTACTGGGAACCTGAAGAACTGTGGACAGAAGTCAAAGACATAATTAAGGATGAATGAAAGAAAACACTAACAGTGGCCAAAAAGAAAGATAAGAAACAATGGATGACAGATGAAACACTTCATGCAATAAAAGAAAGAAGAAAAGCAAAAGCAAAGGGAGATAGGAACAAAGCAGAAGTATGAAAACAACTGTCCAACATCTGACATGCAGTGATAAGGAGAAATACTACAATGACCAATGCAGAGAAATAGAAGA
>CM034703.1:82718323-82731455 GCA_020142125.1 Phrynosoma platyrhinos
GTGTGGATTAACCAGCAGATTTGCCCTGTGTGATAACGTCCTATGAAATGTTGAAAAGAGTACAATTCTCATCAGCTCCTGTTAACTAGACAATGTTGAGAGGCAATGCATGTGGAATTTTATCAATATCTGGCAGTTCCATAGACCAATTTTTTAAAAAGTACTTTGGACGCTAAAAGACTCCATAGGAAGTTTCAGGATTGCTGAATAACGATAAATTACATGGTTGAGACAGAATATTATGTACCATGTTGAGTCAGTATTTACAGCATTCTTGCAGCAGTGAAAGGAAACAAAAGACAAATCCCTTCACACATTTTTATTTTATTTAATATAAAAAACGTGACACACAAAATGTGATCTGTTTTAAATTTCTTTCCCCTTCCTCTCTCTCTCACACAGTATTGATCCAACATTAGATGCAGGAAAATTAAGGCCAAACTAATATGGCTGTGAAAGATTCAAACTGAGAGTACCAGGGAAATTATATTACATTTAGTCAATAGCTGCCTTATAAATATTTTAGAACACCAGGAAGGTCTTCACTGGTGACCTCAGCCAGAGGACGCACATATTGCCTTTTCACCAGTTTAACAACCTTCTGTGGAAGGATGCCTTAAAATAGCTTGCAGAGTTTTTTCTTCTACTACTGTTTAGGTGTGGGCTTCGGAAAATGGCCATGCTTTTAAGGTTTTTAAAATTAGGTTTAATTTTAAGGATCATTTACAGAAAATAGTGCCATGTTTTACAGCCTATTGGCTTCATCAAACTAGCCAAATGTGAAATGGAAAGCACAAAGCTATTTCCTCAGGAAAGTGCTGAACCTGGGAAAGTTACTTTTTCGGCCAGCAGCATTCGCAATCTCCCAGTCAGCATGGCCAACAGGCTGACCTTTCCCCTTTTCTTATCTCTTCAGATATGTTCTGGCTGTCATGTATTGACCACCCCAGGGCTTGATCATAAATAAAACAAAAGGGTGTGCAGACCTGGCTGCTGTTGAAGCCACTGGGTCTACATTTAATCACAGTCTTAAGACAAAATATGGAAGAAGGTTGGAAATATTTAAACAAGACTCCACTATGTATTATTTTGGTTTCAGGTTGCACCTAAGAGTGTTCCTGGGATTGCTGGGATGAAGAAACAAACAATGGTCAATCCCTCATTTTTGAAAAAATAAAATCCAGCTGTTGCCCAGATCTGACTTATGTGGAGAAATACACAAACACTGTGGTAGGTAGAAAACACAAATGTGGGGAGAAATGAACAATAATTTCTATTTCAAATGAGAAAATACTGTTTCCCATCCTAAAAGGCTCTCCCATAACGAAGGCTTGTTCCATAATCTATATTAATTACTAGTGATACAACTCTGGCTTTTGAGAATGTTGTTATATTTATAGTTTTATACACAGGCACACAGGCACAAAGTACCTTTTAAAAATAAAACTGATATCCTATTGTATATATTTCTACCTCATTTTTGTCCCAGACAATCCCTAGCCAAAATCTCTTTAATCCAGTTTGGAAAATGATCTCTTTTTTCCTATGCCATGCCATATGGTTAATCGAGTCCAGTTTTCCCTGGCCTGCTCTAAGGGTGCTTTAGTCAAGAAACTAAAATAGGATTTACTTTGCTGGCAAGAAAAGAAAGCTCCAGCTAAAATAAAAATTGTGGCATGTGGAAACAAAGGATTTCTCATAAATGTTCAGACCGAAGTGCATTTGTCTATTCTATACTTGGTATAATCTTTTTGCCAAATATGTACTGCTGCTCATTAAAGGGAATGCATCCTTTTTGTTCTGTGTTGTGGTACTGGGAAGTATGTTTGGGAAGAGGGTCAAAAATGCAGATGTCTAATACAGGTGAATCCAGACCATTTCATGATTGTGTCACATGGAACAGCCTCAGAAATAATCTAGAAAGGACAAATACCTGGCCAGTGATCAAACAAAAATGTCTGGCTTGGCCAATGCCTAATGTTTAACATATGAAACCTAGATACTTTGGCCTAACTGCATAGCATGTGATGGACTTGGAGATGAAGGAATAAAGGTAATATTTCTTTTCTTTTTTAAAGTGCTTTTCCTCTAGGGCAGCTGGAAGGCAAAGTCCCTTTACTCCCTACATAACTAAAAGGTAAGATATAAATCTGTTAAATAAATGAATCCTCCTTTTGGCAGGCTCTTCTAAGAATTCTAATAAGTCCAGCTATTGTTTTCCAAGAAAAGTAAGATAGGTCAAAAGATTCTTGATTACTGAACATCTTTGTTGAGACCATAAATTATCCCCACTTCCTTAGGGCCTTGCTGGAGCCATCCAATATAATGGGAATAGTTGGGTCATAAATGACAGGTGCATACCCTTCCACATTTCATGGAAGAACACCAGAACATCAGTATACTCTGACAGAGGACAGGGTCACTTCACACACAGAGAATATTGCATTTATTGATTTGGCTTTTCCTTTTTTGTAGGCTACCCTGATCTCAGTACAGAAATTCCAGAGTTTCTCTGCTTAATACAGTAATCTAACGTATTCTTCCTCATTAATAACTTTTGCCCTCTTGGTGCCTGGCCACACCTTTTTGACTACATTCTCATGCTGTTCGGCCACCTGTGTCCCTGTTTTTATCTTTTAAATGTTGGAGGGTATGCAAACATCTGGGAGGCATAATATTAGAGGGAGGCTGAACCAAATTTTCCCCAATGAAACACATCCTTCCAGACCAGCCTCAGAGCTCTGCTTTTTCCAGACCCCAATTCCTGCAGGTATACCTTGTTTTTTTGCTCCTGCAAGACCATATGCCATGTTTCAGATGTTGAGTTAATTTCCCTCTTCAATGGACACTGCTCAAGGGCAGGAATATATTTGTCTGATATCAAGCATGTCTCTTAATTCACAAGACTAGTGGTTTGTAGATTCCTGAGGTTTAAAAGAATGAACAAAAAATGGGAGAGGGCTCTCTGAGGTACTGCTGGTAAGACTCCTGGGCCTCATTCAAACTATAGAATTGTATGTGACTTCAAATTGCCTTCAACAAATGGTGACCCCATGAATTTCATATGGTCTTCTTAGGCAAGGAATACTCAAAGGTGCTTTTCCCAGTTCTTTCTTCTGAAATATAGCCTGGTATTTGTTGGTGGTCTCCTACCCAAGTACTCACCAGGCTGTCCTGCTTAACTTCCTAGATTAGATAGGATCTGATGCTTTTATTATTCCACTTCAAACTGCCATCATCCCATACCATGGAATCCTCGGCTTTGCAGTGTAGAGATGGATATTTAGAATTATCAGCCAGAGAACTCTAGTGCCTCCTCAGTCTAAAAACCCCAGGATTACATAAAATGGAACCATAGCAGTTAAAGTGGAATAAAAGTCTCATAACTATGTAGTGTGGAAAGGCACCAGTGCTAAAGAAAAAAAAAAAGATGAGGAACAGGAAAATAGGAGGGTAGGCACTACTGCTAAGATTGTTGAGATGAAAAAATGAGTGGTAAAATGGCAGAAAGTTCTCTGAGTGACTGCTGGTGAGATTCTTAAGATAAAAAGAGGTAAGGGGGGGGAAATGATCACATCGATCCCTTTTCTGATATCAGACTTGGATAGTGCTGAGTACACTTGAGCTAGTATTAAAAACAATGCACTCCTCCAGATGGGACAAAAGTGTTAAGAGGCTGCAATATTTGTTGCTGTAGATCTTAAATCAAATATCCATAGGGTGTTTCTTCTGTCCTAGGCTATTTTCAGGCAATTTCCAGAAGCAAATGCAACATTTTATTCCCACTGCTGAGTGGGTTTCATTTTAATATCAAGACATATTGGAATAATATGTTTCCCTTTCATCTCCTTCTATTTTTACATTTTTGTTTGCGTTATAGGGTAATAAGACATCGCTGAAATGGCACTTTTGTAGGATAACCCATTAATTCTATTTTTTAAAAAAAATCAGAAAGGAAAAAAATTGCCATTCAAAATATAGGTCAAATCATGTCCTGGGGGAAAAGCAGTACTTTGGATGGACCCTAATGCAGTCCAAGAAATTGCTATAAACAGCCCCCCAAGAGAATAGAATAAGTCGGAATGGAAACAACAACTACTGGCAAAACCTGGCAAAACTGAAGGAACTATGCAAAATTTCACACTTCATTAAACTAATCTGGAAGAGCCCAATGAAAGACTTTTAGTCATTTACTTTCCCTCTCACATATCATGTCTTAACATAAAACATAAGCATCAAGCATTATCTCTTTAACAGTTTTTTTTTTTTGGCACACTTTCAAAGTCACAAGAAAATATAAAGTTTCCTAGTCATTATTCCATCCAGTCAGGGATAAGGGGGAAAGGGTTAGAAAGGACTCTGCATTCTTTTAATCCATTTGTGTTGTTTTGTGTCTTCAAGACATTTCTGACTTATGGTGACCCTAAGGTGAACCTATCATGGGATTTTCTTAGCAAGATTTGTTCAGAGGAGGTTTGCCTTCCCTTGAGGATGATGGGGTCTGACTTGCCCAAAGTCACCCAATGGGTTTCATGGCTGAGTTGGGAATTGAACCCTGGTCTCCAGAGTCATAATCCAACACTCAAACCATTTATTCCTGTTATAATAATAAAAATATCCTCAAATGACACATGTTGGAGGGGAAAAAAGCAGCACCAGAACAAACCCCTTAACATTTAGGAGATTATTGCACTACCTTTAAAACGCATTAAAAAGAGACTTGCCTCATCTGAATTGAAGTGAAATGCAGGCTGCATTCAGATGCTATCACATAGATTTCCCCTGAAAAACCACCATCGGAATGCAGCCTGAATTCAGCCTGGCTGATTTAACCTGCTTCAGTGGCCATTTTTCTGAGTTGGAAAGTCCTGACTTAGAAAAACGGCCGCCGAAGCGAGTTAAGACAACCGGGCTGCATTCGATGGCAGTTTTTTTGGGAAAATGCATGCGATAGCATCTGGATGCAGCCTGAATTTGACTTCAATTCGAGCAAGGTAAGGCTCTTTTACTGTGTTTTAAAGTTAGTGCGATAATCTCCTTAGTGTCTGCTCCTTTGATTCCTTACATTGTTCCAGCTTTCCATTATCTAGTAACTTTTAGATATGGTGAACTACAATTCCCGTGATGAAGTTTTAGTTCAAAACAATTAAAAGGTGCCAGACTGGAGAAGTCTGCATTATTCAGTCAGGACCAAGAAAGAAAGGAAGAAAAGAAACAAAGAAAGAAAGAGTCTTTCAAATGGTGTACTCAAAAAACATGCGTGCAAGCAAAGCATTTGGTGGTCATGTCATCTCCTGCACAAATGTTTTGATAAATCTTAGAGGGGAAGGTTGAAAGCCACTGAATTCTGTCAAAAAGTCCCTCAAAAGGAAGCTCACATGCCCTGTCCTGCATGTGAAGTTTGTTTATTTCTCTATAAGAGCTGGGAAAGCTGTTCAAATAATGTCAGAGTTGTAATAGCACCTGATTACTGGAAGGTTTGACAAAGGAATGTCAAGGTAAAAGCCACAGTGTAGTAGCAATCACTCAGCAGTTCTGCAGAATGGAAACTAATCAGGTGTGAATGAAATTCTCTCTCTCTCTCTCAATCTCTCTCTGTCTCTCTCTCTCACACACACACGGACACATTTCCATCTCTGTCTTCTGCTAGGCTGCAGCTGTAGTGTGTGTGTGTGTGTGCGTGTGCGTGTGCGTGTGTGGCAGGCAGACCTCTCAAGTGGGAAACATATTTTCTTCTCCAAAATGGCCTACTTATTTTCTCTTGAGTAAAAGAGGAAATGAAAGACTTTTGTGTGAAATTTCATCTGGCACCATTGGTTGGCTTATACAAATAGTTCCCTTCTCTAAATACAAGCAGACACTGGGAAAAATCTGAAACGATGCCCCCTTTTTTGGTCACAACATTTAAACAGTAAAAATAGTAGTACATCAACCAAAACATTCAATGGTGTGTTTGCTTTTTCAATTTATTTTCTCTCTCTCCTAGTCTTAACGTTGCTTTAGAAATTCAAAGTTAAGAATACAATAGCTTTGGGACAGTCATGTTTGTTTTTCTTTATTGTGTACTAAGGCCTCGTTCCCACTATGATTTAAAGTGAATTGTTGATTGGGTTATATGACTGTCATTCCCACTTGAAACTGATTCCAATCCTACTGTGCTCAGTTTCAATCATGATGAAGCAAGGCAAATGCAAAAAGCCCACTGTTTCCTGACACTAGTTTTTTGGCGGTTCTTTCGAAAAGAATAGATTCCAAAGTATGTTCAACAAGTGAGAATGATGGATCTGAATTGCATCATTGTGGAGGGGAGGGACTAATGGCAGAGGGGTGTTTACCATCTCTCTTCAGTTTTTGGGACATCAGCCATCCCCCACCCCCAGCGCTACCTTTGTGCTCATGGTGTAACCTATGGGTGCGTTATATATATATATATATATATATATATATATATATATATACACACATTGACAGAATATGCAATCCATTATATTTGCAACTACTTGCAATTATGGGTGGACTGCAGCTCAGCAAGGCAAATAGTTGCAAAATTACTGGATTGCATATTCTGTCACTTTGTGTTTTTTTGTTTTTTGTTTTAAAAAATATAGTTCCCAAGCCAGGCTGCTCAAAGGGAAATGCTGTGTTTGAGAAGCCTGGGTCACTGAGGGGCAGAGGAAGGCTCAGTTGCTAAAGTTGTCCCACTTGGCACCTGGAACGGCCACATCCTCACTATGTTGCCACTTGCATCACCAATGACGCGCAGATTATTGACATGCATTTTGAAGCAGTGCAAGCTAGTAAGAATGATAATAGTGTGAAAAAAAGGAATTACAAGGGAATAATTAAAAGAACTCCTTTTATAGTGGGAATGACAGACCATTTGGAACCGATTCACTGACATGGAGCAAAGGCGAATTGCAAACCGGTTTAAATGAATGGGCCCTAAGTGGATGATGAGCTTGGCTGTAGAATGGGTGTGTGGAGGATGACAGTTGTTGTACATCACCTCTGGAAGGCACTGAGTTGGGGAAGGCTTCTCTTGCATATGGACTATCATTTAGAAGAACATTCTCTTTCATGGCACCCTGTATGTAGTATTTTGGGTGCAAAATGTAGGGCATGGTCCTAAACAAGTTACTAGTTCTAGACAGAGTACTTCCAGTGAATCAAATGCTGAATGGAAAGTCAATACTTGTGTAAATATTGAATTATTGGGTCAGTTCTGGTTGGCACTAGCAATTGGATTTATGTTATGTTAGGGAGTGAAATGTAGCAATTTGTCCAATACTTCCTTGGAAATTCATAGTCCTGATAATGAAAAGCAATTGTTTCTTGGCTCGTGGTCTTTTTGTCACTGTGGGCTTGTCTACACTGTTAAAATGCTCTTCATTGGAATAGATTAGACTGCAATTCAGCCACACACGGTTTGGAGGAATTTGGGCTGTTTGTGAGCTCCCCCCAGAAAAAATCCTATAAAACCCACTGAAAGAGAATTTGTGTTTTTTATTGGCATATCCATAAATATCTGCAAGAATGCACATTATCAAATGTGTGGCTGGCCATCCAGTTAGCATTGATTCACATGGCTGCACAGTTTAGGCAGAAGGGCAAATGGATGCAAATTTGCACAGGAAATTGAAGACAACTGAGCCTTGATGCGAATGTGCAATTCATATAATACACTTCTGTGTACTTTATGTTAAACAGGTATGTTAAACCAGCTTTATGATGTCAGGAGCTGATTTTATAAAACAGTGTTTGATAATCCTAATATCAAAGCCACGATTACTTTCACAGCATGGTGGCTTCAATCCACATGGTTTTCACAAACCAAATGCTGGCAAAACAGCAAACTGAGGCATGATAAATATTTGCTGTAGTCCATTAGAGAGACTTGAAGCAGACTTCTTTCAAAAGGAGGAAGAGGAGAAGTGGAGAGGGACTTCTTGCAGTAAAAGAAGAAAACACATCGCTAGGAGAAGGATAAGAAGTGTAGTCTCAAATTGTGATCACAGAGTGGAGCCACAATAGATGATTAAGTCCATTGCATGGGAAGAATCTGAAGATAAACAGAGGGAGGGAAAAATCAGTGAATATTGTCTTCACACCTCCTTCCAGAAACCTCAGCTGAATCAAAATGCCTTCTGTGAATGGAAGGATGCAGCTGGATATAAACAATTGTAGCTAACAATTAAAAGTATGTTTCTAAATCAGTAAAGCCTGCATGCTTATTGGGATGAGGGAACTACTCCAACAAGGGGGGAAAAAGCAGGAGAGAGGGTGTTAGTAATGCTATAACCCCAAATGCTGAAGGTTCAGGAAAACCCTTCCAAGAAAAGGTATAGGGGTGTGTGTGTGTGTGTGTGTGTGTGTGTGTGTGTGTGTGTGTGTGTGAGAGAGAGAGAGAGAGAGAGAGAGAGAGAGAGAGAGAGAGACTTTAGTTTCTCACCTCTGTGTGCCAAAAAACCTTATATATCAATATCCAAAAGACATTCTCAAAGGAATGAGGCACACATGCATTTCTCATACTGGCAAGAGTTTGTTCTGTGATGATTTATGGGCTGAAACGCACTATTGGAACTCGGTATTTTTCTATGAGTGAAAAGGCAAACAGCCACCACAAAACAGAGCAATGTGAACTACAAAAAGAGAATCACTCATATTGAATTAGAAGCTTATTTTGAGTAGATTTTAAAAAAGTAATAAAAAGCTCAACATGTTTGAAATAAAACCTCCCTAAGGGATAATGGAATCAAAATGTATTTTTCTTTAATGGGAGCTCTTTTGTATTGTGCTGAATTTTTGGATTGGTCTTTAAGCAGAGGCTGGATGGCCATCTGTCAGGGATGCTTTGATTGGGAGTTCCTGCATGGCAGGGGGTTGGACTGGATGGCCCTTGTGGTCTCTTCCAACTTTATGATTCTATGATTCTATGATTTTTCAAGAAATCTCTCTTGGGAGCCTTCCTTTGAGAGGACCTGGATGCAAGCTCACTTTCAGTACACATGGCAAATAAATATTTGAAAAGGCTAATGGCCCAGGGACTGGGAATGCTATTTTATTCATTTTAGTTTTCTTTGCTTAGTATAACTTCATAACTATTCCACCTTTTCACTTAGAAAGATTCTCAAGGTGGCTAACATAAAATCACAAAAGGGGCTATATGCAGATCTGGGAGGTATCACTACACACATATAGTAGTTTGATACCACTTTAACTTCCATGGCTCCATCCTGCAGAATCTTTGAATTTGTAACTGTGCTAAAGAGTGGATGCTCCATTGGTATGCACTATTTAGCTTGGGCAGTATTTGTTTTTGTTTTTTAAAGGAGATGTGGGAATCTCACCTTATATGTCTTCTATATTGCTTTTAGACTACAGTATTACCGTAAGACTTCCACTGTTTTACAACTGGAATCTGATTGGTGCTGAGCTGGCCAGACAGGTATGAATGGATGACACAGAATGAATTGAATAAAGATGTCTGCATCAGACAAAAAATTACAACAGAACCTGTGCATGCATAAGTCAGTAACAGGATGCTAGTCAACATTTCCAAACCCTGGCTGCAGTTGGCAGTGGATCAAGCCATTGTCAACTGCCTGGACTCAAATACTTCCTTCTCCCCCCTTTTCTTTCTTTTCCTCAATGTTACATTCTTTTTTCTTCCTCCTTCCCTACTCTCCCTATGACAGCCCTCCCTCCCTTCCAACTGGGGAGTGAGGAGGACAGCCCCCCTCCCATTTTTGCAAAGATGTGAAGTGGTAGTTTGTGGATCGCCAATACAATCAAGCTGAACCAGAACTAGGAAAATATGCATGCTAGTTGGGGGATTCTAGTATTTTTAATTCAAAAGGTAACATTTCCAAGCTCTAACCTGTGGGTCATATAGAGTCATGTAGAGTCAAAGAGGAATACAGGCTCCATTGTAAATGGGCATTTTACTGCTGAATTAGAAGAATTACTCTCTTTTTAAAGAACATGGAACACATGGGCAGAAAAATAAAAGACACCCAGCTAGGGAATTGTCAGTCTATTTTATTAGTTGTTTTAAAAAAATATATCTCCAATGGTACTGCATCCCCTGACTAAAAAAATTATTTTATTATTGAATTTGTAGGAATATGGGCAGGGAAGCAGTAGAGCATTTATAGCAACACTGGGAAGAGTCTAAATGAATGTATCTTATATTTCCCTGCTGCTAGTAGTTACTAGAAGAACATGGTATTGCTGGAAAGCATCTAAATTGCTAAAGACACAAGCTGTATTTGTTTTTTTAGGAGAAAGCATATGAAAAAATAGTTTTCAAGTTCTTTGCAAATTAAGATGATGGTGTCTAGCTTCTCTCTACCCCTAAATTTATCAGTGCTGCTTCAGAACTGATTATGTTTTCCACTAGCTTCAGGTCAAAATGACATATTTTTTCAATTGCTACTGTCTTCTCTCTCTCTTTTTTTTTAATCACAATGAAGACCACTTATGAGACCTCAGCTGTGTTTTTTCCAGAGACCACATTTAAACCACTAATCTCATTGTGTTACAGGATTGGAACAAAGAGTGGTTTTTGTGGGAAAACAAGAAGACACTGAGTTATGGGAAAACTGAAGACAGTGATCATTGTGGAAAACTCTCCTAACTCACTTTCTCCTTCCTCAGCTTTGCTGCTGAGAAGCAAATAGTCCTTTTTGCTTCTCAATTCTATGATTCCACACACAGCTCCTGTTTGCACTCCCAGTCTCCACCTCCATTCCCATATTCCTTTCCAGACAAGAGAGAGCAAACTTCTCTCTTCTTGGGTAGACACTCCTTTGATGGAATGCTATGAAGGTACCCTTTGTAGTATAGTTCACTCAGAAATATTCCAGGACCCCTCTCTGATTTTTCAGTGTTAACTTTTGGCATAAATTTCCAGCTTCTGAGGAATTATTTGGGTTATGGTCTTCTTTCATGAGTGTTTCCAGGAATCCCAATGAAACAGTAGTCTTGAATGGGGCCACCATCTAATAGTGGTTAGAGTTGCTTTAGGGAGAAAGCAGACACTTTTACTGACCATCTTTCAAATTCCTCAAGAGCTATGTTCCAGTGGTGTCAGGGCCAAGTGGAGAGGTATAAATTACCAGGACCTAGTGGTTCAGAAGGGAATCTATAACCTGACTATGGGCCTCTGCAGATGTGCCCTTTGTGACATGTTGGAGGAAGGGGGGGCAGCCACATGCCGGCTGCCTCAACCCCTCCCCGAAGACATCCTGATGCCACGTGTCCTTACGCATGGTGCGTGGCATCAGGACATCCTCCCAGCATAGCGTCCTCATGCGCTATGACGGAAGAGGCAGAGAAGAGCCATGCGGCGGCTCTTGGGGCGGCCTTTTGCTGCCTCTAATAGGAGTGGCATTTTGCCGCTCTTTTAAGAAGTGGCAAATGTGAGAATTGGGGCCGCTGTGTGTAGTAGCAGCGGCCCCGATCCTCTGCTTCCCAGGGTGGCCCAGGGCCACCCATCTGCATCACCCCTAAGTTTCATATGTGTTTGCCTTTCTCAGTGCCATCATTACTTGACTATTGTTTTTGACCCTTATTGTAAAATTGGTAAATTTCAAAGAAAATGATAATGAAGTACAAAAGTGCTGTATTGCAAAATACTAAAAAAAAAATAATAATAAACTAGTCCATCTTTACTATAAGAGAGAGCCCAAGTGAAGCTCAAGTAATGGAAAGGAAACCAAAAATGAGTAAAGGGATGCAGTGGTACCAGCAAGTGGGAGATGGTGTTTAAGAAGGGCAGGCAGGCAGTAGGTGTCATAATAAGCCACAGATAAAATGGAAGACCTCTGGTGGCTGGAAATAGAGATTTGGAGGTAATCTGCCCACTATGGCCCAAGCCCAGGCTGACTGCCCTGCCAATTCTTATGCCATCTCCTACACCTCTGAGACCAGCTTGCAAACATCTCCTGGCTGACCTAGGTTGGTCAGTGAGGAGTGCCTGATATGGGAGGGCAACCACCTCTGTCTGTGGGTCAAAGAGTGAAGTCAGCCAGATGGCTGAGGGGAGGCTGCTGATTGTGGGTGGTGGTGAATGTGCATCCTCCTCCATAAAATCCCATAAAGAACTCTATAAAGACTCATACAAATTTATTCTTTTAAATTTTTGTTTATGTCACAACTATTGCCATTAAATTCAGTGATATATGGGAATTATGATTTATGAGCAACATTACTACAAAAACATTACTAAGGATTCAGTATGGTGTGGTATGGAAGGAGGTCAATGGTGTGTGTGTGACACCATGAATTACCACACTGGCTGATGCCCACTCTAGTGATACCACTGGCTATAGGAAATATTTTCAGTGTTTTTACAACAAGGAAAAGCATGTATAAAAGATGGGAAACCACTAGATGGGTAGCTATCTAGGGAACCTCAGAGAGTCAGATTGGGACCTGAGCAGAGTGGGATTAACACCCTTCCCCCAGAGTCAATGAACAGTCATCCTGACAAAGATTATTGGGGGAAAGCAATTTTTAAAATTTCCCTCTCACAACCACTTATTCTCATCATGTTTGCTCTTTGGCAAATGCAAATATTTGTAAAGATCACTGAGAGGGGAGTAAGGTTATAGTCCCTCCCAGCAATTATGATCAGGGTTTTATGACAAAAAATTGCTTTGTTTCTCTGTTTAGTGTGCCAGTGAGGAAACAGAGATCTATCTAAATCCCATCACCATTCTGATTCCCACTCTGTTACAGAATTACGAAGGAATCCATGTCAGTCAAAACCCAGTTAGGATATATCATCATTTTAAATTATAGTGCTCAGTGTTGCTCAGGAGAATTAAGTATTATTATTGATCATTTAATTTAAACTGCTCTGGAGGATGAGTGCCATTTCTTTAGGTGCTCAAATGTTCCTGACATTGGACATCAGTTTCAGTTGCCTTTAAGAGAACAGGCTTCTTCGTTTCAGCTGTGCTTTGTGTGAATGAAAAATAACTGGGCTGTCTCTTGCTTCTCCTAACACAATCTTGCTTATGCCACATAGCCTTTATGTTAAATCAGACTATTTCAATATCCCCTCTAAATCTGGTAAAAATCAATCCAGCTGTTTATGTGTGATGTAGTAAAAATCCAGACATACAGA
>CM034703.1:82758502-82769549 GCA_020142125.1 Phrynosoma platyrhinos
AATTGATTAAATGCATTCAAGGCTATCTGGTAGGACTTGCGTGTAGAAGGGGTGATAGAATGTAGGATCGCCCTGTCAATTTCTAATCTCCAAGGCTCCATAGAAGTGCCAGTTCCTCCATCGGATGTGTTGATGCCTCAGGAGCCAGCTGCCAGAACCTGGAAAACTGGAAATGAGAAAGGGCATCCGCCAAAGGGTTAAGCACACCAGGAACATGTTGAGCTTGGAACAAAACATTAAACTTCAAACACTACATGACCCTTACCCTCACCAAGCACATTACTCTGGAGGACTTGGAAGAATGAGAGTTTACCACCTGAATGACCGCCTGGTTGTCACACCAGAACCAGATGGTCTTATTTGCAAATTGGCTTGCCCACAGGTGTACAGCCACCACTGTAGGAAAAAGTTCCTAAAACGTCAGGTCTCTGGTCCGACCACGTTCAGTCCAGGCAGAAGGCACACCTCTGCAGCCCACTAGCCATTCCAGTAAACACCAAAGCCATGGGCACCAGCAGCATCAGAATGTACCTGGAAGTCCTCCCTCAGCAGCATTTCAGATCTCCAAAATGAAGTACCATTGAATTGCTCCAAAAGGACTCCCAAACCTTCAAGTCCTCATGAATTCCCCTTGTGATCCTAATATGATGATGCAGTGTTGACACCCTGATAGTAGCCCTATACAATCGTGTGCAGAATGCTCGTCCTGGAACTATTACCTTACAAGCAAAGTTTAACAAGCCTGTAAAGGATTGAAAATCATGAAGTGTAGCTTTTTGCTTCTCTAGCATCAATCTAACCTGCTGTCTCATAGCCACCAGTTTGTTGTTCGGTAAACGAGAAATTCCAGCAATGGTGTCTATCTCAGTACCCAAAAAGGTAAGCCGTGTGCCAGGATCCTCAGTTTTTTCTTCAGCTAAAGGAACACCGAACTCTGACATCAATTCCTGGAAGTCAGCTAATGTGTCCCCATATTGTGAGGAATTAGGATTGCCAGCAATCAAGAAGTCATCTAAGTAGTGGGTTATAGCCCTATTCCCTGACCTCTTGACTGCACACCAATGAAGAAAGGTGCTAAAAGTCTCAAAAGCCGAACAAGAAATCAAGTACCCCATTGGCATGGCTTTATCAAAATAATACTTTCCTTCAAACTGAAACCCTAAAAGGTCAAAGTCGTCTGGGTGTACAAGGAGCAGCCGAAAGGAGGATTATATGTCACATTTCACTAAGAGCGCTCCCTTGCCTAAATTCCTGACCATCTTGACTGCTGAGTCAAAAGATGCATACTTAACAGATGTAAATTCAGGATCTATGGCATCATTCACAGAGTCACCCTTTGGATAAGATAAATTATGAATTAACTTAAATTCCCCATGGGCTTTCTTGGGCACCACACCCAAAGGGGATAAATGAAGGGTGGGAATTGGCAGATGATCGTGAGGTCCTGAAATCCTTCCAGCAGCTATCTCTTTTGCCAGCTTATCCCTTATGATGGCCGGCAAATCCTTCTCAGAACAAACATTGGGTGCATAACGATGTACCCTAGAACCTTTATAGGGGATGCAAAAACCCCAAGAGAAACCGTAAAATAAATAAGTTGCAGCCTCCTTGTTTGGGTAGGCCCTCAGCCAAGCCACCATTGCATCTAATTTAATTGGTGACGGAGCCTTTTCCTCCTGGTGACACTGGCTGGGGTGCACTCCCCACTCCTGACCGCTTACCTCTGCTACAGGAAGTGCTGGGGTGACCACCCCCACAGGTGTCACACTTGTGATCAAACCTGCAGGGCTGCCTCTTGCACTTGCCTGTGTTAAAATCCCAGCATATGCCAAGTTGCTTTCTTTCTCCTGTACCAGGCTCGCATTCTGCCCTCTCGGCTGAGTAATCATGGGAACGAATCCATTGTCACACCTGCTTGAAGGGGAGGCCCCCACCATTACATCTGCCCATAGTTCAGATTGTACATGTCTCCAGGACAGGGAGCGATCTTGGGCAGCCCTCATTCTGAACTGCTTATCATATTGCAACCAAGCTGCACCCCTAGCATTATGATGGCAGGTGGTATAGGCTTTTATCATGATCTGATACTTAGAAAAATTAGGAGACCTGTGGGGCTTTTCTTCTTCAATAACTCCCCTATAAATGGTAAAACCCATGATCCAATTAACGAAATTGCGCTCCAGTTTAGGGCGTTTGAGTGTCTGAAACTCTTTTGGGAGACTAAACACTATCCCATCCTTTACCATGATCCTTGGTTCAGGATCCCTAAAAGTAAGAGAAAAATAAATCAATATAATCTCCCTTCCAAATTCTTTCTTTAGTGGAAAGTGGAAGGTGTGAGCCAAGGGGTGTAGACATTCCAGTGTATGGATTGCATTCAGTGTGTGCATTAACTCCTAATAATGCAGGAGCACCCAAAGGGGACACCCTTGAGGTGTCACTAGCCAAAGCAATTGGCTGACCAATCTGCACCCTAGTGTCAGGCACCTGTGAAACCTCAGGTGCCTACACAGGTGCACCCGAAGTTACAGGGATGGGGCGTTCCAACCCCAAACCCTGGCTAACCTGGCAACCTGGAGCCCATACCGAGGTGGGCCAATTCGCATGCAAAGAATTAGAAGAAGACAAACCTGATGTTGAAGCTTGCTGGGAAGCATCACCAGCCAACTGCACAGGTCCCCCGAAGTGTGGACCTGCAACAGCTCGGGTGTCAGGCAGAGACTCAGCAGCAGCTTCCTGTTCTCTCCTCTGCGCTTCTGAGGTCTGCTCCATTCCACCACCACCTGGAAGAACCACTCCTAGCAAGAGTTTATATAGAATCATAGAATCATAGAGTTGGATCTAGATCTGCTTTCTCATTAGAATATAGATCTGCCACAGTGGGCTGCTCAGAAATAGGGGCAGCGGCACCGTGAATCTCCACACCAGGGACCCTTTCAGGAGTTCCCAAACATTGGCTATAGTAGGTTGTCCCACCTCTATAGCCGAAACCACCAAAGGACCCGGTGTTGCATCAATTACCTGAGAGTCAGGTGTAGAATGAGGGGGCAGCACTTCTGTGTCAGGGTTAGCAGAAGTGCTGGCAGAAGGGCTGGCAGCTATAGCCTGAAGCCCCTTCTGGGCAAGCTGATTACAGACCACAACACAGGCCTGTATAATCTTGCCCAGTTGTGCTATCTGAGCAATGATCTCGTCATCTCTGCTGGTCGATTGTGAGGGCCTCTTCGAAGCAGAGTGACTAGAGCCTGGCGCAGCTGGGGCTGCACGCTTCTTAGATTGCGCCTTACTGCAGGGCATCATTACCCATGTAAGTGTAAAGCACGGGTTCTTGCAACAATCATCCAACTTTGGATGACTACCACCAGGCCAAAGGCCGCCCTTCCCAAGTCTCAACAAGAGACGCAATTAGCTAGGAAGCATCACTGGCAACCACCAACAGGGGGGAAGGTGTCCACAAGGGTTCTAAATTAGGCACCCCGCCCAAAGACAATTGTTGCCTTCACACACACACACCACTGGGGAGAGGTATAATGTTGTTGATTTTGTATATTTAGAATGCATATGAAATGCATGGAATAGTTCTATGAGAACTTAATCTGGAATAGATTTATTTAGTGGTACTGTTGAAGAAGTCATTGTTGTCGAAACGGCCTCATAAAGACTCTGGAGGTAGCCATCTGGCATTACCCACAGAAATATTGGCATTATTCACAGAAATATATTGGATATTCATGCCATTATTGGCTCACGGACTACCAGTGACAATAATTCTTCTAACTTATGCTTCCATGGCTTCTAACAATTGCAGCATGTTACTACCTTGAATTGTCAAAAATCACCACAACAAAATCTTCAACAGTGGATTTACTCAGTTATCTTCTCAGGACACCCTTTGCAGCTAAGGATAAATTACCGGGATATTGTGGTTATTGTCTTCCATCTGGACTTTACAGAGAAACAATCCCCTGCAGTTCTGTTCATCTATTTATTGTTGGCACTTTTCAATTATTGTTTCACTGTTTTTGTATATTTGGTGTTGTTGCAAATTCATATATATTTAATAAGATATATCACAGGGGTGATGGGTGTATGAATTTTGTTGTATGGGGTTTTAACTGATGTAAGCCGCTTAGATTGTCTTCATTTAAGCGGGGTATAAATTTTATTCTTCTTATTATTATAGTTATTTAATAGTTATGTACAGTGGTACTTAGTGATTTATAGCATACTCATTAGTTCATTTTTATCATTTTTTTCCTTTTCCCATTATTTCAGTCTTTGTGTCATTATGTCTGTGTCAGTGACTTATGGCTTATCGCTCATAATATACTGATGCATCATTTGCAGTATGAAATAGGTAACAAGCATATTTATGTACTAAATTATAAAAAGAAACTTGAAAAACTTACACAGTCTATGCCCTCTTACATATCAACTGTTCTATTGAGTCATAAATTAACATATTTTAGTGATTAGATTTGCACCATTGTTCAAAAAATATGTGAAGAAATATCAAGGAAACTGTATTCAGGTCTGTGATTTAAACTGAGAATCTCTTTCTTTGATTTAAATCATAATTGCAGTCAGTGATTTAAACTGTGTAGATTTCAGTCAATCCACCATGCTCTGTTCCTTCCAAGCAGCCATTGTTATTATGTGAGAGTTCTTCAGAGTGTATTTGACATTTGTTTGTTTCATACTCCAGTCTATGTACCATACATAATTTTGCAGCAGCAAATGAGTAATAGCATGCCTGAATAATTTCTGTATCTTCAAAACAAATCAGAACACATGGTAAACACAACTTTAGAAAGCAAGAGATTCATAGGGAACATGCTGCTGAACTGGTTTGTATGCAAACAATAGAAAATTAGAGAGAGTTTGTGTAAACTTTTCTCCTGAGAACATGTAATCTCACTATGATGTTCCTCCCCACCAACACAATTTGAATGTGATATTCCATTTTTATAAACAAAACTGAAACAAAATTCACTGCCTTTCTAGTAAATTTATCTCACAGTCCCATGTTGGACCATGTTTATAAGAAATCCCCAAGGAGAATGTCAGCAAGCACTGCCAAAAAAGCGGATTAAGTCCATAATGGGCATGTTAGCTGGTTATCCCTTCTTAGGAGTATGAATTGAAGTGTAGGGAACTTCTTTACTATGTGTCTTGGACATATGTAAAGGATCCAGTAGCACTTCATTAATTGTGAAGGTGGGAATGACTAATGGCAAGTGACTTGGAAAATTGGCCCTCATCTAAGCTTTAGAGACAACTCTGGAAGAGTGCATATGGCTCAGTATTTACATTGCAAAGTTCTGTTCCTCTATCCTCAATACCATGGAGGTGTTATCCTTGGAACGAAGCCCAACTTGGCCTGATTTGAATGGAATTTACTTTCAAGCATCCTGCTTGTTACTGTGTCATTAATCATTAAGTAATTTTCAATATTACCACTATGATGTATGTATTACTTAAATCCGGCCTTACAGCTACAGCCAAACCTTCCTCACTGCCTATTTCACACATTTTGGCCAAAAGAGTCAAAGAATGTATATGGCAAGCCAATTTTAAACCACTGTAACCTAACAACAAACAAACAATTTTGGATTGTAAGGCAACCTTTATTTTCCATTATGAAAGGTATAAATAATTTGTCTTTAAGTACACATCTGTCCTGGCATGGGTAACTATTATTTTATATTATAATAACAAAATCCAATTTAACAACAAGAACTATTTTAAAAAGCAACATTCTCTGTAAATATGTGTGTGTGTGTGTAATACACATATTATTTCCATTTAAAATCTGTTGTCTAACTGGATTTGTCCATTACTGGTTGTCAATACATGGAAGTGGAAAAGCTGCTAGTTTAGTCACAGGAGGGTAGATTTCAAATGAATATTAGAAGGAACTAATGAATCCCATTGTGGGAGAAAGGAGGGATATAAATCATTGAAATAATAAATAAATAAAGTACTTCCTTACAGTGAGAGCGGTTCAGAAATGGAAGCTATTTCACAGAGATGGGGAGATCTCCTCCTCTGAAAGTCTTCAAAAAAAAGGCTAGACAGTTACCTGCTGGGAATGCTCACAGGGCCCCTTCCAAATCTATGATTCTATGATTCATTTATAATTAGTGCAAAAGCTATTTTGTGACTGAGAAGCTTCTGAATAAAGAGCTCAGAAATAATAATCTGGAACTCAAATCCATGTCTATGCTGATGGGGGGAATTTTAAGAGTTGGAATGAAAATTTTAAAAAAAACCTACTTCAAGCTATTTATCTGTTGTTAAGTAAGGGTACTATTTATTTATTTATTATTGGGTATTTTTAGGCTGACAATGATTTTTTAAAAATATATTAAAATCCACAAGATATAAAAGTTACACAATTAAACATTCAGAAAAAAATTAAAACCGGCTTAAAATATGTATCATTAACATGCACACACACACCAGCACAATTAGGAATATTCAGTGCAATGTGTAAGATGGGCCTTATATTATAATCACACATCAAATGACTGTTGGAATAGAAAAGTGCTTGTCTGCTGAAAGAAAGTAGGGAGGATGCTAGTTTAACTTCTCTGGGAAGGGAATTCCAGAGCCTAGGGGGCAGCCACTGAGAAGGCCCTCTCCTGTGTTCCCACCAGATGTACCTGTGAGGGAGATGGGGCAGAGAAAAGGGATACTCTAAAAGATCTCAAGAGCATGGGCTGGTTCATAAAGGAAAATACAGTCCCTCAAATAACCTGGACCTGAGCTGTATAGGGATTTAAAGGTCATAACTAGAGCTTGAATTGTTTCTGGAAATTGACGGGCAGCCAGTGGAGCTGTTGCAAAAAGGAAGTTGTTGGCTGCAGTTCTTTGGAAGTTTCCAAACATTTTTCAAAGGCAGCCCCACATAGAGTGTATTTCAATAATCCAACTGGGATATCACCACCACAAGAATTTATGATCCCTGGGACAGCATCCTTAGGGCCACAGATCATTCTCTGAGATCATAGGAGACCCAGTCTTGGATCCCACCTTCCTGCTTCCATGAATCTTTTGGCACTTTTCTGATGTCAGAGCTCCAACATCAGAGGGAGGGAGAAATAGGCGGATCAGACTGAGCCATGGCTGAAGCAGGGGAATCTCTGGGAACACAAGTTTCCCAATTTCCTCTCCATCCTGCCTTCTGGCACGTTATCCACATAGGAAAAGACCAATCCTGAGGCTGATCTAAATTATTTTTCTCCCATTGCTTGCAGTATTATGGACAGTGGAGGGAACCCAGACAGAAAAGGACCTTGGAAAATGTCAAGAGGTTCTAACTTTCTAGTCTAGCTTTAGGATTGATCTTCTTATATAATACAATTTAGCACCAAGTGTTTTAGTTTTATATAATTAATTTACAGTTAATGTGATCATGATATAACATGGTGAGGCATCCTCCATATGGATGGAGCACCATTTATGACTGAAGACAGTAGGGGCATCCTAGTTCATGTGAAGCATTATGGGTGAATCAGGGCAATTTGCAAGTGCCATAGAATTGATGAAATGTGTATTCATAAATAATGAATATCTTGAAAGCAAAATACAAGTTATATTGTAATGAGTCATGAAAGTATTTCCCCCTCTCCATAGTTCACAAAAGTAAGATATAGTTGCAACAGAAACGCTGTATTGTAATAGAGGAATGCTACAGTCCATAAGAAATCTTTTACAGTAAAATCAAGGCAGTGTTTTCTTGGGCTCTTCAATAGCCTTGATCATAAAGACAGCATTGACAGTTTCACATGAAATTTTAATCAGCAACTGGAAGTTCCAATAATAACAATAAAAATAAGTTTTCAACAAATTGCATGTTATTATAACTTTTAAGAAATTAACTGTACCTATTTGGGATTAGCAATACAAATTCCAGGATGTGCTTTGCAATGTCTGCATTCTTGTAGCTTCAACTGATCCCTTTATTTCAAACAATTTTGTTTTTCAATTTGCTTTTTGTTAGTTTGGTTTAAATTAACAAGCAATAATTGATTCTCTTTTTGTTCATGCTAATGCTAATGATAGTGATAATGATAATACTTATTTCTTACCCACCTCTCCCCATGGATAGAGGTGGGGAACAACAGACAAATAAATATACAACATCAGTTAAAAGCACACATCAATTTAAAAGAACAAATAAGACCCATACATATTAAAACAATTCACATTTAAAAACTCATCATTTAAAATTTACAATTTAAAAATAATCTGGATAGAACTGCCAGAAGAGACTGGTCTTTAATTCTTTTTAAATTCAGTCAGCATATTCAGCTATCAAATCTCTTCTGGCAGCTCATTCCACAGTCTAGGGGTGACTGAAGAAAAAGTCCTCTAACTGACAATTGCAACCTAGACCTGACTGACTGGAGAAAATGGCCCCCAGAGGACCTGCCTGTATACAACAGATTAAAGTGATCTTGTAGTTAATCTAGACTCAAACTAATAAGTAGGGTTTTAAAGATAAAGCCCTTTAAAGCCAGTACTTTGTACTTTGCCAGTAAACTGACAGCCAGTGGAGTGATTTTAATATTGGTAATGCAATTTGTTCACTCCTAGATGTCCCAGTAACCAATCTGGCTGCCATGTTTTGAACTAACTTAAGTTTCCAATAATAATAATAATAATAATAATAATAATAATAATAATAATAATAATTTATACCCCACCCCTTTGAGATCAATCGGGGTGGCTTATAGTAAAAATGCAGTACAACAGTAAAAACAAATTACCTCCCACCCACCCTTAAAAAGTTATTAAATCTATTACAAGTTAAAAATGGACAGAGTTAAAACAACAATCACAGGTGTACAATAAAATGACTTGGTACAGAGGTAGTCTAATGTATTGTGCATTGCAAAAGTCCAGACTTGAGATTACCAGTGCATGCACTATCATCTTTAGGCCCACAGCTCTAAGAAAGGCACAACTGGCATAACAGCCAAAGCAGATAGCAAGCACTCCTGGCTGTCACATCTATCTGATTGTCCTGTTTTCATCTGTGAAATGTTGGAAAGTATGGCACTAAAACATGGCTAACTATACAGAGGTTCAAGAACTAAGGAGGGTTGCAGACTGCCAGAAATAATGCAAATGGAGTCCACTTTTAGGGTTAGGGTTAGGGTTAGGAAATCATGGGAACTGTAGTTTATTGTGGCACCAGAGCTCTCTGACAGAGAAGGCTCAATGTCTCAGAAAAAAATACAATTCCATGACTCCCTAGCACTAATCCTAACCCTGTATCATTTGCAGTTTTCCCAACTCCAATTTCTTTTTATCCAAAGATGATAATATGTATGAATCTGAATAAATTCTTGTTTTTAAAATTGAACTGTGGTGAAATCCTTGCTCATCCCTACCTACACAACACCTTTCTCCTTTCCATCTTGCCAAAGAAAATCAATCTTGCACAGTTCTGGTGTGTTTGTTTAAAACATGCTGTCTCCACAAGCATCAAAACGAAGGCAGACATTCATCAAGCTTGTTAAGAATTAGCAGTCTCCTTTCATTTAAATTTAATCACCAGCAAAGTTTAACTTGCATTTGTGAGGGATGAGGCAATTTAAAGATGGTTTTATGGTAGAAAGAAAAAGTAATAATGATTTTAGAGCTGGAGCCAAGAGGACCTCAGCAGACAGGAAGAGAATGGTCTCCTTGGTAATATTTAGAATACTTTCAAATCCAAGTGCTTTGAATTAGAGCTTTCCCAGCACTTGAATGCCATTGTTTGTTCTCTAATGTATTGGGAATTACAGCTAAACATAATCAGCATAGTAGCTAGAATAGGGGTATTACCAGCTGAGGCCTTGTAATTCTATATTCCTGTTTAAGATTGCTTAATTTCATTTTTATTCATTCTCCTCCCCCCTCCCTCCCAGCATTCTTTTTAAAAAGAAAAAGTGAATTTTATTCAGAGACCAATTCTGTGGTTCTCCTTTTTAGAAAATGCGGTCAGAACAAGAACAGGGAAAATCACAGGGATAAAAAGGAAGAGAATATTCATATTCGGAACACTAATAATAATAATAATAATAATTTATTTATTTATATTTATTTATACCCCGCCCCTCTGTTAAAAACAATCGGGGTGGCTTACAACAATTAAAATACATCAATTTACAGTTAGTCTCTAGACTATAGTCCATCAGTCTTTTGGAGGGAAGCCCATTTTTGGGGACTCTTCCTATGGGGTGTAGAGAATGTTATACACTCAGAGGAAAACTTTGACTTTGCATGCTTCCTTTGTGAGGTCATGATTATGGAAGCCATGGTTACTCTGATGCTAGGTCTCCCACTCCATTGACATGATAGTTTCAAGTAGAGCTGGGATAAACTACTTTTTTGGACCGCAACTCCTAGAGTCTCCCAGAAGGAATTTTATCTCTCTTATGCAATACCTTCCTCTATTCCTATTTTACAAAGGTAACTAGAAGCTGTTGGCTTGTTGTTGTTGCTATGTATCTTCAAGCCATACCTAACTTATAGCAACCCTAAGGTAACCTATAATCTGATTTTCTTGGCATGTTTCTTCAGAGGGGGTTTGCCATGGCCATCCTCTGAGGCTGAGAGAGTATGACTTGCCCAAGGTCACTCACTGGGTTTACATGGCTAACAACTTTCAAACTGGATTTTCCCAATCCACAGACAACCAAGCCATCTCTGGGCTAGTCTACACATAAGTGTTTTCATGTGAATGGTTGTCTATTTTTGCACATTCACACCTGATACGTAATTGTCTTCACTTTTTTGTGCAAATTTACATCTGTTTGCCCTCCCTCTGATGAAAATGCACAGACGTGCAAATTTATTTGAAGAGGAACAGACACATAGTCAATAATGCACATTCTCATGGATAGTTGTGGCTATTTTGGTAAAAACATGAATCCTTTTTTCAACTGAGTTTATGGAATCCCCCTCCTCAAAAGCCTGAATTCCTCCAAATCCTGTGTGGACAGATCATACCCCCTCAGCAGACGAGGGTGTCCAGGACGCCCTGCGCCGGCAC